>CM060693.1:108215242-108697727 GCA_030686995.1 Artemisia argyi
TAGATCACATCCATTAGATAATATAATAGGACATCTTAACCAAAGAACCCTTAGGTCACAAGCCCAAGATAAAAACAACTTCTTTTTTTTCCTCTCAGCAATAGAACCTAAGAATATTAGCGAGGCTTTAAAGGATGAAAGTTGGATTATAGCTATGCAAGAAGAATTAAATCAATTTAAGGCAAATGAGGTTTGGGAACTAGTCCCAAATCCAAAGGATATGACTATCATAGGAACCAAATGGGTATATAGGAACAAGTTAGACGAGAATGGAATAGTTACTAGGAATAAAGCTAGGTTAGTTGCCCAAGGTTATAATCAACAAGAAGGAATTGATTATGATGAAACTTATGCCCCCGTAGCTAGACTAGAATCAATTAGGATATTACTTGCCTATGCTTGCGCCCTAGATTTTAAGTTATTCCAAATGGATGTGAAAAGTGCATTCCTTAACGGTTTTATCAATGAGGAGGTATATGTGGCACAACCTCCAGGATTCATTGACTTCGCGAAACCTGATTATGTTTATAAGTTAAAGAAAGCTTTGTATGGACTCAAACAAGCTCCCAAAGCTTGGTATGATCGATTAAAAGCTTTTCTTATTAAACATGATTATTCCATGGGAATGGTAGATAACACTCTTTTCACTAAAAGGAAAGACCCTAATCTCATCATTGTTCAAATATATGTTGATGACATTATATTTGGATCGACTTGTCAAGACATGTGTGATGAATTTGCCAAAATCATGCATGATGAGTTTGAGATGAGTATGATGGGTGAACT
This sequence comes from Artemisia argyi, assembly GCA_030686995.1. Classification (NCBI taxonomy): domain Eukaryota; kingdom Viridiplantae; phylum Streptophyta; class Magnoliopsida; order Asterales; family Asteraceae; genus Artemisia; species Artemisia argyi. The sequence goes on from CM060693.1 coordinate 108,216,029, forward strand.
TAACTTCTTCCTAGGATTACAAATAAAACAATTAGAAGATGGAATATTCTTTAACCAATCTAAGTACATTAAGGAAATGCTTAAGAAATTTGGCCTAGAAGACTCAAAACCCATGAAAACACCCATGTCTACGGAGGTAAAGCTCACAAAGGACGATGAAGGTGAGTCCGTAGATAACACCAAGTATAGAGGAATGATAGGTAGTTTACTATACTTGACGGCAAGTAGACCCGACATCATGTTTAGTGTCTGCCTTTGTGCCCGTTTTCAAGAGGATCCCAAAACCTCTCACCTAGAAGCGGTTAAGCGTATCTTCTGATACGTTAAAGGCACTATACACTTAGGATTATGGTATCCTAAGGAATCCGGCATAGAAACCATTGTCTATGCGGATTCGGATCATGCGGGAGACTACGTAGATAGAAAGATCACTAGCGGCATTTGCATGTTTATGGGATGTTGTCTAACGTCTTGGTTTTCGAAGAAGCAAACCGCTCTTGCTATTTCTACCACCGAAGCCGAATATGTAAGCGCCGGAAAGGCATGTCAACAAGCACTATGGATGAAACAAGCTCTCGTAGACTATGGCATTAAGTTAGAAAATGTCCCCATTATGTGCGATTACAAAGGTGCGATAGATTTAAGTAAAAATCCGGTGCAACACTCTAGGACTAAACACATAGAAATACGTCACCATTTTCTTAGGGATAATGTACAAAAAGGAAATATATCTATAGAAAAGGTTGCATCGGAAGACAACATTGCGGATATATTCACAAAACCCCTTAAGCGTGAATTATTCAACCACTTGCGTTTAGGATTAGGAATGATGGAACAAGTTGACTAAATTATATTGAATTATTTCAAATTTATACTTGCATGAAATTTATTTTTCTTCCATTTCACCTTTTCTGAGTCTAGGAATCTATTTCGCACAAAACTAAAGATTGGGAAAATTTATTTTTTTCATAAACCTTTTTGTAAAACTCAATCAATTTTCTCTAAAAATTATTCTCACAATCTAGGAACCCCATGAAGATCATTTTCCTTGCATTGTTGACTAATTCTAAAAACATTGTATTTCAAAATCATGCATAAACTCTCACATAAATTGTCAAGGTATATAATCTAATATATGTCTTTGACATTCATGATCGAGCAAAAATTGAATCAAGGAGATTATTTGGATTGTTTCTTAGGATCGTTATTTCTTTTTGCTTCTAGGAGTCGAAACAATCACAACTCCACATTTGTTGCATATAGACACTCACTAGGACAAATTCACTAATAATGGTGTCATCTTGATCCATCACTAGTCTTTCACTCACTAATTATCCTTGCTTTCAATCTAAGATAGGTGCCTTAGGAAGCTTAAGTGTGCTTGCCTTTGTTTACCTCCTATTGCTTATTATGTGTTGATTATTTGCTCTTTTGCCTATATGTTTTTGCATGCATGCTATATCTTGATTAGATTAGACTCTATATTGCCTAAGAAAATTGAACTTGCTTGAATTCTAATCCAAACACATAACCTTTCTGCAAATTTTCTGCCAAAAACCCAATTCTGGCAACCTGGAAATCACCAGATGGGCGGCCCCCTTAATTTTGTAAGGCGGCCCCCTTAATCATTAAGGGGACCGCCCCCTAATTAAGGGGACCGGCCATCTGATGGTCGGGTTTACAGAATCTTTTCTGCTTTTTAGCCCATTTCAACCTACATTTCCCAATCTTCACCAACACAATTTGTCCTAATCTCCCAAACAAACTTTATCCATCCATAAACACACAAATCTTACACTATAAATAACCACAATCCTCAAAACTCTTTACTCATCCCTTCATGACTTCTCCAAACAAACCCAAATCAAAAGCCTCAAGGCTTGCAAGAATGACGGAAAAACCCGTTTGGCGAAGAAAAAGCCCTCGAAACAAATCCATCATAACAAATGAAGTTGGAAGTCATTCAACACCACCAACCACTTACTTCCCAAACTTTCCACCACATTCACAAGGACATTCATTTGATCCTACTTACAAACCATACAACATTGGCCAAACATCTTCCTTCATGCCAAATCACTCACCTCATCCTCAAATCCCTTGTAATGATCCATACAAGGTTGATCAACCATCCCACTACAACTCCAACAACACAAACCCAATTCATCCATATCAACAAAATGAATTTCTCCACATTCCCACGGAAAAGCAAAAGTTCCGTGATGAAATATCAAAAATCCATGATCTTAGTGATCTCAATGCCATGCATCTTGCACAACGCAACAAAGGGCAACCTCCATCATCACCCTATAACAATTGCCTTCCTCACTCTCTCAACTTGGATCAAGTTACAAACCACACTCACTATTGCCCTTGTTGCATCTTTCTCCAAAAACAAATCCTTTACTTGAGTGAAGATATTTCTTGGATTGAATATCTCCTCACTCGACCTCATCCCATTCCACCCCTAACACGATACAATATCGTAAGGGCCACCTATTCCGCTCCATACCTCACTCCATATCCCTCTCCATCTAACAACTAAGCTTCATGCTTATGTTATCCTTCAAGCAAATAAAACAATCAACCATGAGTTGCAAGCAAGTCCAAGTGCTCTTTCTAGGCAATATAGTACTATGTCTTTTCATTTGTTTTATTATGATTAATATGCCTTAAGCATATTAAATGTTGTAATGCTTTCTATGATGCTTGAATGAATCTATTTTTATAACTATTGCTTTGCATGTATATTTGCCTTGCTCTCTTCTAATATTTTTTGTAGCCAAGATTTCCATAGCTCATCTCCTTGGTGCTCTCAAATGAGGGGGAGTATACATCAAGGGGGAGCTTTAACCTTTTTGATTTTACAAAAAGGGGGAGAAGAGAATGTTAAACTCTAAATTCTTGTCTAAAAATTATTTTTTAGACCTAATGAGTTTAAGGTTTTGTAATCATCAAAAAGGGGGAGATTGTTGACATAAATAATGTCTTAAAACATTGTTAGCATATTAACAATGTCTCTATGTTTTGATAATTACAAAGCATAAACTCATTAATCTAAAACTTATGACGTAAACAAGTTTTTAGTGCTTAATATTTGTCTTTGCTTCCATATCACTTAAGGTATGAATAAACAAAGGGTTTATTACATTTCATGATCAAAGGAAATTTTTCTAATCACTAGAATTTTTATAAAATGTATTAAACATCTTATATCTTTTACAAAATTACTTTTGGAATTAAAAGAATATGTTTAATTCATAATAAATATATGATTTCAAATTTCCAACCAAAAATGGCAAATTCTATCCAGAAAAATATTCCCCACTAAAAGACAAGAAAAACCAACGTTCTGAAATGGGCGGCCCCCTTAATTCCTTAGGCGGCCCCCTTAATCATTAAGGGGACCGGCCACTAATTAAGGGGACCGGCCACGCTCCAGAACAGTGTTTTTTCTCCCCTATAAATACTGGATCAGTTCACACTTTTTCCTTACCTTTTGCGCTTCTAAACTTTCTGATCTAGATCTATTTCTCTATTCTCTCATCCTTTGATCATAAGTGTATATATTCTTTGTTTCAAAGTGATCCAATTTCCATCCTCTCAAGTGCAAGAGAAGAATACTTCTATCTTCCTAGACAAGAAGTATTACAACTTGTTGTGATCTCCACATCCACGTTGTTGGTGTATCATCAAGATTATTTACATATTCTTTGTGAAGATTGTTGTGAATATTTGCTTGTAGATAGTTGTGTTAGATATAGATTGTGTGATTAGTTGATAGCTTGGTGTGAAGAAGAAAAGCTAGGAAATCTATTGGTGTGAAGAAGATAGAGTTGAAGTAGTTAGTTGTGAAGTAGATTGATTTGAAGAAGGTGTGTAGAAGTTGTGACTTAGGTGTGAAGGTGTTGTGGTGTGATTATTGGTGTGTAAATTGGTGTGCAAATTGGTGTGTAACTTGGTGTGTAAATTGGTGTGTAAGGTTTTCTCCGCCATAAGGGAGCTTGTTGATATAGTGAAGAAAACTCTCGAGTTAGGTGCTCGGGGAGTGGAGTAGGGCAAGGAAGGTGTCCTTGTAGCCGAACCACTATAAATCTCTTGTCACGCGGTTCGATCTTTCCATCTCTTACTTATCTCATTACTTATCATTGTTATATATTTCGTATTGATATTTGTTTGTATTGTGCAATACTTGAGATCACATATTATCGAATCTAACTTTTAAAAATTAAGTAAACACTAAAACTCTTTTTACAACTAATTAAAAAGACGTAAAACTATTCAACCCCCCTTCTAGTTTTCCACAAAAAGTATTTCAACGATCAGAAGGTTAAATCAAGGTTTCATATTCTAGGTCAGTGGGAGACTCAAGTTAACACATAAACCCATTTTCCATATCAATTTCAAGTCATCAATTGCATGTATGAGTGAGATATAAACCAAGTAAGTCACTTAATCAAATCTAGAAATCTGGCAGTTTTGACACTTCATTTTATAACAACCATGGAGGGTTCAATATATGGTTTCTACATGCAAGACCAATGGGGTTTTCAAGATAAAACATAAAATATACTCTGAGAGTTGGTTTAAGTGAAAAAAAATAAAGTATGAGTAAGTTATGCATGTAAGAAGTTGACTCTACAAATATGGGTTTTTCAAACATTTTTGATACTTCAGTTTGTTTCACCATATTGGATGACCAAATCAAAAGATCTTTTCACCAAAGCATCATGATTAGAAAGCTAACTCAAAGTACTTGAATCTAGGCTCAAGAAACAGGTTGATATGATAATTTTTGACCAAGTTATGCCCTCAAGAAGTCGACACAAAATTTATCTCAGTAAGCTGTTTGGATTTTTAGACTCTTTCACATGCAATTTCATTACACCATAACCCATAAACGACCAAGACCAACCCAAATATAATTTTTACTATATCTTAACATCATTTTAGAGTTATAAGCTCAGTAGTACCAACATCAAAAACTCCTCTTAAGTGTACAAGTCAAAAAGTAACACAAATGACCAAGAATACTAGTTTTGACATTTGAGGTTATTTCAATGTACTATCTTTTTATCCAACATCAAGACGACTAACACAAGTTATAGAACGTTTTTATAACTCTTTTATGAGTGTTCTAACATAAAAATCTCAGCCGCTTATTCATTCATAAGTCTACTTAAAAAGAATGTTCAAAGGAAGGTTCATATGACCACTAAAGAGCCTTTGGGTGCAAGATAGACACAAGTCATCTTGCACCTGTGTTTTACCTTCAAGAAACTCCAAATAAAGTTGGTAATGACCATGGGGCTGAGATGAATGAGGGTTCACGAAAAAGAAAAAAAAAACTAGAGAGAAGTGTGTTGGAGTGAATAAAGGAGTGTGATGATGATTTTGGGGAAGTAAAAGGGATCGAGTGTAGTTATGTTTTTGTGAGTTCCCAGCGCAAAAGGAAGTAATAAAAAAGATTTGTATTTTTTTTGTTGATTATTACTGTGTATAATTCGTGTAAATGTTAAATAAAAAGGTATAAGTATTAAACATCAAAGAATTACACGATATTGAGTTAACCGGATGATCGTAAAAATTGTGAATTATAAATTGACCTATGTTTATAAATGTGAGAGACTTTATTAAATTTAAAAAACATAGCATATCGTGATGTTTAAACGACGTTTAAAACAGAATTGTAGGTCGTAGGCACGTTCGTAGACGAGGGTTCCTAAGAGAATGACAATCTAAGCAGAAAATGACCCGACTAGCATGAAATAAACTTAACACATGTAAGTTTAGTCAAAGACGTTATAAAAACTCTACGGTTACTAACCTGAGTTTGACGGTTGTCACAAAAAACCAATGGTACTTGGCGTATCTTTGTCGACTTTACGAGGCTGAACAAGGCATGCCCAAAAGACAACTTTTACCTCCCATAGATTGGAAAGCGGAATACCTAGTTGATTTCAAATATAAATGATTCCTTAATGCTTATTAGGGGTATCACCAAATACTTATGAAAGAATCTGATGAAGAAAAAACTGCATTCTACACCAACGAAGGCATCGTGCTACATAAAAAATGCCATTTGGCCTCAAGAACGCGAGCGCTACCTGTATGATAGATAGAGAGTCCATGGCGCAAATAGTGGTAAACCTGGAAGCATATGTAGATGATTTGGTTATCAAAATCAAAACTGAGGACGCACTATTGCATGATATCATTGAAACATTCCAAAACCTCAAACAAATCAGCATGAAGCTGATTACAACCATATGTATGTTTGTGGTACAGGAGGGGTAGTTCCTACGTCACATGATAGATGCTAGAGGAACCAGAAAAAAATTCAGGCCGTAATAGACATTTCCCCGCATAGGAACCTAAGTTACAAAGCCTAAATGGGAAACTCGCGGCCCTGAGCCGTTTCCTGTCAAGGGCATCAGAAAAAGAATTACCATTCTTTAAAGTCTTAATTTAGTGTAACAAAACCAAGGTCTTTGAATGGATTGGGAATCTAAAGCATCATTCCAACACATAAGAAATTTCCTACTAGAATTGCCTACCCTGACGACCTCTATACGAGGTAAAACCCTCACCATGTACTTGGTAGCCTCTTAACATACGACAATGGGAGACACACGACCAAGAATATGGGAAACGGGCATGACCTGGTACAGATGTCACCTGTCATTCTTGTATACCCGTCAGATGATCAACGCGTGGCCTATCTACAGTCGTTGATAATCTACACGGGGTTTATCCTTAAATCCTAGATACCTCTCTATAAATAGAAGGTATTACACACAAAAGGGGATGTTTCTCTTTACATTTTTACAGATTGTTTCACATAGTAAACACACATACACATATTTGGTTTGTTTAAGTGTTACCCATGGTTCTTGATTCTTAATCATTTCTTTGGGTCCTTATCGTTCAATACGGGAAACCGAACAACACAACCATCCCAATCCACTCTTAATCACGTTTTACACGCCTTACATAAAAACTATTTATCATCAAAGCTAATATTACTTGTTAATCACTTGAATAATTTCCGTCGTCTTTATAATAAAATCTATCATATATTTTGGAGCAAATTGCCCACGGAGATATGATTGTGGATTTTGCGTATAAAATCAGAAAGTTAATGTTTTTTTTATGTAGTTAGCTTGCATTGTATTTTATTTAACGAAAACTAAAACTTTCTTTATTTAGCATTAATTTTATGAGGGGCTCACTATTACTTTTGCCTAAGGTCTTTGAGTTATTGGGAACAACCTTATAAGATAAAAATCAAATCTGTAAATGGGGTTGTTGACTATATTTTTTTAATTCGAATATATTTGTATTCTTTCAAAAGTCATTTGAGTTTTTAGACCGAGTGACATCATTAAGTGGTGGCATAAGAGTAAAGCTACTAAGGGGGTGTTTGATTTCGACTTAATTGACTTAATATGAAAAAAACTGAATTAATTAAGTTATATGAAAACTGTTTGTTTGTGACTTAATAGAGAAAGATGAATTAAAATATTAAGTAATAAAACTGAGGTTGTCTGTATTAAGTCATCTGTTAATTAACATGACTTAATGAAAAAATTAAACAAACATGCCCTAAAGCTACCTCTTTAAGCCCCCCAAATATCTAAGGCCCTGATTTTGTAACACCCCTTATGTATATATGGCTGGTCACACATTTTCTTGGGTATCATCTTATCTTGAGGTCTCGATATATTAAAGCCTCCGATTGCTAAAACAATTAAAAGTATATGGTATATTTGCTTAGTTTTTGATCATTTGTTAGGTGCAATCGATTAAGTCCTTATTTGAGTTTTAAAAACCCGAACTAGCTACATATTTTTGTCATTACAAAATATGTATTACGCTCATTTAATGCCACAAATTCTAATGACTTTTAGGGGCTGTTTGATAAAAAAAAATGATTTAGCGCTGAATGAAACAAAGACGCTGAATCAATCAAATGTGCTGAGTGAATATGATTTTGAACGAAAATGATTGTTTGACAATTGTTCTATGTAATAAGTAAAAAAGTTTGAATAGCTAAAAACATACACCATCTATCTAGAAATAAAGTTTTTAGATATTTGTATCATGCCGAAATTTGATAACAGTTACGAGTGATACAATTTATAATATAGATTGGAAATGTAACATAAAAGGTTAATTATGTACGTCAATAATTCTAACGTAAAAGTATAATTATATTACCATACAGTAACAAATAGACTCTAAAATAAATATTTTTAGAGACCAAACACTAAAATATTTGTGAATTAAATAAAGCCATAATGTGATTTAAAAGAAAGAATAAAAAAATAACGTTATATTATTTCGTAGAATATAGTATTATTATTAAAGGCAGAGCTAGCTTTTTGTGATTGCCACTCAGAGTCAAAATGAATGACTCAGGGTATCTTTTTCTCCTATCAAACATGTTCACCTTTGACCTACTAGGTAATAAGCGTTGACCAGTTCAATTGCTATCAAACAACCCCTTACTATAAACAAATTAAGTGTTTTGAGAATTGTCTGAATGAACGAACAAAAATAAGCTATTTTTCAATGAACAAACATGAACACCATTGTCCATTTGCTTAAGAGTTCATATTAGTTGATTGTGTGGTTCGGTTCATTAGCCTTACTTACATTTAGATTATCATAAAACAAAGTTTGATTTTTTTTTTTTTTTTTTTTTTTTTTTTTTTCTTTGTTATATTATTTTTCGTCGATCCTCTATCAACTATTAGATTCTCAGTGTTTTTAGTTTGATAGTTGAATGTTAATCTAATACATCGAAAAAGCAATATTAAGCAAAAGAAAATAATTTATCGAAAAAGTGATGAGATTTCGCAGGCAGGCTCCAAAAGACTTGAGCCGTCCATGACAACATTCATAATATACTTAAAAAAAGAAAAAAATGGTAAAAGTGAAATGTACAAACGCCCTAAGCCTCAAAGAATAACTCACTCATCACTAGTTCGATTACCGGTGGCGGTTTAGCATGTGCAAGTGGGCCAGCCGTATAGGGCCACCATTTGTGAGGGGACTCCGATTTAATATATGTCCATTAGTATCTAGCTTGAATTTTTATAGCCCTTTTTTAAATATTATGTGAGGCTTCCGATTTAGTATATGTTCATTAGTATTTATACATGTTTAAATATATTATGTTTTGCATAATAGTTGAGCTTTTCGTGATTCACGGGACCTCATTCGTAGTTTCGCACCGGGCCACTCAAATTAATGGGACGGCCGTCGATTACCAACTTGTAGCGAGTTGTACACCTGGTGGTAACTAAAAAAAGAAAGATACAAGGATTTCATAAAATTCTGGTACTATAAATTCAAAAAGGAACACCATGTCAGAATTTGGCGGCCACTTACAGTTTTTTTATGACTTCTATCCTTTTTATATGCTATGTTAAACTGGCCATAGCATATGTCATCTCATCTATCATTTGTATAAATTTATGAAGCAGTAAGGCAGTCCTCCCAGGCTCCATATTTTGTGGTGAAGGTACCACCACCAGCAGTTTGCTGTGCGTACTCTGCAACAACTGCTCGAGCACATACATCCCAAGTCTTTGCCATGTCCTTGAGTGACATCGGTTCAGAAAGCCTTCTCAAAGAGCTACTAAACTGCCATTTTGCTTTTATTGAAAGATCTTTGTCTTCCCTGCTGTTCCATGAAACCAATTTTGTGTCAAATATTTAAAGTACCCTTCGATGGGAAATTCTGGCCTTATAGTGAGGTCAATACTTAGTTTTAACCATCCAAGGCCTGGACTTTGACTGCTATTCATATATTTCAAAGCATAGACTAAACTTCACAATTTTAAAGCATTTACTTATGAACAAGTGGATCAGGTTACATTTATCTTTAGCAAGTCAAAATGTCAAATGGTACAAATTTAGAAAAGTTAGCTATGCAAGAAATGGGTCAATGGGTCAAAAGCTGTAAATAATGACTTTCAATGCAAAAACACCTAAATTACAAAAAAAAGAAATCTAGATTGTTTTTAAAATTATTTCAAATTTTGGAAACATATTGAAACACTAGTTGCTTATGATAACTGGGACAAAAGGAAATTCAGGTCGACCTGATCCGCATAAAAAGAACCCATTTTGAACCATTGCGCAACCTGACAGTCACGTTGTAGACACATAAAGACCACTGCATGAATATATTTTCTAGCAAAAAGAAAAGAGATCTCACCTGACTTCAACAGGAACCTTATCCAAGAGTACTGGGGAGCAATTTGGATAATTTGCAGGAACAAACAATTGCAACGGTTGTATAGGTGACTGCACATCAGTTAGAAAGAAATTCATGTCCACAGATGGATCTAACAAGTAAGTAGGCCGTTTAAACGGATAATCAGCCATAGTAAAACAAGCTGTTGAATGTAGTATTTGGATGTGCTTCTGCTGGTAGAATTCGTATTAGTAATATGTTTGAGCATTAGGAAACTTCTTTTTTTAGAAAATAAAAATAAAAAATTAACAGTTGAACTAATCATAAAGGACATTCTTGAGGAATAGGAAAAAGCTTAGTGAATGAGAGAGTAAAAGTATTTTAGTTTAGGTTGTAAACAGGTAACTTTTATTTTACTCTCAGATAATAAGCTTTGTTGCAGCTCAATCAATACAGATTAAAATCAGAAGCACATTTATATATGCAAACATTTAAAACTGATTATTGCAATTTGAAGTTACAATAATCAGTTAATCAGTTTCAAAACGCAAATCCAAATACCCATTAAATAATACCAGACATAACAGAGTAACGCACCATTTGTGAAGCATACTGCGATTTGAGGTGTGGACCAAGAGCTACTGGGCAGTATGAGCACTTAACAACAGTCCCTTCACCAAGTTCTGAAAATGCAGGAGGATCAGCATTGCTCTCGCTGATATCTACCACAGTATCTATTAGTCCTTGATTTATAATTTTGATTTCTTCCAAGAGGGCATGGTTTCTCTGTAGTAGACATAGACAATGATTAACTATACAAATTTAATTGGATGCGTGTACAGCAAGTCCTTTCTGTAGTAGACATAGACAATGATTAACTATCCAACAATATGTTTATAGATAAAAGGGGACGGGTCGTTGAGAAGATGCTTGTCACGGTTTTCGTATGGCTTCCATATATAACTTCGGGAAATAATTACTGGCGGCAAAATGGGTGGGCTGGGTAGCAGGTTATAAATGGGTTCCAGCTGAAACAGTACGGTTGAAATGGGCTGGCTGCTAAAATGTTTTTTTGTCCACTTATGTTAAACAATGAATGCATTAATTATGATGAAAGAAGAAGATAAGCTAGAAGGTTGTATGCATTATCAAATAAATTTTGGGACGATTTCAACCGTCTAACGTGTTCCAAGCTCAATCTTTTAACCGACTTTTTTGATATTGAACAGTTCTCTCTTTAAAACCTACCACGCATGCAAGAAAAACACATATATGTAAAGCTACAGACATAATACCTCAATCCGAGGCCTTTTTATGGTATGAGTTGCAGTGCATTCCAACTCTGAAGCCTCCAAACAATTTAAATGCATACAGCTCTCGTTAGCACTCCACCGTTTCATTCTCCTCGTTCCAGTTGTTCCATCTTGGGTTACAAAAGCACTTTCTTGAAGATAATCTTTTATTATAGCAACCAGGTTCTCATCGACTGCAATGCTATCCATCATATTTATAGCTGAACCATCTTGGGTTACAACATCACTTTCTTGAAGATGATTTACTGCCATGGTAACCAAGTCCTCATCAACTTCAACTCTAGATACATTACTTGGTGCGGTCCCTGCAATGCTATCCATCATACCGATAGCTGTATCAATGTCGCTAATCGAGGCACTCAAGGATTTTGGTGAAATTGAAGTTACCTATGAAGCAAAGAAAAGGTGTTAGCAAACATATTTAAATAGGAATATTTCATAAAAGAGGTAAGTGACTTTGGTCAAATTTCTATTTGACAAGTGTTTTTTGCCCTAGAAAAACTTGTCTAAGTTAATTTCCAATTAAGGTGACTTTCTCTGCTAACCGGTTTCTTGAAACCATGTTAGAAAAGTCAAGATTTCCATAGTTACTGATCGGCCATCATTTTGACCTTGTAACCAGGACAGATTACCTAAATGGAAATATCTAGAAGCTGGATAGCTTGAATCACAATTTTTGTAACTATGATAGTGTTTCAATCCTAAAACGAGTTGATTAACTAAAATAGAAACTTGACCATAGTTGGTTAAACTTTTTTCCGCACTTGGTTCTTTTATACGGAGTATTTATCGTAAGAGAGACCTAATGCAAACAAATATGTCAACTTTTTATTTTACAATTTACTAACCACTTTGAGTAAGCGCTCCATAGGATCTTCTACAGTAGTTGACTTCTCGGCAACAATTGATGCACCATTGCCATGATTTCCATCTGGACTTGTGAACTCTGAAAGTAAAGGTGAGGCTAAAACCCCAGGTGTAGCAATAGTAAGAATTGGTTGGTTTCCAATATTCCCAGCAATACAACGTTGTGGAGCCCCAGAATCAGCTTTCCCAGAGTCTCCTAGCATATGGGATGTAGATAGAGTGGATGGTGATGACACAATAAATGATGAGTTTACAGATTGTGAAGGTGTACTGGATTTAGTAACAGAAGTCAACACGTTTTGCTGGTCAATTTGAGGGGAAAAAGGAGTTCGAATCTGCTGCTGCAAAGTTTCAGACGTCACTCTAGTCTGATGTCTAATTTTCAAGTCATTACCATCATTAATATGATTCAATTGAGGTAATTGGTTCACTTGCAACCTCCCATTTTGTTGGTGAAACTTTTGCTGGTGGTGGAGTGGTTGGTGTTTATGAGGCATTTGTTGTGGCATTTGCCAACTTTGAGGTTGCTTTAATTGCTGATGTGGAATCATGTTGGTATTTGGTTGCAGCATACCCATCATATTCTGTTGCGCGCTTGAAACCAGTGGTAAAGGAGACACAGCATTATGCTGCAAACTAACCATATTATTATGCTGTAAGTTAACCGGTTGTATCTGAGAATTTGTCTGGTTTTGATGGGGCCGCATTTGTGTCAAATGACCTTTTTCCTGCAGGTTTGATTGATGCAGAGAATTCATATGTGGTTGCTGCAGAATGTGTTTATATGTGTTTATGAGCTGAAGAATATTCCTTTCAATTGCACCAATCTTTTCTATATGGCCTGGAGATATTCTGTTCTTGGCGATTTGCATGAATCCCATGCAAGCCTCCAATTGTTTTATAATCACTTTCATTTTCTCGACCTGCTCAGCCGTTGGTTTCCGAGAAAGAGAATCATACTGGTCAACAAAATATAAATGTTAATCATCACTTTGTACAGAATTTCAACATGACATATTTGCATAAGTATGTATTATACACGATTATCTTATTCTTTCTGAAATAACAAATAGAAGACAACATTTGTTATTATCCAAATGATTCAAATTAACCAATTGTGAGACATATGTTCACACTTCACAGGTTGAGAATTTATGAAGTAACTTACATTCAGCAATCTGCCTGTAAATTTCTGGTACAAGTCTTTTATAGCTGGCATATATTTATCCTTCATAATTTGGATCTGCAAATAGAAGAACATGTTCAAAAATATAAACTGAAACAGAAAAATTGTATTTACATGTCCCCAGAATCTACAGAAGCAGCACACATTGCCACTAGAAATGAAGTGTTGGAAAAAGATGTATTAATACAAAAGGGAAAACCAAGAATTTATAAGTACATTAAAATGTCTGTAGCCAAAATATGACAAAAACTCAGACATCCAAATCCCAAATTCAAAGTATCAGAGTTTCATCAAGACAGAATTATCAATATATGAATATGTAAAGTTATCTTGACATGTATCCAAATTCGGGTCTAGGAAATTAGAAACTCGAATTTAAAAGACCACAAATTTATTGAGTCATAAATGAAAAAAATTAAAAGAAAAGAACAGAAAAGCTATTAATAAATCACAAATGAAAATAATATAAGTAATTGAATAATAGAAATGATTTACAAATTCCAAAACCTAAAAATACTTTTAAATATACTTCTAGAAAATTTAACAAGTGTCATCACCTTTAATCTATGTTAAAAAATACTTAGAGAAAATCCAAACAATAAGAAGTATATTATATATATAAGTACAAAAATTTCAATATACATTAGTAGAAATACTTAATTGAACAAAAAATAACTATACAACCATTAATGTCGGGTGTATAAAAATTCAAACAAGAGGAGATTATGAGGTACCATTTACAGGCCTACTTGTGATACCTATCTTCTTAAAGGTTATTGCAAGAAAACTTAAATGATGGAATCCAGTTAAAAAAAACTTCAAAGACATCACGGACAACAACAATACAAAGCAAGAAGCTAGAGGTGTCCAAAAAATCATTCTAGTATAACCTCTATTTTATAAGGAATTTATTTGTGACATACGAACAGTACTTTTTTGACATAAATTCGATCAATATGAGAGTTTTCACATACCAAAATGTATATGCCTGCTTCTCTTTGGGCTTTGAACACAAATATAAGAAAAACAAGCTACTATCATTCAATACTTGTTTAAGTTCAGAACATATTTTTTAAACTTCTGCAAATAAGCATATAATTTCATGTACGTCACCTTTTGATACACCTCCTCTTGCCTATCTCCGGCGTTTGGATTTCCTGTCTGAGCTGTGGAATCTGACGATGCTAGAGAAGAATAAAAATCTTGTTATTCTGTTAAAACTTCTCTCCCACACATAGAAAAATATGCAGAGTGTTCTGAAAACAATTATCTGGAGCAAGCTAAGTTGAGTGACCCTACTTGCACAGCTAAGAATTATGTGAATGCTTATATAGAAGCATGAGCAGAAAGCTCAGATATGTAAGCTTTAACTAATATTTAAAATATGCATACATAGAAATCTAAACGTTGATACAATTAATCTTTCAATATACTGCTCTCATTTTCCACTAATACAAGTACTTAAAGAAGATTTAGAAAAGACAACAAATTCCTCCAAGTTGAAGATAATATATTGACAGATGTTGAGAAAAGTTTATTAACCCATTTTCCGAAACATCTAATTCAATATATAGTGGTTATGCAAGTTGAGAATCAATTTATCGCTAGAGGTGGAAAATTAAGATGCTCTAACTAATCAAAGTGGTGGGGTACGTTTTATGCGTAGATGGCAGCTTAGGTGGCCCTAAGCTGGGATTAGGAACACTGCATATGAACACACACACACATGTGGATAAACGTGTGTAAAACTTACTTGATGAAGCTTCTGGCATAGCTCTCTGGTGTTGCAATAGCTTCTGCTGATCTATTACATTTTTCTGCTGAAAAAAACCTGATGCTGAAAGTCTCTGTTGCATATCCCGTTGCAACATATTTGGCTGTGGTTTCACAGTTAATTGGTGTGGCAACTGACCTGACTGTGTTTGTGTTACCGCCTGCTGCTGTAATTCCAGTTGTGACCTTTGGCCTTGCGCTGTCTGATTCTGTTGTGGAACTGCGACCTTAGACTGCAGCAGGAGTGACGACTGTTGATTATTCAGCATGGTGGGATTACCATTTAACTGGTTCTGCTGCCGTTGCTGACCCGGGAAGCTACTTTGAGATCCGAAATGCTGCTGATGAATAGCAGAAATGTTGTTATGTTGACCAATTGGGTGCTGCTGTGAGCTGGAAATATTCTGAAGCTGGCCCATCAACCTTGGGTGCTGTTGCTGCTGCATTTCAGAAAAGCTACCTGACTGTCCTATGAGCTTGTTGAGATGCAAATTTGTAGAACTAGTTTGATCGCCCATTGGACTTGACTGCACTTGTTGTTGCTGCTGTCTTTGTTGTCTTAGGACTGGTTGTTGATGGTTTCGAATCACAGGTTGTGCTGACTGATTTTGTCTACATGTAGAGAGAGAAGATGGTTGCAACATTGACGGCTGCAGAACAGATTGCTGAGATGGTTGAAAATCACCCGACTGCAACATGTTCTGATGTTGTTGCTGAATGTGTGATTGCATTGAGGTTGTACTATTGTTCTGCTGGGGTTGCTGCTTCACAATTTGCTGCAATTGCGGCTGATAATGCTGTAAGTTCTGAGACTGCTGTTGCTGTTGCTGTTGCTGTTGCTGTTGCTGTTGCTGTTGGGGGGCAGGTTGCTGCCTTCCTGGTATCTGCCTTTGACTTACAAACTTGTTGGGAAATACCCCATTCCCCATGCTATTTCCTACACCATTCTGTGGAATCCCAGATATGTTTTGAATGTTCTGCAAGCTTGAATTTTGGCCAGGAATATTTGGCATGGTCGACTGTGATATGCCAGTGCCAGGTGATACACCAGCAGAACCTTGTACTCCAGGTGAAGCGACATTACTGTGGATGCTCTGATTAGTAGCTTGAGGGTGGTTAGACGGTACAGGAATAGGAGGTGCTTGTCCTTGGTTGTTTACTTGCTGCATGCCCTGAGAGCCTACCCCATGGTAAATAACACAAAAACATTAAAATTGAAAAAAAAAAAAAAAAAAAATGTAAAAAAAAAGAGGAAAAACAAAATTTAAAGTTAAGAGTAGGCTTCCTGAAAGTTTGCTTCCAAACAGAAAAAAATTCCATACTATTATACTGAACATGAAGAGCACAAATATCACTAAATTACACATGACCGACAATCTGGTAAAAAAACTAAAACAGAAACATAAAAATATCTACCGTAGTATTATTGCTAGGAGGACTGAGAAAACATAAATGTAAGACTCCCAAACCAGAGAATCATTTGTGAAACTAAAATGGTAAGTTGTTGAAGTGGACTCTTATAGGCGGATCAATAAAAAACTTCACTAAAATGTAGTGAATATTTTCATGCCAAAGATTAAAGAAGCTATAACCAAAGCATAAGTAAATATAAGATAAACTAGATCATTATTGACGAAGCCTCAGAGGTACATCAACCGGAGAGAGGCGGCAAGTTGGCTTTCAAACAAACTTCAAAAACAATGTTTAGCCATTATTGTTAAACACTCAAATTCTATGTAAAGGATCTACAAGTATTGAGGTTTTAGGATTCTAGGTTTGAGATGATCTCAGCGAGTTGTTTGCAGCTGGCCTCAAACTTCATTTCTTCTTCCTTGAACATCTTTAGAGCATCTGTATGTTGCTTGAGCATCTTTTTAAGAATTTCCAATGTCCTAGCTGCAGAAACTTGTCCAGGAGCTTTGTCTGATGTTGAGCCATTGGCTCCATATCCCGCATGTTCCATATAATTTCTTTTCTTGGAAACCTTGATATCACCTACATGAAGTTGGTAACTTTCATTCTTCATTGGACTTAACTTCTGACTATACTTAACACTAATGATTAACCTTAGAGATGTTAATAGATGATCGATGATGACTACATTTGCAAGAGTACTGATTTGAACATGATAGTCTACCTCATGTCAAATTCACTCTACACCTGTAGCTATACAAATCAGCATATTGACCTTAGGTTCTCTTATGGGGTGTTGTGTGCCTACTATAAACCTAGAATCTCAAGGTAATCTTGTGAAGCATTAAATATGCGGAACTCAACTCTGAGGCTGGAAATGAGATCGTGCCAGTTCATATTTTCCTTGACCTCCAATGATTTCAGTTATCCCAGAATAAAATTCTCAGGTGCTAGGTTCATTAAGGGTTACTGATACCATACATGAGGTTGTCTCTACTATTTATTTTTATTTTTGTTTTGGAACTGCAACACCATGGTTGTTGTGTTTATGTTACACTCACTCAAGACGCCTTTCATTAAGAGTTCACTTCAACATTATACTACCCAATCTCCCCGTGAAGTTGACCTCCTGCTAAGATAGTATCTCACTCAGAATTTTAACTCAGACATGCCCCCTCGTGTATACTTATACTACCCAATCTCCCCGTGAAGTTGGAACACAACATGCAACCTTCTAACAGGTCACAGTTTTCTCCCAATTTCAGCATCTATTGTCCTCCACCCCTGGAGACCTTTAATGGTGTGGATTGATGACTTGTTACTCGCTGATCTAAGCCTTAAACGACTGAGATATTTACAGCAATCATCTGTCCATTTCATGCTTGATCTTAGCATAATATTAATGCTAACTATTTCAATTATATTTCCAATCTTCCACATATATATTCACACAGAATGCTAAAACGCAGATAAAAAGATAATTGAAAATCCAACAAATATTTTTGCTCGTCACTATATATTATCAAAGGATTCAGAAAACACGCTCTTCCTTTTACCTTACATATCTCTGCCTATTTGAACCACCCTCATGAAAGGTGAAACTATATCATGCCCTTGTAATTTGACAGCAAGAATAATTTCAGAGTTACTAAAGGTGTAATGCCGACAATGAACTCACCAAAACTTTTAAAATAGCAATGTAGAAATACTTAATGTTTGAGCATATATACCTATAATTAAATAGCATAAACACGAAGCTGATATCATAGGATTTTGATTATAGTAAACTAGTAAAGTAGACTACCTGGATCAGAGGAGTTAGCGGAGTTGGATGGCAGAGGATTGGGCACAGGATTTGCAGATGTGTTTTTCTCCTTCTTCATCAACTTGAGAGATATTTTCTTCATATAATCAGACTGGGAACCAAAAGAAAGAAAAAAAAAAATTATGTCCCATTTTGGATACGTTCATATATTACTCTCTTTTGCATTACATTCATTTCGGATATGTTCCTCACTGGAATAGTTATTCCACCAAAGAAAAACCTCCGAAGATTATTTAGCTTAGTAAATAAGGTAAAAGACCACACATGCACACTACACTAACAACAAGGGTGCAGATATACTAACATGGCTTGTTGCAGTAGTATAACACTTCTGCTCAAATCGCATAGCAATGCCTTTAAGTTCATTTAGCGACTCCGGTCGAGGAGATGGAAGATGCTTCCCAAAAGTGACAATTCTACATCAAACATATATTACTTAGATATAAGTACATAGTGTTAAGAGGATATTTTCTATAAATTAAGAAGCATAAACATATTAAACCCCATAAATATACGGTGAATCTGTTATTTACACATACTAAGACAATAACCCTTGGTCCTCCTATCATACGAATCCTCTCATGTTATACAAGCAAAAAAGGAAAACCATAAGACGTCGTATTAGTTGAAAGCTCAAAAATGTAAATGTTTCAAGTTACTCATATACATTCTTAACGAGGAAACACCTGAAATACATAGGAGACTGCAGTTGATAGGTTCATGGGCTCCACATAAAAGACACATTACTATACTACAAGTAAGAAAAAATTGAAATCAAATAACCATATGAAGCGAAAGACTGCATTTGACAGGTCAATGGTCAAAATCCTATACATGCTGAAGTTGCTCTTCTTATTACATACAAGACTATTGGCTCCATTTTCAACACTTTAAAAAATCTCAGCTATTGGATTATTTTTTTAACCACATTATCAATACGTGTGTACTTTCCTAGTCATATTGATACGCTAAACAGTGTCCTCATTGTACTAACTATAAACTAAATCTGATAGTGGTACATTAAACAAGGAAGATTATCCAGCAACAACAACCAACTAAACACATAAGATCAAGAAACAGACTAAAAACAATTCTACAATTCAAATTCGGGGAACATAGTTCTAGCATCCAAATATTATTAATTAACCATGGAGAATATGTTCCTACTGCAAATCCTAAAGAAAACAGAGTGGCCACCATATACAATAGTCACTTCTGGAACTACCTACCATCTGTCGAAACATTTCTTTTGGGATAATCAAATGGTCCACAAATACCTGAAAAGCGCAAATAAGCACTCTTTTTCTTAAAGCACACTTTAAATTTCCCTCAACTAAATCTCTTAAATCGCCTTCATAACACATCCTAATGCGGAAATCCTCATACCAAACACTAGTTAAATATAGACGCCGGACAGAGCAACAAATTAAGCACAACTTTTAAGCCAATTAAACTCCAACATTTTGACAAATCATTCACTGAACGACTATATACACATATACAATTGTGATGAAACTGAATTTTCGAAACAAGAAGTTATAAAAAACATATACATCTTATTAAGGATCTTTCGGCGGTTTTCGGGTGGCAGCTTAGTCCTCCAATCCACAGCAGACGATGAATCACTTTGATTCGGTATCCGATTGCTTGTATCCATAATCCACTCCTACATTACAACATACATACAAAAACCTAAACTTAAATCACACACAACATTATTAAGTGAAAAATAAATAGCGTTAAAAAAAAGATTAGGTTTACGTTTTTATAACAGAATTTGGACGTTGATTGTTTTTTTTGTTATGTGAATAATAACAAGATTGATTTTGAGAGTGAGATATATATATAAATAGATCGGAGTTTAATTTAATTTTGTGAAGGTTTAATTTGTGATTAAAGGGGTTTTTTTTTTCATGCAAAAATGCGCGGAAGTTTCGGATGTAAATTGGAAACAAATTTCGATCATACATCCTTCCATCCATTTTAAAAAGGAAATCAATAGTTGAGATTAAAAGCATTTTATTATTTCATTCATTTTTATAATTTAAATATCTTTTAAACCGTTAATCGTTAAGCGAAAATAATTACACCATCGCAACCGGCATTTAATTATCTTTCTATAGACGGGCACTTTGATATACTTTTGGAAACAATTTTTTTTTCCGTTTTTTTCACGTTTATTTTTCGTAGATGAAAAAAAAATCATATATGATATTGCATATCATATATGATATTACATATAATATCATATATGATATTACATATCATATATGATATTACATATCATATATGATATGATATGTAATATTATATATGATTTTTTCGGCAACGAAAAAAAACGTGAAAAAAACGGAAAAAAAAAATTGTCGAAAATATATTAATTAGCATATCTATAAAAAGATAATTAAATGATCATCGCAACGGTATATTTTTTTTCGCTTAACGATTAACGGTTTGAAAGATATTAATATTTGAAAAAAAGATATAAGATCATTTGAGGACCAAACTTTTTTTACATACCAAGGGACTAATCTCCACCCTCCATCTTTATTTGATTTAATGGATGAGATTAATCACAACAATTTAAGAAACCCACTTTCATCTTTTTTTTTTCAAATATTAATATCTTTCAAACCGTTAATCGTTAAGCGAATAGGTTAATTGATATATTTTCGACAATTTTTTTCTTCGTTTTTTTACGTTTATTTTCGTGGCCGAAAAAATCATATATGATATTACATGTCATATCATATATGATATTACATATCATATATGATATTATATGTAATATCATATATGATATTACATATCATATATGATATGCAATACATATATGATTTTTTTTCGCCACGAAAAAAAAAACGTGAAGAAAACGATTTTTTTTTCGAAAGTATATCAAAGTGCCCGTCTATAGAAAGATAATTAAATTCCCGTCGCGATGGTGTAATTATTTTCGCTTAACGATTAACGGTTTAAGAGATATTTAAATTATAAAAAATGGGTGAAATAATAAAATACTTTTAATCTCAACTATTGATTTTCTTTTTAGATGGATGGTAGGGATGAGTCCCTTGGTATGTGAGGAATGTTTGGTTTGTAGAATAACTCGACTATGAAAAAAAAGGGTGAAAGTGAGTTTTTTAAATTGTTGGGATTAATCTCATCCATTAGATCAAATAAAAATGGAGGAAAGACGGATGATGGAGATTAGTCCTTTGGTATGTAAAAAAAGTTTGGTCCTCGAATGATCTTATATCTTATAATATAGTGTACTGTGCCATAAAAAGTTTCCACCTTACAATTTATCTATGTATCAATTCAGTTTTATATATAAACAGTAACTAATAACTATGACTGTTAATTACTGGTTTTCATACTTTACCCTTATAGTTACTCATTTCTAATTTATATATTAACTATAAGGGTAAAAATGATTTTTTATCAATAAAAACTATCATTAATTACACATATCATAATTTGTCTATTTTTTATTTTTATTTTTTTTTGTTTGTGGACACTTATTTTGAAACAAATGGAGTAGTATTTTACATAGCAAATTGCACAAAAAAGAATAACACTCTTAAGATCAATTTTAATTTTAGGTACTTCACTTTTTTTTTTCTCTCAATTTAAGATATCATAAGGTTTTTTCGACTTTTTGAAAACGATTACTGGTCATAAGCCGAAATGACTTTTAAATGCTTAATTGTAAAGATATATCACATTAATTAACCTACTCATGGATAACACATTTTGAAAAGTTGAAAAAAACTTACGTTGCTCAAAAAATAACTTGAATACCTTAAATTGCTGAAAAATTAAGTTAAATATCTAAAATTCAAATTAACCTTAAGTGTGATATCTTTTTTTGCACGATTTGCCTTATTTTATAAAGTCGAACGGAAAAGGATGTTAAAGCTCGCAAGGATGTATAAAGATTTTATTTAATTGGTTTGTACACAAAATACTTTTATGGAAAGGATAAAAAACGTGATAAAATAAAAGTATTAACAAGTTGTTTACAATGTAAACTATGAATTTTACATTTAGGTTAACAATATCAAATTCACGATTAGCCCATTTTCAAAAACTTTGGAAGAGTTGCAAATTGTATTGGTTTATCTCTTATATAATCAGAAAGCTACACAATCAGAAAAATGATATTTCTACTGATTGATGAGAGAGCTCAATTTGAAAATCGAGGCTTCTCATTAGTGAATAAAAGTCAAAATCAACTCCAATTTGACCAAACTTATCTAAATTTCATATATATATATATATATATATATATATATATATATATATATATATATATATATATATATATATATATATATATATATATATATATATATATATATATATATATATATATACTAGCTTCATAACCCGTCGGGCGGGTTAGCCCCATAATATTACTTGACGAAAACTAAAGAAAGTGTTCATGTAATATATGTAAAAATATCTTAAATGAAAACTAAATGAATAATAATTAACGGCAAATATCTTGAACACAAAAATTGGAAACAAAAAGAAAGTGTTCATGTAATATATGTGCCTAATAACAATGAAAAGTGTGAGAACAAATAAAGTACATGGTCCTTATTCATATAAGATATAAACTTATTTTAACACAACGTTGTATGTGGAGTTTGTGTTTTCGCCGTCTTTGTCACAACAAAGAACCTTCAAACCTTTTCTCGTCTTGACTCATGAAATAGCGACATAAAGTTTTCCACTTGAGAATACCGGCTTTTGTAGAAAAAAAAACCTGCAATCTTGTATATTCTAGGAGAACAATGCCCGCATTGGTACCGATTCGCAAAGTATCCTCTACAAACTGTCACCAATAGAAAGTGTCATTAATCATATCATGAAATGTGTCCATTGTTCACGTTTGTGGAAAATTGTATCATCTATTTTCATATAGTGAAACCGATTCTCATTATACACATGTTATGATCAATAAATTATATTGGAGTAAATGCTTCATCTGTTAACATATTAATAAACATCTATGCATATTTAACAAAAAGAAAATTATGGTATAGTTAAAGCATACCTTGTACAGATAAAATCTACCGTGTGATCTTGTTAAAGTTTCTCCATCCTCATGTTTTGTCGTGACCTTGGTCTGCTCATTATCTTGAGGTAATGGCTTGTTTTTCTCAATCTAATCAACCTTTTCGCAAGGTTTGTTTGGGGTGGTTGTAGAAGACTGATATAATGAAACGCACGTTGCCCCGTAACATAATTTGAGTTGATGATAGACAGACCACTCGTAACTTAGTTTTAGCCCATAACTGAACATGAAAAATATTTGGAAGACACGTAAAATATGTCTCTAACATGATTGTTTATACAACTGATATAAGGAATGGTTATCTATATACTCTTTAACAATTGTTTGCAAGTATATATCTAACTTTTGTTACTATACAATGCATTTATTTGAAACAAAAACAATATAAAATCCCAGACGAGACCGTACATAATGAAGGGTTCACTGCTAGCAACTCAGTCCAATGTGAACCTCGTCCTAAGCATGTCAACTTCCTCATTTGTGCATTTTTCATATTTAATCTCATGAAGGGATCAACATCATTTCTGACAATGAACCTCGAAAAAACCAACAAAACAAACAAAAACTATATATATACTTAATTAAGGATTAACAAAAACTTAATAAAGTTTGGTCTCTCAAAACTGGTTGATGTTCGTCTCTTGGCTCAAGTTTTGATATCATCATTGCCGTCATTTTCTTCGATCCTTGAAATACCATCATAGAAGAAATATCAAAAAATTATTTTATTATTTTCTTGTGCAGGCTCTTTAAGATAATAGAGTCACAATATGGTTAAGGATTGAATATGAAGTCCCAACATTTACACTTTCACCATAGTGGCTTGTAATTAAAGATGTCATATCTTCTTGTACTGGTGCTTCTTGATCTTTTTCTTGTTCTTGGGCCTAGAATTAGGATTTGCATTGCTTCAAAATTACCACACTTTCTACAATATTTCTTCCTGGCACATGGTGGTGGTCTTGATCCTGCCTTTACTCATCCCATCTTTCCATCATGATCATCTGGTGTTCTTAATCACCTACAAAAAGTATTATATTCATATCCTTATAATCTGTATCGTTATCTTCATTATTAAGTATTATGTCACACATGAAACTTATAGATTTTTTTGCTTAAGTCGATTCATGCTTAAATACTATGTATCGTTATCTTCATCATTACAGATCCATCATGCAGTCACTGATCAAAATTCGTAATCATATCCAAATAATGTATTTTGTGGAAAAATATTGTTCATCTCAGTATACTTCAAATTTAGAACCATGCATGGTAAAATGAAATTGAAATTCTAAACAGAATTTTAGTTTTAAATCTGAATCATTGAAACAATAAAAATAAAATAAAAAAGTCTAGATGATGGGTTGTGTTTATATTACCCGAGTATCATTGTCAATCATCTTTGAGTTCCATGCATCCACCTACAAGCATCATAAGGACTAATCTTATAAACTCCGATTTGATCAGTTAACATAAAACACCAAGCATTTAGGATTTTTACTACAACGAATTAATCAATAAAATAATATTGTAGTTTGCAACATGTTGAACATAAACTACCAAGTACAGTTTTGCTCTTTTAAACTATCAATAACAAATTTACACAACCATATTAATTGTCTTCTATTTGCAAACTAAGCATCCTATTTACATGATTAGCAGGACAGTACACTGTGAATAAGAAATAAATAATATTATCGAAGAAAGTTTTACCTTGATAACGATACAGTTTTCGTATGCACCAGGAGACCACAGGTTTGGGCTAAAAAGACGTCGTGGGATTCCCTTCGGGACACTTCCAGCTGGTGCATAGGACACGACAGTCCGCATAGCTTTTGTAGATCAACATCTAATCCAACCCTTAGGTACATAAACAGATGTATTTAAATTAGGCACATGGGTTTTTGGTTTAGTGTTTTGAAAGTGATCGATGTAGCTGACTACTAAATTAGGCTCATTCTGAGAGAAGATAGCGAATGATGTAAAAAAAGTCCATAGACGGAATCAAGAACAAACCTCAAGAGGAACTCCTTTGTTGTAAGGAGGAAGAGGTGCACCAAATCCATTGCCTCTCTAGAAGGTCCGTCATCATGCAGTAGTAGCTACCATGTTTATCAGTTTGGCTTCATATGAAGGAGCCATGACCACCATGTTTGGCATGTATACCATGTAAGTGATGTCAAATGCTCCACAATGTGTAGGTCCATCTGGTCCAACCAAACCAGCCCTATCTATAACGAACCAAAAACATAGCTTTCGTAGATCAACATCATGCACCACCTAAAAGAAATGAAATCTACTTGTCAGTTATCAGGTATCAATTATGAAAGCAAGTACTAACTTGGGTGACATCAATGGACCATTAACATTGATATCTATATGTGGTTGCGAAAATAAAAGATTCGGAGTAGCACTAGCTTTGTCTGCAATAGCTAATAACCGGTAGTCACCAGGTATCAATTATGAAAGCAAGTACTAACTTGGGTGACATTAATGGACCATTAACATTGACATCTATATGTGGTTGCGAAAATAAAAGATTCGGAGTAGCACCAGCTTTGGCTGCAATAGCCGATAACCGGTAGTCACCAGGTAGAACCTGAAAGACACTTGTATGAATTAAGTTTTGAAAAATCAAGAGTACATTGTGAAATGGTAATAATCCTATGCATAGTTAACTGTACGTCATGAAAAAAACTCAATTTATGCTCTTGATATAAGATTATAAGAAGTACCTCAAAGGAGAAATAGCCATTCTCATCGGTTTGTTTCATTTGTTGCTTAACATTGTATAATCCATGAGTCAGAGCTACCTGTAAAATAAGTACAATGGGTGAATTAACAATAAATCATGCTCACTACTTAAGCACCATTGTATGAACTTTGAGTACCTTTGCTTTGTAACCAGGATCGGATCAACTACCTCCATTGAGTCACAATCATCATAAGACACTGCTTTGATTTCAGGGACTGATGCCATATTTGGTAAAACCTGCGTATTAGTAACATTGAAGGTGATAAAGAATCAAAAAGTAGGAGTCAAGCAATCACTTGGACAACAACGCCACCGCCTGTTGATTGAATGAACCTTTGGACCTTCAAAATAAATCTCTATCAAGACCATCATGTATATTGATAGTTCTCCTGCAAAATAACATTAAAAAGATAAGTTTTGAGTTGTAAATCATAAATGTATATATAGAGTTCATAAACACCTTTTATCAACTCAAGTATAATAAGTTAATAAGCATTTGATAATAGCAGAAGTACTACATAATAATGTGTGATCGATGTCTTTTGAAGGATGTCACACAATGAGATCCAAACACTCCTTGTTGCTGCTGTAGCCTAAACCAAACACACTTTATTGTTGAAGTAGCTTAACGTAAGCACATCTTATTGGGGCACTTGGCTGATCCGAACTCACTATATTTTTACAGTTACATGTTCCAAACACCCATCATTTTTTCATATGCATTTTTTTGTCTGCCCCTGATACACCTGGTTTCTTTAGTGACCTGGTCTATTACACATACTTTATTATGCAGCAAGATTGCTCCAACCACACTTAATTTAGGCAGTGAAGGCATCCTTGAAACCATTGCCGCAATATATAACAATATTATTACAAACCAAATGACACCGTCAGGTATTGCGTAGTCCCATTGGCCTTGTACTCTTTTATGACAATTTGTGCTATAGCTTGATACAATTAATGGTGTAAAAAGGTAGGCTTTTCCTTTACAACTTATAAGCTTAATGCATTTTGATTAAACTAATAAGCATGTTGAAGTGTTTGAATTTGTCTTAGTAGTAAACTTAAGCTTGCATAGTGAATTGACATATAAACTTAAATAGGGGTTTGACGAATATTATCTGATTATTGCCTTTGCAAAACACAGATCAGAAACCATTTAAAAAAAAAGAGATTATCTGCATTTGGTAATAAATCATATGCAGTTGCAACTCTTGAATATATTTGACCCGTTAGTTCACTACCCAACCCATACATCTTGCCATCAGGAAGTCTAATGTTCCAAGAAATATTTGTATAATTCTTTAATATTATTATTACCTGATGTCGATTTATGTTGATAAGTGACTCCTCCTTGAGCTTGAGTTTGCAAGAGTAATTGTCGCTACCCTAAATACGGCATAGGAAATTTTACAAAGAATAATATTGTATACAGAGGTCGTAACCTTGCTCCATTGAATATTTCACCGTCTTCAAACTGAAGGGGTAAGGACACCCAGCTATCGAATTTAAATAACCTGTTAATTGATTGTTCTGCACATGACTGCCAAACAAAACATCATTAGAATTCTACACACACCGAACCAAAATTGAATAATAAGTATATGAGTAGTACCAATGGTAAAGTAAGCATAATAATTATATGAGTAGTACCATCTACGCCTTTACATGCATATATATAAATAATAGCAGGGTTGTTTTCTATGCATCCTTAGACAATTTTTCGTCTGCTATTGTGGCAAAAATCACAAGCGTATTTTTGTAGCATCCTTAGAATATTTACCATAAATTTATACCTTCAAATATCAAACCAACGAAATCCACCTATTAATGAAACTATGATCAATTCCAACATAAACCTAAAATAAAATCAAACGGAAACACTGATTTGTTTAGTAAAAAAGAGAAACAATAATATTATTTGTTCAAAATCGAAAAGACATACCTTATTGATCGAGATCTTAGGAGGATTAAGAAGATCATATGTTAAGCATCTATAACAATTTAATATATGAATTCATAATTTGTAACAAATTAGTTCAAAATCGAAAAGACATACCTGTCTGATCGAATTTTACAATGATCCGATGTTACATATGAATTCATAATTTGTAACGAATCATCCGATCGAGCAATTTTGAATCATATTAGGATTAGATTGCTTCATATCTGGAAATGATATTGATTGAGAAGAAAAAGGTTGATTTCAAAAATGAACTGTAAATTTCAGTTTCATAAAAAACGCAAAACCATAGGGAGAAAATTAGTGGAAGAATGAGTAGTTTTTATGGTATGCATTCAAAATTAGTGTGTGAGTTATGGAATGTCAAAAATCCGTTTCAAAATAATGCGAGATTATAGGGGAGAACATTAAGCGTTTTAGTTTTATAGAAGGGAATGAATTTCAAACCTTTTTTGAATTTAGGAGGGATTCATTAAAGCATGACTATTTAAGATTGAATGCATCTAACACAAAAACTAACTTGGTCTAGTGGTCGACAACATGTTAAATGGTAGTATAGACCAGGGTTTGATTCCCACAAGTAACAAATTTTTTAATTTCCGGATTTCAAAAATTTGACAGCGTGGCATGCCAAGTGGCGTTTATATGATTTATCCAGTCAGCATGTTAGTGCCAAGTGGCGTTTGTAATTGCCAAGTGGCATTTCCCTTTCATTGTACAGCTTTCAAAGCATCAAGTACAACCCAAATCTTGTCCCATATATATATATGTGTGTGTGTGTGTGTATATATATATATATATATATATATATATATATATATATATATATATATACTAGTTTTAGATCCCCGTGTACGTACGGGGCTTTGGGTTTACTTTTTGTTAGATTGATTTTAGGTTAAACATTATACAATTTCAATTTAATATTGTTATGAAATAGGATAGGAATGCCCAAACAATATCATAAACTAAATTATATTAATAAATAAAATGTCTTTTATTTTCATTATAAAAAGATACAAAGGCAAATATTGTGCAATAATAAATTCAAAGATAATTCTCCTTAAGATAAAACATAATATAATTATTATAAAACATTGTCCCAAAGCAATAGATTGAACGGAAACAGAAAGTATTTTCTGATAAAAATACATAAGCAATTCAAAATAATTACCATAAACATACAGATATTCCAAAATTCAACATAATTATGGTGTGGAAGGTGAACAATAAGAGCATTCACAATTTCCAGGTGAACATTTGCAAGTTCCCATACAAACAAGACAACAACAACATTCCTCCAATATACTTCTAAGTAAATATGGACCCATTTCATCATAAGGCTCATCGTATGTATGTTTTCGTTTTTTTTTTGTTTCTTTTTTCTCCGCATCAACAATCGATACATCAGAAAAACGACCAATATCGTTTTTGTCTGCACCATCTTCTTTATCCGCATCAACAACCGATGCATCATCAAAACGGCCAATATCCTTTTTATCTGCACCATCTCCCTTATCAGATTCAAACTTTTCCTTCAACATCTTTCTTATCAGAATCAAAAGGCTTTAAGTTGCATATGTTTTTGTAGTTTTTTCCCACTTCGCTCGAGCCTGAAAAGGGAGAAATTTTGAAGATAAAATCATTTCAAAAAAAAAAATTATAATGAATTTCCAAACATGTATTTATACCTCTTCTTCAGATGAACTGTTGCAAGCGTTTATTACGCAAATACATTCATCACTTCTGCATTCACATTGACAATACCCATAACACGTCGGGCAGTAACAAAAAAAGAAAATGGATCGTTCGGAAAACACTGATCAGTTTGCCTCAAATCTTTAACATCTTTCTTATCAGAATCAAAAGGCTTTAAGTTGCATATGTTTTTGTAGTTTTTTTCCCACTTCGCTCGAGCCTGAAAAGGGAGAAATTTTGAAGATAAAATCATTTCAAAAAAAGAAAATTATAATGAATTTCCAAACACGTATTTATACCTCTTCTTCAGATGAACTGTTGCAAGCGTTTATTACGCAACTACATTCATCGCTTCTGCATTCACATTGACAATACCCATAACACGTCGGGCAGTAACAAAAAAAGAAAAAGGATCGTTCGGAAAACACTGATCAGTTTGCCTCAAATCTTTAACAGGTTTTAGTTCAAAATTAACAACATCATAATTATGCATTTTCTTTGTATCATTAACTTTTAGATCACAATCATTGACAGTTTCTTTTTTATATGTTACTCCATCTTCATTGTTTTTTCCGGTGATTCCCATAGTAAACTCCAATTATAAAAGCAATGTATCTGCATGACATTGATAAAATATTAATGTAAACACAGTTTAGGATATATTATTAACAAAAACTATATGAATCATAACAATATATATTGTTAAAAATTATATTAAGTAAACCTGTTACACTTTAAAGCGGAATACCTAATAATGAATTATGGTCAATAACTATTTGTGTTTATATAGACATAATTTAAATTTAAATATAGAAAAGATATTGTTAAGATAACTATCTCATGTAACATTGGGCCTAGGCCCACCGTATTATATATTAAAAATAATACGATCTTTACATCATTTAGTGTGTACTTTTTGTTAGATTAGATTTAGGTTGTTCTACTTTTTGTTATATTGGTTTTGGTTAAAAAAAATATATTGTTATGTAACATTGGGACTTGGCCCCAAGCATCATAAATAATAAAAAAAAAAAAAAGTTATGTGCACATTTGGACCTGCAAATCTTATTAATACTTGAATAATTTATTCATCTCTCATCAACTACCAACAATTTCTTCTTATTGTAAAAAAAATGATAAGATCCCTGTACAAAATGGTGTTAAATGATAAGATCTCCGTATAAAATGGTGTTAATTCTGCTTTTGATTTAGTCAGATTTTCAAGATGGTCTTGTCCATCTTGATCATCTGATTTGTGTGCTCACGCAAATTTTTTTCTTCAACCTGTGCTTAAATGCTGCATCCGGGAGTGTTCGTTGAGTCGTGCAGTTCCCGTTCCTCAGAAATTTAGTTGAAGATTGATGCGTAGGGATTGCACCAAGCTTTACCTCTCGAGGGATCTCGAGAAGCTTACAACCCCCACCAGGCAGTGTACCTGATCGATGTAGTATAGTATAATGACAAGTACCGGGGGATTGATCGTTCAGCTAGGAATAGTGTCACTAGGATTAGAAAACCTAAAGACTAGGTCTAGAGATGAGGGATGATTCTTTTTGTATTTTTTATATTTTTATGAAAGCAAGTAAAAATCTCGGGTTTGAAGGAGTTTGGCGGAATTAGTTGCTAGTCAACTAACCCAATGCTAAGATGCAATCAAAATAAAATGCTAGAAATGAAAATAAAACTAAATTAAACTAAAGTTGTGAGCAATATGTGGGAGAATTGTGTTTACTTAGATTTCACTACTCCCTAGATATCTTTTACATGTTAATTACTTGTTATAGTTGCGTGGATGACGGATTGTATTCCTTAATAACATTCATGGGGTGGCGTACTTACTTCCCCAATCCTATGAGCGCCTACTTCACTCCTATGTCGAGCCGGCTAAGAAGCTCCTAACATGGGATCACTAGAATTTGCTCATGCATTAAATACAACCAATAAAACCTAGTACACATCGGTTCATGTTTCCTAAGATGTTCAAGCATGTTACACAATGGAGATCTGCCAGTTTTCTTAAGCCTAACATTGAAATCATTCATCCAATACAACCATAAACAAGTAATCAACACATAATTAACATCTAGGTTTCATTACATCTAAGCAAACACAACATAGATCTAGCCTAGTGATGAGTGTGTAAATACTCATCATTTTGAGTCAAATTCAAGCTGCAAAACGGTCAAAAATACTCAAAAACGCACCAAAATGCGAAGAAAATCCCAAAGATCGTATTTTATATGTTTCTTATGCAAAACGAATGAAAACAAATGAAAAACGAACAAAAGTTACATAAATGGCAGTTTCAGTCCCCCGACTCTCCCAATTTTACAAAACTAGTCCCTGGTCAATCATTTTCAAAGAAAAGTCAACCCTTGCTCTTTAAAAGTCAAAACGAATCACAAATGATCTTTGGGTAAAACGATTTGGAAAATTACATAATTGGTCCCTGTACTTTGGCCAATTAACAGTTTTAGTCCCGGGTGGTTTGAAATGGAAAAATTCAACGTTGGTACTTTGGTTTATCTAACTTGGCAAGTATGGTCCCTCGAATTGATTTTGGAAATTTGGCAGGAAATACCCCTCACGTTTAAGCAAGTTTACAAAATTACTCAGTTGGTGCTAATTATATACAAACCAAACGAATACTTTGTTTTTACAAAGTTAACCCATTGTTTTCTTTGGCCCATGTTGAAACTAACCCACCCATAGCCCAATGACTAGCCCATTTTTTTACCCCTCACCCTTGTCTGCTTCACGTTTAATAGCCTCCCCCAACCCTAACCCTAAATCAGAATAATACGCACCTTCTTCTCCCCCCATCTCCCCCAATACTGATAAAAAAATACACCACTATCTCCTATACTTTCCCCCCCCCCCCCCCCCCCCGTGATCACATCAGGCCAAACAACTATCACCATCCCTCCCCATCACCATCAAAACCCTCTCCCAATCCCACTAACCACTCCAATCCATAGCTAACACCCATCCACCACTTAGAAGAGGCCAAGCTGGAGATCCACAACCTCAAATGGGCGCCAAAAGATCATTCAAGGATCAAGATTATGCTTGAAGAATTGAAGGGCCAAGATCAATCTGAGAAAGAGAAGACAAAGAGAAGATTAAATGGTACCTACCACTAGGGTTTGATTATAAATAGATAGCTAATTTGTAAGCCAGAGGCATTCGAATCTTTTATCTTTTATCTTTTCATGTACTTTCAGTTTTAGTTTTTAAAATCCTATTGTAATTCAAAAGCTTCTGAGTTTAATGAAAGTTATGAGTTTGATTAAATCATTTTTTAGTTAAAGTCTCAATTTGTAACCTGTTATTGTTGTTCTTTTAAATTAAGTTATTTTAGTGTTTTGAGTTCTTAACTTATTAAAAGTTGAAACGAAAAAAAAAAAAAAAAAAAAAAAAAAAAAAGAGAAGCAGAAAAGGAGTTCGAAGAAAAAAAAAAGAAAATGAGTAGCAAAGCTTTGGATGGGAGATTTGGTTTAGAGCTCTTGGGAGCGTTTAGGGAATTGTTGTAGGTAGTGGTTCGACCTTGGGTTTACTGCTCGACAATTTGTAAGATTATTTTCAAGTTCTTGTTATCAAATCTTGCCATTACTTGTTGCTATATGATTAGTTTTTATGCCTATGAATTATTAGCCAAGCCTAGTTTTTTTTTAGCATACTACCTGAAATTGTGGTTAGTTGTATTACATTAGAAAGTATTTAGATTATTAGCTTTAGGCTTAATTTAACGCCATATAGTATAAGCAGTAGACTAAGAGAGTTAAGCATTCATCAAGGTCAAGTAATCTTTCAAATTCACAAAAGTCAAAAGATTTGGATTCTTGGTTTGGTACTGATTTCAAGTCATTCTCTAGAATTAATCTTTAAATGGAAATACAATTGGTTTGTTGATTTGAGGAGTCTACCAGCCCGTATGTTAATCTAAAAAAGAAAATCGAGATTCGGACTTGTTTTACTCACTGAAAAGCGGCCTCGAAGTTGGTCGCTTGACACAAACAGCCTTGTATTCTCAGTTTTGAAACAAGTTGAGTAGAGTGAGGAATATTCATTAGTTGAAGTTAGGTCGAAGTAATTGTAGTTTTAGATAGCCCCCTAGGTATAGTTAATAGATTTACTTTTAGTTTAGATCGACGTGCTTGTTAAGTGCTTATTTAAGTGGCTTACTTTGGCCCATTCGACTGTTTCTAGTGCTGCTACTTGCTGTTGTTCATGCTGAGTTTCATTGAATTCTCTTTTTGATCTTAGCTGCTGTACTTGATTCTTGTTGTTGTTACTAGTGATGTTATTCTCGTAGTTTATTTTTGTTATTGTGGTTGCTAAATTGTTTCGGCTTAGTTAAGTTAATTTGAAGTAGTGTAGAATCAAGGATTTGATTTCTAACTGTTGAGATTTGGCTTTTTAATGTGAATTGTTTGATTGACAAATCTGTTTTCCAAAATTATTGAGTCTGTGTTTGTGTGGTAACAAAAAGAACAAGAAAGCTAAAAAAAAAGATAATAAATTTTAACAAAAAGTCAGGGTCGAACCCTGACCTCTTGCACAGCTTACGACACAACACAAAGCACAGATAACCAACTGTGCCATTGGATCTTTTGTCAATTTGTATCATCAACCAAACCTTTTGTACTAGTTTGTCTATAACACCAAATTATAGCTTATTCAAACTGTTTCGGCTTATAATAGCTTATTTATAAAAAAGATTTTTTGGGATTTTGCATTTTTCTTAGGTTAATATTATTACAAACTAATTTCCAAAAAAGGTTTCAAATTTTTAGGCTTTGTAAATTAGTCGTTATTAATTAATTAGTTTTAGTTAAAACCAAATTCATAATTAATAGAGTTTTTGTCGAAAAATTAATTTTCTTTTTTCTAAAATTTTATTTTGTCTTGTAGTACGTTAGAAAATTAATTAGAGCCCCGTAGGACGTTTAGAACTCAAAATTAACGTTTTATTTTGCGCACTCGCGTAATTTTTAATAAACGTAGCATTTTTAATTTAGTTAACGTTTTAGGATTCCCGACACCTAATGATGTTTTCCCGTAGTGTTTTAGGCTTTTCTAGTTAAGTTAGTTGCCTTAGGTTAATTTACGTTTAATTTCGTTCGTTAATTTTCAAATTCGTTAGTTTAACGTACCATAAAACCAAATAACCTTTCTCAACATACAAGATTTTAATCAAAATCTCACTCGTAGCTTTCCATTCACACCTCGTTGGGGTACGACCCGGGAAATCACTTCCCGGTCTCACAATTTGAATATCACTTTCACAAGTTTTGCGAGGTAATCGTTTTCCTAAACGGTTTACTCGTATTACTTCACGTTTATTTGTCTCACGACAAATTAAACTTCACGTTTGTTGATATTTTGATAAATTGTTGTTTACACACACCAAAACACAACGAATCAAATGGCGCCGCTGCCGGGGAGGCTGTGTGTCGAAAGTCTCGATAAGGTTTAGACGATTAGTCTTGTAGAACCTTCGCAAGAAGTTACGCTTTTATAAAACTTATAAAAAACCAAAAATATTTTTCTTTTGTTTCTAGTATATGTATTATATCTATATAAGATAAAGAAAAACACAAAAAGATTTTCCCGTTTCATTGTTTAATAAATACAAAGTTAAAATCTTACCACCGCAAACCAAGGCAGAACACCTACCAACTGAGGGTGTGACCATAATAAGTTCCCAAACCAAAGATCAAAACTTGCCTTTGTATCACTTGCGTTTTGGAAAATTTTTAAACGAAATTCACACTTTAAGAGGAGTCGAAACGGTATGTGGCGATCCAACGAACTTCGCCCAGTGAGAGATCCATTCTTCTCTCCCGCTCCTTTGTGCGTTTTTCTTTAGAAGTTAACCTTGCGTTCTTGATTATTGGTTTAAGTTCCCTTGTCTTTAAAGTGGTATTGTTTTAATTGATATTTTTTTGTGGTGCATGCGCACACGTTCGTCTACGTCTACGAGTCCTTTGCAATCGCTAAATAACATTCCGAGAAGAAGGCGTAATCGACGACGTACCAATCGAATAGCCGAACCCGAGCTTCGTGCTATTCCAATCATGGCTGCCGAGCCCACTATGAATGAGCTTCTCCAAGCACCCATCGAGGGTTACGGAGATGCTATCATCATTCCAGCCATCGTGGCTGACAATTTTGAACTTAAGACGGGGTTGATTAACTTAGTCACCTCGCGTCAATTCTATGGTTTCGAGAGGGACGATCCTCAAGATCACATTCGATGGTTCAACAAAATCACGTCAACCATCAAATGCAAAAATGTCCCTGAGGAGGCTATCAAACTTCTTCTCTTCCCGTTTTCCCTCGATGGGGCTGCCAAAAATTGGCTGGACAAACAACCCCCTCGATCAATTGAAACGTGGGAAGATTTAGTCAAGAAGTTTGTGAACGAATTCTTTCCTCCATCCAAAACCACCGCCCTCAAGAATGAGATCATGAAATTCACTCAAAAGTTTGATGAATCATTCGGTGAGGCATGGGATCGTTACAAGGACATGCTTCGTAAATGTCCTCATCACGGATTTTCCGAGTTGATGCAACTCGACACTTTCTATAATGGTGTGAGCCAAGTCGATCAAGACTCTCTTAATGCCTCCGCGGGAGGCAACTTCTTGAATCGCACCACCAAAGATGCTTTGATGATAATTGAAAATAAATCCAAGGTCCGCATTCCACGAAGCAAATCGGTTGTTTCGCAAATTAATGTTGGTCCTTCTTCCTCATCATCCGTAGCTCAATCTAGCACCGATGCTAGACTTGACAAGCTCACGGAAGCAATTCATGCTTTGGTTCTCACCAAAAATAAGAAAGTTCCTTCTCAACCTGCCGAAGTCAAAAAGGTTGAAGTTTGTGTTACTTGTGGTGGTCCACACGCATATTACAATTGTACTGCCACCGATGGCAATCCATTTGAAGTTAATGCAATAGTCGGTAATTCAAACCAAGGAGGTAACCAATACCGTCCTCAAGTTGACCCGAACTATCGTGTTAGCAACCAAGGTGGTCCACCCGGTTTTCCTCAACCCAATAATCCAAATCGATTCAATCAAAATCAACAAAGAAATCAAAATGTTCAAAATCAATTTCATACCCCTAATAATCAATTTTCAAATCAAGGGGGTAATTTCAATCAAGGTTTTCAAGCTCATAATCACCATGCTCCTAATGTTGCTTCAAATGAACTTGCTAATTACATTAAGGCAAATGAAGCTAGCATGAGGAATATGCAAAACCAAATCAACACTTTGAAGAATGATTTTCAATCTTCAATGTCGAGACAAGGTCATGAGCTTAAAAATGAACTTCGTAACACTAACCACAAGATTGAACAATCTCAAAGTAAGATTGAGAGCATGTTTGCTAGTCTTATGAGTCAAATGAATCAAGCTAGCGACTCGATAAACAAGTAACAAACACGGGTTTTCACCCGTGTATCTGATTTCCTCCTATTTTCTAACACCCTAGTGTGGGGGAGTAGCCACCCCTCGCAGCTACTTGAGTTGTATATATCTTATTTCAAAAAAAAAAAAAAATGTGTGCTTGAATAAATAAAGTGAAAAATACAAATGACATTCCCACAGTTAGCTTTTAATATTCTCGTCTTTCATTCAAAATTTCGGCATAATCGCCGGGACTTTGAATATTGAGGACAATATTCAACTCTAGGTGTGGGGGAGGGGAAAATTCTAGCGAATTTTATCAAAATATACCGTCTAGTACCCCCGTTTTTGGCCAAAAATTTTTAAAAAATTTTTCACTTTATTTCAAAATTTTTGTGGTTATCAATTCGCCTTGTCTAAACGACAAAAGGGATTGGCTAATCCAGGAGCAAACGGCTCTTGGTAAAGATAACTCAAACCCGTTGATGGCTTGCAATTTGCCAAAAATTGTATGGTTCCTCAACTCCCCATCATCCTCAAAAGCTAATGAGTTGGCTAGCCCGCAAGATTATGGCTTGTGGTAAAGGCTGTGGAAAAACCATAATTGGTAATCAACTCACCAAGATGTTGACTGTTCCATCAAGAGTTGGCTAGTCCAGGAGCAAACGGCTCCTGGTAAAGACAAATCAAATCCGTTGAAAGCTGGTGGTTTGCTCAAAATCACACGGCTATCAGGTGAGCCACAATTCTTACACCTGGCTACTCCAGAAGTGATGGCTTTTGGTAAAGAGACTTCAAATCCATTAATTTTTCTCAAAAAGATTGCTAGGGACTAGCAATAGTTTAGTGTGGGGGATTGATGAGTGTGTAAATACTCATCATTTTGAGTCAAATTCAAGCTGCAAAACGGTCAAAAATACTCAAAAACGCACCAAAATGCGAAGAAAATCCCAAAGATCGTATTTTATATGTTTCTTATGCAAAACGAATGAAAACAAACGAAAAACGAACAAAAGTTACATAAATGGCAGTTTCAGTCCCCCGACTCTCCCAATTTTACAAAACTAGTCCCTGGTCAATCATTTTCAGAGAAAAGTCAACCCTTGCTCTCTAAAAGTCAAAACGAATCACAAATGATCTTTGGGTAAAACGATTTGGAAAATTACATAATTGGTCCCTGTACTTTGGCCAATTAACAGTTTTAGTCCCGGGTGGTTTGAAATGGAAAAATTCAACGTTGGTACTTTGGTTTATCTAACTTGGCAAGTATGGTCCCTCGAATTGATTTTGGAAATTTGGCAGGAAATACCCCTCACGTTTAAGCAAGTTTACAAAATTACTCAGTTGGTGCTAATTATATACAAACCAAACGAATACT
The DNA here is from genome assembly GCA_030686995.1 of Artemisia argyi. Classification (NCBI taxonomy): domain Eukaryota; kingdom Viridiplantae; phylum Streptophyta; class Magnoliopsida; order Asterales; family Asteraceae; genus Artemisia; species Artemisia argyi. Next base: position 108,254,908 of record CM060693.1, read on the forward strand.
TTGTTTTTACAAAGTTAACCCATTGTTTTCTTTGGCCCATGTTGAAACTAACCCACCCATAGCCCAATGACTAGCCCATTTTTTTACCCCTCACCCTTGTCTGCTTCACGTTTAATAGCCTCCCCCAACCCTAACCCTAAATCAGAATAATACGCACCTTCTTCTCCCCCCATCTCCCCCAATACTGATAAAAAATACACCATTATCTCCTGTACTTCCCCCCCCCCCCCCCCCCGTGATCACATCAGGCCAAACAACTATCACCATCCCTCCCCATCACCATCAAAACCCTCTCCCAATCCCACTAACCACTCCAATCCATACCTAACACCCATCCACCACTTAGAAGAGGCCAAGCTGGAGATCCACAACCTCAAATGGGCGCCAAAAGATCATTCAAGGATCAAGATTATGCTTGAAGAATTGAAGGGCCAAGATCAATCTGAGAAAGAGAAGACAAAGAGAAGATTAAATGGTACCTACCACTAGGGTTTGATTATAAATAGATAGCTAATTTGTAAGCCAGAGGCATTCGAATCTTTTATCTTTTATCTTTTCATGTACTTTCAGTTTTAGTTTTTAAAATCCTATTGTAATTCAAAAGCTTCTGAGTTTAATGAAAGTTATGAGTTTGATTAAATCATTTTTTAGTTAAAGTCTCAATTTGTAACCTGTTATTGTTGTTCTTTTAAATTAAGTTATTTTAGTGTTTTGAGTTCTTAACTTATTAAAAGTTGAAACGAAAAAAAAAAAAAAAAAAAAAAAAGAGAAGCAGAAAAGGAGTTCGAAGAAAAAAAAAAAAAAAAGGAAATGAGTAGCAAAGCTTTGGATGGGAGATTTGGTTTAGAGCTCTTGGGAGCGTTTAGGGAATTGTTGTAGGTAGTGGTTCGACCTTGGGTTTACTGCTCGACAATTTGTAAGATTATTTTCAAGTTCTTGTTATCAAATCTTGCCATTACTTGTTGCTATATGATTAGTTTTTATGCCTATGAATTATTAGCCAAGCCTAGTTTTTTTTTAGCATACTACCTGAAATTGTGGTTAGTTGTATTACATTAGAAAGTATTTAGATTATTAGCTTTAGGCTTAATTTAACGCCATATAGTATAAGCAGTAGACTAAGAGAGTTAAGCATTCATCAAGGTCAAGTAATCTTTCAAATTCACAAAAGTCAAAAGTTTTGGATTCTTGGTTTGGTACTGATTTCAAGTCATTCTCTAGAATTAATCTTTAAATGGAAATACAATTGGTTTGTTGATTTGAGGAGTCTACCAGCCCGTATGTTAATCTAAAAAAGAAAATCGAGATTCGGACTTGTTTTACTCACTGAAAAGCGGCCTCGAAGTTGGTCGCTTGACACAAACAGCCTTGTATTCTCAGTTTTGAAACAAGTTGAGTAGAGTGAGGAATATTCATTAGTTGAAGTTAGGTCGAAGTAATTGTAGTTTTAGATAGCCCCCTAGGTATAGTTAATAGATTTACTTTTAGTTTAGATCGACGTGCTTGTTAAGTGCTTATTGAAGTGGCTTACTTTGGCCCATTCGACTGTTTCTAGTGCTGCTACTTGCTGTTGTTCATGCTGAGTTTCATTGAATTCTCTTTTTGATCTTAGCTGCTGTACTTGATTCTTGTTGTTGTTACTAGTGATGTTATTCTCGTAGTTTATTTTTGTTATTGTGGTTGCTAAATTGTTTCGGCTTAGTTAAGCTAATTTGAAGTAGTGTAGAATCAAGGATTTGATTTCTAACTGTTGAGATTTGGCTTTTTAATGTGAATTGTTTGATTGACAAATCTGTTTTCCAAAATTATTGAGTCTGTGTTTGTGTGGTAACAAAAAGAACAAGAAAGCTAAAAAAAAAAAGATAATAAATTTTAACAAAAAGTCAGGGTCGAACCCTGACCTCTTGCACAACTTACGACACAACACAAAGCACAGATAACCAACTGTGCCATTGGATCTTTTGTCAATTTGTATCATCAACCAAACCTTTTGTACTAGTTTGTCTATAACACCAAATTATAGCTTATTCAAACTGTTTCGGCTTATAATAGCTTATTTATAAAAGATTTTTTGGGATTTTGCATTTTTCTTAGGTTAATATTATTACAAACTAATTTCCAAAAAAGGTTTCAAATTTTTAGGCTTTGTAAATTAGTCGTTATTAATTAATTAGTTTTAGTTAAAACCAAATTCATAATTAATAGAGTTTTTGTCGAAAAATTAATTTTCTTTTTTCTAAAATTTTATTTTGTCTTGTAGTACGTTAGAAAATTAATTAGAGCCCCGTAGGACGTTTAGAACTCAAAATTAACGTTTTATTTTGCGCACTCGCGTAATTTTTAATAAACGTAGCATTTTTAATTTAGTTAACGTTTTAGGATTCCCGACACCTAATGATGTTTTCCCGTAGTGTTTTAGGCTTTTCTAGTTAAGTTAGTTGCCTTAGGTTAATTTACGTTTAATTTCGTTCGTTAATTTTCAAATTCGTTAGTTTAACGTACCATAAAACCAAATAACCTTTCTCAACATACAAGATTTTAATCAAAATCTCACTCGTAGCTTTCCATTCACACCTCGTTGGGGTACGACCCGGGAAATCACTTCCCGGTCTCACAATTTGAATATCACTTTCACAAGTTTTGTGAGGTAATCGTTTTCCTAAACGGTTTACTCGTATTACTTCACGTTTATTTGTCTCACGACAAATTAAACTTCACGTTTGTTGATATTTTGATAAATTGTTGTTTACACACACCAAAACACAACGAATCACCTAGCATATTGAAATCAAGACAAGCATAAGATATATTCAAGCAACACATAGACATATTGATTGAATTGAAAGAAGACTTATCTCAATTGAACATGAAAGGATTCAAGGGGTGAAAACCCTTGAAAACACTGTAAAATACGACCTAGGTTTACAAAGTTCGGCCCTAGTATTCTCCACACAAGTTCCTCCTTAATGAATGAAAAATAGAAAACTATATATAGATTTTGATGGGTGACGGTGTCAAGAACAAAAGTCTGACGCCGTCATCTCGCTACCAAATAGTTTCTCGGACTGCCTAGATCTGGGTCTGACGCCGTCATGTATACACCTTATGCAGGCCCTCACCAAAAATAGTCTTGACGCCCTTTTTGTGACGCCTTCAGGTTTTCACTGGGTCGTCATGGTTTTTACTCTTGACGCCGTCAGGTACTGTTCTCAGCATAGAAAATTAAGTCTTTGCTGTTTTCTTCACTTTTATGCTCCAAAAACGTCCAAAATGTCTTCTTTTCCAGAATTCACTCCCAAAGTACCTAAAATCACAAAAGGAACGATTTAGGGCAATATTTGATCAAATAAATTCAATTCCGGGCTTAAATGACCCCCTAAAAGTGGTTCATTTTTCGCCTCATCAAAGATCATCCTTTTTGATTATTCACTTTTTTCTAGATTCTTTTGATACCCTTTGGTACCTTCCATCACATTCGAGTTGCAACGCGATTCACATGTATCCTTATCAAAATGTAGAAAGTACTATTGTGGTTTTGAAGAAGGTGTATTGGATTTAGTTATCGGGGAAGAAGATGACGCTGGCGAAAAGGATAAAGTTCAGATTTGATGATAGTGATGAAGTAAACATTCATATTATGTATGAGAAACGTAGTTTGTAAGAAATAAATTTTTGTAGCCTATATCATGGTAGTATGTTTATCAGAAACAGAATGTGTTTATCAGAAACATTATCTTTAATGTATCAGAAATTGTTACAGTTATTTTAATAAAGGGTATATATTACGTAGTACTAATATTTTTACAAATTACGTGTGTATTGTGTTAATGACTGTTACAGAAATCTAATAATGACACTGTTTGTTCCAGTCCACACATTTTCCAGGCAGCTACTACCTGACAGTCATCATTACTGGGGTGTTGGTCTATACTTATTACATTTGTGGTTTTCTATACATGTAGTTTATGGCATTATTCGTGTGTACATTTTAAAAATTGTTAAGTAGTATGTTCATCAGAAAGATAATTTGTTTAACCGAAACAGTACCTTTAATGTATGAGAAATTGTTATGGTTATTTTAATAAAGGGTTTATATTACATGATACCAATATTTTTACAAATGACATGTGTTTTGTGTGAATGACTGTTACAGGAATCCACACTTTTTCAAGGCGGCTACTATTTGATTTGATATGGTTGTCAGTAGTAATGACCTAACAGTCATCATTACTGGGGTGTTGTTCTATACTTATTACATTTGTGGTTTTCTATATGTGTAATTTATGGCACTATGCGTGTGTATATTTAACATTTACACATACTTATACTCGTTTTTTTTTTTTTTTTTTTTTTTTTTTTTTTTTTTTTTTTTTTTTTTACAAATTGTTAATAAAAATACAAATGTTACTAATTATTAGTAGTTTTATTTTGTATACTTTTCATCAAGTATACGGTAAAGTAAGAGGGAAAAAAAACTTTGAAAAGTCAAATATGGATCTATATTTTGGGATGGAGAGAGTAAAACTTTACATATTGAATTGTCACATATTTCTAAGCAATTGCACATGTTCTTCTCCTATTTAAACACCCTCTTGTATCCAACCTAGAACCAAATTAATGGAGATAAGGAAAATATACTGTAAACCAGGTAATCAAAAAATTGTTGCAAATGGTGTCAAATCTTTTTGGGTAAAAGAGTTAATTCACCCCGGTAAAATATATTATCCAAAAAAAATGTTGAAGTACAAAGGACGAGGGTGATGTCCCTCGCCACAGTCCCTTAGGACACTTACAGACACAAATATAAGAATGACAACATTCTTATAACTTACCACTAACCAATATATAAGAGTGAGAAACCACTCTTATAACAAATAATAGAACATAAAACTACGACGCCTAATAAACAAAACGAGTTAACCACTTCAAGTAGACACACTTGAATCTTCAAAAGACATCATAGAGCTCTAACTTCCAATTAACCAACCCTCAAGAACCTCATGATCAGATTTATGTCCAAGAAAGGTGATCGATAACAAATAGGGCGAGCCCCCTAACTTCCCAACATCTTAATCTTGTAATCTTCCACATTCATGGCTCGTCAAATCTAAATCAGTTCACAAATTACACACAACGGTTAGTGAAGGACTCTAAAACCACGGATAGAGCAGCAAGGGCACTTGCTCCAAAGGTGTAAATGGTGTCAAATCTGCTTTTGATTATATGTATCTTCACCAAAAGATAGTTTTTCCATTAATTCAGGTATAATTTTTTTTATAACCTAATAGTAATTAAATTTTCGGGTATTGGTATAATGTTATATTTTTTTATAACCTGATAGTAATTAAATTTTTGGGTATTTTTTGATTTGTTTCTAATGAAGGTTTGGTAGGAGCAAAATTTGATCCATCGGACGTCGAAGTGTGGTAAAAGTATTCCTTTACAGTTCAGATTCGATGCACCTTCAAATTTCAGGTTCGATGATACTGAAGATGGCACGGTTCATGAGCACTTTTATCACGTTTTGGAAATCGATTGGTGAGAAACATGCTCTGCATTCTGTAATGAGATTGTAAAATTGAAAGAATTGTATAAAAAGATTTACCTATAGAGTGTTTTTTAAAGGGTAATTGTATTGTTCTGAAACGTCTCTTATAAGAAATGATTTTGCATTTTTATGTTCAATTCGATAGTAATGCTTTTTACTTTGTCATATATCTTTGTATACTACTTAGGTAAAGTGAGAATGTTGATCTTTAAGATATATATTTATCTATAGAATCATATCCAAAAGAACATATTATAAATGTATAAGTCTTCAGCATCAATTAAAAATAACAATGTTAGATCTTAAAAAAAAAAAAAAAAAAAAAAACCTATGTAACATTAGGCCTCAGCCCAATTAAAAATAACAATGTAAGATCTTAAAAAAAAAAAAAAAAAAAAAAAAACAACGTATGTAACATTGGGCCTCAGCCCATATATCACATGTGAAATCATGTGATGTATAATTGGGCTTGCACATCAGCCCATGGAAACAACTTTGATACTATAAATACCCATACACGCATCCCTCACACAACACATTTTTTTTACAAATACAATACCCTATCAAACAGCTTTATTTTTAACCGGTAGAAAAATGGCAGAAAATGTAACACCCCCAAAATACCGCAGCGGAAGACTGTGTCACTTGGGGTGCTACTTCATAATACAAAGTACAAGTTATAGAAAACGACCTCTAAATGAGACGTTTTGAAAAGTTACCATTCGATTAATGAATTCAAAGTTACAAACATGAGATTCCAAAGTATGATACATAAATGTATACAAAATGTTTTGAATGGTAAATGATAAAAGCGTAAGTCTTCAGAATATGCAGCTTGACTCTATGTTCCACACACTAGCTATCGGCTTAGTAACCTGAGATAAACATGCTAAAGTGTCAACACAATGGTTGGTGAGTTCATAGAGTTTGTCTTAAAATAGTTGAAAAGCCTATAAAGAATGTTCACACAGCAAAGGCATTGTGAATCCACTCAGTTGCAAGTCCCGCCCATAACAACACTTGCAACCTGTGTGTTCACAACCCACTGCTAAAATAATGTAAAGTATAACAGCCTACTGAACCTCATGACAAGAATAAGCACAAATGCTTCAAAGCTGGATTATATTCACCCAAGGCCAGGAATATATGGCAAGGGTGGGGGCGTCAGCCCGATAGTACTATCAATACCTCTCCATAGGCTCCATTTAGGAGTTAAACAGTGGTTAAAGAATATAGCGTATAGAATAGTTTAACACATTAAGGCACATATCGTAATAAAACTACACACCATGTTCAAAAGTATAAAAGTATAGCGTAGCATATGAGTGAAATTGTCTTGAGTAAAAGTGAAAGCAAGTAGTTTAAGCATGTATCTCCCCCAAAGAGTTCAAAACAAGTATTAAAAGAGTAAGAGTGGGGATATGACTCACCTTGAACTAATAATATCAAAACGTATAATGGAATCGATGGATTAAGCCAGGAAGTCTCTACGCGCAACCTAGAATATGACGTTGCGACTTAGGTTTGGAGTAATGTCTAAGAATACGAAGAATTGCCTATATATGTCTTGCATATAGTTCATGATGTAGTACTTAGTATATAGTGTAAGTCGTTGAATAAAAATGGTTTATATATATATATATATATATATATATATATATATATATATATATATATATATATATATATATATATATATATATAATATGCAGTTTGCTCCAAACATGAAACTGATTATCTGCGTATAAATACACATGTAAGAAATTAAGAAGCACTCCCAAGCACCCTCTTAATCTAACATACTTATATAAGCAAGTTGGCCCATGCATATCTACCCTAAATAATTAGCGTAGGTAAAGATAAAAGAACCTGCTAACTATTTGTGTAATAGCAATGGAATCTTCAAGATTTATAACCAAACACCACTATTGGGACAATATTAACTAGGTCTCCTTATGTTTTAATGGTGACAATAAACCTTTAAAACACAAAAAATCACAAACGCTGGCCAAAATTCTCCCGACTTAATAACTGAGCCTGGCGCACTGTCGATGCTTCGACGCGCCAACCCACTGTATTGATCGGGACGAATTTTGAAGTCGAATTTCTCATTACCCAACCAATGTGGATCTTTCAATACAGGTATGGATATGTTATGTGCTTCATTGGGAACACTCGAAACGAGTTTTAGAAATAGAATGATCCAAATTTGCAACCTCCCGTTTTTGGCAAAATGCCAACTCAAGTATTTTGATAAACGCCTCTATCCAAGGCCTTTCTACAATACGGAGCTTATATATTTCACGTGATATCAAGTGAAAGTATTCATAAGGCAATAATCCGTGCTTATGTCTTCTCTAATCACGTAACAGGTTTACTCCCTTATTGGTTAAACTAAGTCAAAGGTCCCTTTGCTTAAACGCATCCTTTTCCGATATGGGATATGCTTTACAATGATGCAAAGCAGTTGCTTGTTTGCATCAAGATGATTATTGATTACGTCAAGTCATGAAAATTCACGTATTATGAGATTATGAATTGAGATTATAAGTAACCTTTAATTTTCTCAACCCACAATCATAATTGTCAACTCTTTTCTTTCTTAATGATATTATGATTAAGCAATAATCAATCCTTTGATTATTCTCTACACCAAACTAATCCTCCAACCATTTCAAAATCCTCCCAAATCTTATTCCCAACATTCCCTAATATTCCTTGTACTTTTATGTACTTTTTGTCCTCTACATTCCCACACCAAATCTTCTAAACATTCTCTTATATAGATTCCAATCCAAAAAATTAGAATTCACCACCTCATCATCTTCTTCATCCAACCCTTCATTTCAAATACAAATAAACCTTCCTCACAAACCACCTCACTCTCTACACTCCCACATTCAAAATTCACATTTTGAATCCAAGCCAAAGGTTTCCCATCACCTCAACATCCCATCCTTCCAACTAACTCTCTTACATTCTCTTCCTTACTTCAAATTAAAATTACACACACTCCCCTCACAACCATTTCCTTCCCTCACACACTAGCTAACTCATTTCATCACATGCCCAATTTAAATTTAAATTCACTCCTTTGGCTCCCTATCACATCCTTCTTACACAATCCAACTCACCACCTTATCTCTTCACTCTCTCATACTCCCATTTCAACACATGGGAAATTCCCTTCTCTCTCTCACCCTCTAACATTTAAATTCAAATTTGAATTTCAAACCTTAGGCTTCCTTCCATCACATCACTTCCAACTCACCCAAACTCATCTCAACCCTTCATCTCTACTTTCTTTCCAAGAATGGATATTCCCTTAGATATTCTCTTCTCACCCAACCATGGTTACTCTTCTAACTCATACGATGGTTGACCTTAACCCAACCTTACTCTCTCACTTCGCTGTCACACAATTTGAATTTCATATTCAAATATTCCCTCTCTCTATCTCATCCAACATACACACTTTCTTTCCAAGCAAATGAATATTCAATGGCATATTCTTTCTCTCTTTTCTATGTCAGGTGAGGACCACCCAAACTACCCTTAATCCAATTATCCCTTATCTCTTTCTCTCCTTGATAATTGGTTTTCACTTCAACACTTCACAAAATGATTTTTCATAAGATGGCTACATGAGTTGGTTGACCTTGAGGATGAATAATGTTAAGGTCAAAGTGTGAAGTACAATTGGCGCTTTAGCAAGGTCGGGTAGTTAAAATCCAAAACCTAAGAGAAAATCTTTACAAATGTGATGAGGCAAAAAGTGTATCGCTTTTAAGGGGTCATTTAAGCCTGAATTCGTGATTATTTGATCAATTATTGCCCTAAATCGTTCCTTTTGTCATTTTAGGTACTTTTGGAGAGAAATCTGGAAAAGGAAGCATTTTGGACGTTTTTGGAGCATAAAAGTGAAGAAAACGGCAAAGTCTCAAATTCCTTGCTGGGAACAGTACCTGACGACGTCAAGGCTTAATACATGACGGCGTCAAGAGTGGCAAAAGAGGTGGAAGTGGAAAATACACGTGACGATCCAGAACGTTTTTAGGCTATTTGGTCTAACGGCGTCACCAAGGCCGTCAGGGTCCAAATACACGTGACGGCCAAGGGCTTATTTCTACATGACGGCGTCAGAAGTGGATCTAGGTAATACGAATTTCAACTTGGCGGCGAGTTGACGGTGTGAGAGGTTAATACATGAAGCCGTCAGGATGCATAGTCTATATATATTTTTCCAATTTTTCATTATAAAGTGTGGAACTTTTGGGGAACAAGTTTTGTAAAAACCCTAGGTCGAATTTCCTACATACTGAAGGGGTTTCAAACCCTTCTTTCTTCCATGTTTGAATAAAGATAAGTACTTCAATTATCATTCAATATGTCTATGTATTGTTTGATTCTATCTTATGTGTATCTTTCTTTTAACATGTTAGGCTAGGCTTTTATTGTGTTTTCTTAGATGTAGTGAAACCTAGATGTTGATTATGGGTTGATTGTTTGTTTATAATTGTTACGGATGATTGTATTCGATGTTAGGCTTAAGAAAACTGGCAGACTTCCATTGGTAACTTGCTTGAACGTCTTAAGAAACATGATCAGAGGTGTACTACGATTTTTGGATGTATTTAATGCGTAAGAGAATTCTAATGATCCCATGTTAGGAGCTTCTAACGGCTCGACATAGGAGTGAAGTAGGATCTTATAGAGTTAGGGAATATTGTACACGACCCTACGACTGGTATTAAGGAATATAACCCGTCATTTATGCAATTGTAACAAGCTAATCAACCGGTAAAAGATATCTAGGGAGTAATGAAATGTAAGTAAAAACAACTTTTCTCATTATTGTTTCCACCACATTAGCATATTAGTTTAATTTTCATTTCTTTTATTTTATTTTGATTGCATCTTTAGTTAATTGGGTTAGTTGGCTAGCAACTAATTCCGCCTACTCCTTCAAAACCCGAGATTTTATTTTCTTTCTATAAAATATGAAAATACAAAAAGAATCATCCCTCACCTCTAGACCTAGTTTAGTAGGCTTTCTAATCCTTGCGACACTATTCCTGAGTTGAACGATCAATCCCCAGTAGTTTTCACTAGACTATACTACAACGATCAGGTACACTGCCTGGTGGGGGTTGTAAGCTTCTCTAGATCCCTTGAGAGGTAAAACCTGTTGCGAGGGCGCAATTCCCACGTATCATGTTTTTGGCGCCGCAGCCCGGGGAATAGTTATTGACTAGGTTAGAATTTCTTTTTATTAGGTCTACTTGCTAAATTCCTTTCTAGTAAGGTGTTATTTTTATTTTTAGGTTTCCTTTAGTCTATCTTTTTCTTCGTGCCTTTATTAGTAAATTAAATTCATTAACTATTCCGTTGGCCATTATGGAAAACGCGAATCCACCCCTTTCCCCTAGTGAAGTGGCTTTGTTGCGTGAACAGATTGAGAATGAGATGAGGGAACTTAGGGAACTTAATAGGTTAATTAACGTTGAGCTCGATCATGCATTTAGTGACCTAGCGACCGCCTTGTATTCAAATAAGGACCTAGGATCTAATGATTTTGAGGTTGTTGTTGAGGAACTTGAGGAAGGGGAGATAGATCCGAAACCGGATGATTATTTCAATCTATATCCCACTAAGGAGGATACTGCGTACTATAATAATCTTGTTGATAATCCTCGACCTCCTTTTACTAGAATTGACCCTAAGATAAAGAGAGGCGATCCTAAGAATGTTAAGATACCATGTATGATTGGGTATAAGCACATTGACAACGCTTACATTGATTTTGAATCCCCAATCAACATTATGTCCTCAAGTGTTTATAATGATATAGTGAAAACAAGACTTGGACCTAGAAAAGATCCCAAATACCCCGGTGGAGTTTGTAACTTTGTCAGGAGAATTAAAGGTCTACATGTCTTTGTTGGGAACTTTACTTATATCATTGACTTTATGGTTGTTGAAGACTTAGCTAGTGTTATTGATTGTTGCTTATCCCATGTTGTATTAGGTAAGCCATTTGTTGTAGAATCCAAGTTAGAATGTGATGAGATAGAAGGGACAATCCGATTTACTAGTAAAACTGATAGGATCACATATAGGATGCCCAATAGAATGAAGGAATTTCGTTTTGTGCCTCGATTTGATATGGATAACATTGGTGCTTTCGAGGACATCAATGAAGAGGATAAGAAAAAGGGCATGGACTATGTATGGGAGAAGAAGAGCCTTTTCTATAAGGATTGCTTAACTCTAGGACCAAAATATAAAGTTGATATGGAATTTGCCAATAGGATTATAGGAGCAATTGAGAAAAAGGTGGTTGGTCTCTATAAAGAACATTTACAATCGGATCCGGAATACAAAACTAAGATTGGAGATGACCTAAAGAATGAGACCAATGACGAGGTCACCTAATAGCCCATGACCTTGAGTCTAGCTACAAGACTCGTAAATAAAGAAAAGCGCTTCTTGGGAGGCAACCCATGCTTTGTGTGTTTTTATTTGTTCGATTTTTATTTGATTGATGTTATTTGTTTCCGTATGCGTGTTTTATTTTTTATTGTTGGTAGATCATGTTTCAAACTAAAATTATGAAAATACTTTATTTTGTTGTTTAACTTCATCTTAACTTCATATAAAGGTATTTTGCAAAAGCTAAGTGTAAGGGAAACCCCAAATTTGTTTATAAGAACGAAAATGATCATGATTCGCCACAATATTAAATGAGCAAGTATATTAGTAATTGTTTGAGTCAAATGCTTGTATCGAGTCATAATGATGTTTTGCAGGATTTTCCAGGAAATAAGGCATGAGTTTTTCCAAAAATTTTCCGAAAATTTAATATAAGATTTTTCCAGGAACATTCTGACGGTGTCAGGAGTTACAACCTGACGACATCAGGTACCAAAATTCTGAAAAATTTTGCGAGTTTTGTTTATACCGGAGTCTTAAAGTTTTTGTTGATTCTTTAGTTTTGTAAACTCCAGGAAATCTTCAAACATTCATTCCACAAGCATTATATTTTAAATTGCTTTCTAGGACTTGTTAGTATATATAGATTGCCGCCGATTTTACGCGAGGTTGCCTTGATTGTTTTCTCAGGTTTAACAGGTTATATATGACAAGAAGATGATTTATATTTCTGAAGGGAAGCTTTCAACGTTCATTTTCTTGGAGGAAGATCTAACCTTGTTGACACACTATCCACACCGAACGAATCAGGGGAGTATTTGTTTTCATTCTTTTACCTATTTTACTTTTACATTCTTTAATTGAACATTAGGGACAATGTTCATCCTAAGTGTAAGGGGAGGGTAAATGATGATACCTTATAGGATATTATTGCACTTGAGTTTGTTTGTTTGATGGTAGGTGTGTAATAAAACTAAGAGAAATACTTGTTAGTGTAATTTTAGCGCCAAATTTAAATTTTTTTACAACATTTAGGAGTGAAACTTTAGCCTTAACAAGCGTCTCATGGATAGGAGTTATATGACTAGCACAAAAACCGTACCATTCAGAAAAATTTTCCACTCAAATATGTGAGGTTCGCCTTTATATTTGATAGGAAAAGCATTTATTATTAGTGCTTATGAGTGTACCGGTAGTATTTAGATTCTAGAACTTGCGTTAGTGATGCATCCCGAGACCGCCAGTGAGACTACATTCGTGTAGTAGGATTTACTACATGATAAAGGGGCATTAGGATTACCCTTGTGTTAAAACCGTATCATAATTACTTGACCATTTAAGTCATATTACTTGACTAGTAGAGTCAATTAATTTTTCTCACACCTTAGCGTTGTACTCATTTTTAGTACACGATACACCTAGTACACCCCTCCGAGCCTATCTTTTTGTTTCTAACTTTAAGCATTTTACTTAAAGGAAGAATTTGTTACAACCCACCTAAATGTGCAACCAAATCGCCTTAGCCTTCCGTGTATGCACTCATATTTAGTGCATTATTTTCACATGTTTAAACCCTTAGTTAATTATCTAATTGATTACATGGTTGATAAGTCGAGTCATATCTTGTACATATTGTTTTGGGATGATTGGGACTCATGGGTAAAGTACTAGTGTTTTGGAGTAATGGGGAAGAACATCAAATTATTACCCCCATATGTGCGTTAATCTTAAAAAGTACTCCAAGTGTTTTGATTATCTTGATTCGAGTCATTAGAGTAGTTTATTGTAAAGTATGTAATATTTCAAGTGTAAGGGGAATGTACATTCCCTATGATGTATTATTTTGGATGGTAGGGTAAAAGTGTATGAAAAAAAAAAAAAAAAAAAAAAAAAAAAAAAAAGAAAAAAAAAAAAAAAGAGAAAAAATACGGACTACCATCCCGTTTCATTCTATGTTTGTTTTATGTTTTTGTTATTTTTGATTTATTAGCTTAATTTGAGTCGAGTCTTGGCTTAGCAACGCCATATTGTACATGTAATTAACCAAGATGATTAACTCGCCACCAGTAAATATTGCCTTTATCCAACAAAACCGTGTTTTCCATATCCCTACACCTAACGTTATAACCCTTTAAAAGACCTCTTTGATAGTTTATCCTAGGTGCTTATGCCAAGTGGTGGAGGTTTGATCATTTCCCAAGCCTATGGTACTCTATTTGCTATGACAGGTAGTGAGAGATGTTTTCCATTTCCATATTGTGATATATACTTTATTACACCCGAGAGATGTGAGTATCTAAACACTATTTGTGAGGTGCTAGTGTATGACCTCCGTGCTTGTTTTTGGTTTTTAGTGGAATGATTATTTGTTGTAATTACTTTTATATTAGTGTTAAATGACCCCTAACTTGTATTATGATTAGAATAAAAGCGCATTTGCTTGAGGACAAGCAAATCTCAAGTGTAAAGGTATTTGATGAGACGAAAAGTGTACCACTTTTAAGGGGTCATTTAAGCTCGAATTCGTGATTATTTGATCAATTATTGCCCTAAATCGTTCCTTTTGTCATTTTAGGTACTTTTGGAGAGAAATATGAAAAAGGAAGCATTTTGGACATTTTTGGAGCATAAAAGTGAAGAAAACGGTAAAGTCTCAAATTCCTTGCTGGGAACAGTACCTGACGACGTCAAGGCTTAATACATGACGGCGTCAAGAGTGGCAAAAGAGGTGGAAGTGGAAAATACACGTGACGATCTAGAACGTTTTTAGGCTATTTGGCCTGAAGGCGTCACCAAGGCCGTCAGGGTCCAAATACACGTGACGGCCCAGAGCTTATTTCTACATGACGGCGTCAGAAGTAGATATAGACAATACGAATTTCAACTTGGCGGCGAGTTGACGGCGTCAGAGGTTAATACATGACGCTGTCAGGATGCATAGTCTATAAATGTTTTTGTAATTTTTCATTGTAAAGTGTGGAACTTTTGGGGAACAAGTTTTGTAAAAACCCTAGGTCGAATTTCCTGCATATTGAAGGGGTTTCAAACCCTTCTTTCTTCCATGTTTGAATAAAGATAAGTACTTCAATAATCATTCAATATGTCTATGTATTGTTTGATTCTATCTTATGTGTATCTCTCTTTTAACATGGTAGGCTTGGCTTTTATTGTGTTTGTTTAGATGTAGTGAAACCTATATGTTGATTATGGGTTGATTGTTTGTTTATAATTGTTATGGATGATTGTATTCGATGTTAGACTTAAGAAAACTGGCAGACTTCCATTGGTAACTTGCTTGAACGTCTTAAGAAACATGATCAGAGGTGTAATACGATTTTTGGTTGTATTTAATGCGTAATAGAATTCTATTGATCCCATGTTAGGAGCTTCTAACGGCTCGACATAGGAGTGAAGTAGGATCTTATAGAGTTAGGGAATATTGTACACGGCCCTACAATTGGTATTAAGGAATATAACCCATCATCCATGCAATTGTAACAAGCTAATCAACCGGTAAAAGATATATAGGGAGTAATGAAATCTAAGTAAACACAACTTTTCTCATTATTGGTTCCACCACATTAGCATATTAGTTTAATTTTCATTTCTTTTATTTTATTTTGATTGCATCTTTAGTTAATTGGGTTAATTGGCTAGCAACTAATTCCGCCCACTCCTTCAAAACCCGAGATTTTACTTGCTTTCTATAAAATATAAAAATACAAAAAGAATCATCCCTCACCTCTAGACCTAGTTTAGTAGGCTTTCTAATCCTAGCGACACTATTCCTGAGTTGAACGATCAATCCCCCGGTACTTGTCACTATACTATACTACAACGATCAGGTACACTGCCTGGTGGGGGTTGTAAGCTTCTCAAGATCCCTTGAGAGGTAAAACCTGTTGCGAGGGCGCAATTTCCACGTATCAAGATACCTGGCGCATCGCTGGCGCTCCGACACGCTAGCAGCGCACCGGCCTCGGTAAAATTTTTCCCATCTTGGGTCTTGGCCTATAAATACCCCACCTTGGCTCTTGTATTCCTCACCCCTTGCCATTATTCTTTCTCTCTTATTTATCCTCTCTCAGTCCTCTAATTCTATCTTGTGTTCTTAATCTTTCAGATTAACATCATTTGAAAGAACACATCTTCTTTGCAACGGAAAAATCACAAGAACCTAATCCACTCGTGTGATTGTGTCGAGGGTCTTCTTCTCTCTATACCATTTCTATTGCAATCGAGTCTCTAGGTTAAATTAGGGCTTGATTGGACAATCAAACATTTATTCATTTGATTTGGTTGTAAGGTAAGTCTTGTGTCAAGGTAACCAATTTGGGGATCTAGTTGGAGTTTGATACTTCCTGGGGGAAGTCTTTGTGGTTAATTTAAAATCACGAGTCCTTGAGTGTGGTTTCTGAGGGCGGAATACCATTAGGGAGTAGCTCTTCTCAGTGAGCGCTGATCTTTGTGCATATCGGTGGAGCAAAGTTGTAACGGTTTGTAGTCCACCGAAAGGATTATACTTAATGAATAGTATAGTGTCATGGATTCGCAACTGGACGTACGGATGGTATAAACCCGCCCATCTCAAACCAATATATATCATGGTGTCATTTACTCGCTTTATATACTTTGAATTGTGATTGTGATAGTGGTTGGTGTTGTGTAAACCACTTGGTACTCTTTGTGGCTTAAAGCTTTTAAACACTAAAAAAGCCGAAGAGACTGTATTCACCTGTCACAACTCGTAAATTCTGGTCTTTTCCTGAACTTTCACATTTACTATTCATTGATCACTATTCATCATTTTTGAGGTCAGTTTGATATTCTGAGAAGCGTTTTAAAATTTTACTATTCATAAAACACTATTCACCTCCGGAGAAAATTTGTCATTTATGCGTGAGTTGCGTCATTTCTGTATACGTACGGTTATCTACCTAATAAACGTTATCTTATGAGCTATTATTTTGAATAATTGATCCGACAATCCCAACTATGGTCCTAACACATTTTTATACTCATAATAATGATATAAAAATTATAATATTAATTTACCCGGGGTTTTGGAAATTTATTTAATTGATATCATACGTTTAATATAATTACGATGGTTTTCGTAAAAACTAAACAATAATCATCCAAACACTCAATACTTGTACCCAACATATTTTTACAATTTTTACGACTTTATTATATCCCGGTTAACTCCGTCAAAATTTATTTTTAGTTAACTCGGTACCCGGTATTTCCTAAAACTATTAATATATACATACTAATACTAACAATGCACCAACTATCTTACACTACACCATTTTTCTTTCTTTTTTTCACCAAATGCAGCCCCCCCCCCCTTTGATTTCCCTTAAAAAGTGGATCTTGCTCCCTTGTCCTAATATATATATCTTAGTCTAAACATATCTACACCTTATTACTTCATTTCTACACTTCAAAGAAAACTAGCAACTCTTTCTTCTTCCTTTCTTCTTCAAATTTTCGGCCAAGAACAACAAGACAAGAAGAAACCATAATTTTTCCAAGATCAAGCTCTAATCTAGTTCCTTTAGTGATCCTTGTTTGAGTTTTGAAATAAAAACTCAAGGTTTCTTAGGTTTTACTCATCCAAGCTCTATAATCTTTCTATGTAAGTTGTCAAACTCTTTTTCATAATTTCTTCATGTTATTTTTATGATCATATGATTTCCATTCAAGATCTACATGCATATGTTAGTTATACCACTCATTTATATTTATATATAACTTTGAAACCTTAGAAATGGAAACCCTTGTTAGATCTACTTGGATGATGATGTTTAAGAACCCATGACACCCTAGGAAGGTGTATGGTAGGAATAAATTAGTTTGGTGGTAATTGAAAGTGATTTGGTTGGATTAGAATCTAGATTGGAACACTAGAAATGACTTTTGAAACAATATATTTACCTACTGTCCATATTTTTAAAACGTGAGAAAATCAGTTGACGATGGGTAATTTTTGACCAAAGATTTAGAAAATACTTTCAAAAACGAAGCCGTGGGCGAAAGAACGGATTAAAACGAGTTAATAACGAAGGAGTTATGATTTTTGAAAGTTAATTGACGAAAACTATTTTTCTGAAAAACTGCATGCTGTTGGACGATTTTTGTTGGACAAACCGAGGCGTTAGACGTAACGTAGAGGAGCCGAACTATCAAAAATATATTAGTATAGGTTAAGACGATTCCGGGGATATAAAGAACGAGGAAAATGAACTTAAAACGACAAAGTTATACATGTTTTAATATTGACAAAAACTCTATATAATTGACAGCTTTTACTAGAAATAATAATAATAATACTTCTACGTACTAAATTCTAGATTTTCTAGAAATACTACCAAGGTGCCAAATTCATAACTAATGAAGTACTAGTGATTATAAGTTTATCTTTACGGTGATTAGACGTTATTCTAAGGTTTTCCAAAGTAGGTAATATAACACTAACATTTGATATACGATATATTACGACAAGTTTTTATAAACCTAGTTGGACTTATTTTTCCTAAGTATGGAAAATACTTTACTTTGACAATAACAATTAATTTCAAGTTATGAGTGGTATAGGTATCATGTGTATGCATATTCTCTACATCATTTCATTTCTTATAGTAGATCACTATCATTCATATTAGGTTGCGGTTAGAGATCGAACCTCATTTCTGTGTATCCACTTTTGTCATTGTAGCTATCGCACCAGGTGAGTCATAGGCCCACTTTTACTCTTTTTTTATACTCGTTTTAACTCTTGGGGGAGATACATGCTCAACTACTTACTTACTTGTACAAATACTCAAAACATACTTTCTTGATACTTGAAACATTTATACCTGATTGTTTTATACTTGATTGTCTTATACTTGATTACATTTATACTTGATTTCATACATACGTGATTGTGCTATACTTAACTGCGTTATACTAAACTGTGATTGTGTATTCTTGAGAAACTTATACTTTGGGAAATGGTACCCAGTAATCTTTTATACTTTGGGAAATGGCACCCATGTGATACTGCCAGTGGCTCCAGATTAAGTTGCTGGATGACCATTGAGACTGCCAGTGGCTCCAGATTAAGTTGCTGGATGACCATTGAGACATACTCACGTGAGGTCTTCGGAGATGAAGTGTAGACTCACGACTGAGTGCTTAACTGTTGTGATGAACTTATACATGTTTTACTCATACTATATATGTTAGCAGTGGGTTGTGAACACACATGTTACAAGTCTCTTATGGCGGGACTTGTAACTGAGTGGATTTACAATGCCTTTGCTGTGTGATCTTTTTCTATATACTTTACTAGTTAAACAAACTCTATGAACTCACCAACCTCGTGTTGACACTTTAGCATGTATTTTCAGGTTTTATGCAATGGTACGCTACAGGAGGTTTTGGCAGGGTATGGCATGGTCATAGAAGACTCTGATTATTCATTTGGGGACCGTTTTAAACTATTTTAAGGGCCTACTTCCGCAGTACTTTTAACGATGTAAATTCAATATTTTTTTATTTAACTATTTTATTCTAAATGATTGAAGTGAAAACTATTTTTGAACTTGTGTTGTAATACCAATTGAGTTACACCCCAGCTGCATGTATGCTTCCGCTGGACCCGATTTTGGGGGTGTGACATCACCCCCCTCTACGGTTCAACAATTGGTATAGAGCAGTATACTCAAGTTTTTGAGAGTTAAAACCTTCCCGAGAAGTCGTTTTAAGTCAAAAACTTCTTTTTCAAAAATTTAAAATACCTAATGAAATTTTTGGAAAAGTTGAGTATAGTTCCATGGCTCAAGAGAACTATGTTGAGAGGTATTCTATGCAAAGACCACCTTTGCTAGAATCCGATGGGTTTTGCTTTTGGTAAACCCGGTTTGAGACCTATGTTAGGTATAAAGATATTTCAAGATCGCAAGATCGACTTACTCATTCAATAATATGAGAAGTTCTCGATCTCAGATGAAGAAACCATTGATAATGGTTTCACCCGGTTCAATGCTATCACCACAAGCTTAACGGCCTTAGATCCTAGCTTTAGAAACAAGAACCATGTTAGAAAGTTTCTTCGAGCTCTTCCGGTGAAGTGGCTGCCAAAGGTGACGGCTATTGAAGAAACCAAGAATTTGGCGGAAATTCCTCTTGATGAACTAATTGGCAACCTCAAGGTGTATGAAATGATTCTTGAAAATGACAAGGTTGTCTCCAAAGACAAGAAGGAGAAGGTGAAGTCTTTGGCCCTCAAAGCTAAAGTCACTAAGAACCAAGCTAGTGATGATAGCGAAAGTCAAGAAGGAAGCAAAGACAAAAGTGATGAAGAATTCAATTTGATGGCAAAGGACTTTAGGAAGTTCTTTTGAAGAGGTGGTAACTTTAGGCGTGGAAATCGGTTTGGCAACCGAAGAAGTGATGGAAGCAACAAGTTTGGAAGAGGTCAAGCTTTCGTCAACAAGGTTGAAGAAAGCTCTAGGCGTGATCGCGGGTGCTATAATTATGGCGAAAAGGGTCAATTCATAAGTGATTGTCCGAAGCCCAAAGAAAACAAAGCATTCGTAGGAGGAGCTTGGAGTGATAGTGAAGATGAATATGAATCAAACAAGGATGCTACTTGTCTCATGGCCTTATAAAAACTAGAGGTACCTCAAAACCCTTACACTTCAAATAAGGATAATAAATTGCAAAAGGAAAATGAGGAACTAGTTAAATTTAATGAGGATTTTAGGAAAACCTATGAAAATATTGTTAAGGAAAAACGTTTTCTTGAACAAGAGTGTGTTAAAATCAATAAAAAGGTTTATGAACTCGAAAGGGAAGTAAAGATACTAAATCATTGCAAAAAGGTGGTTGAACCATGTAAAGGATATAAGGCACTCAGACTTGAGGTTAACTCTTTTAATGATAAAGTATCTAAACTTCAAAAAGAGTCTCTAAGTTTTTCAAAATATAAAAAGAGTAGTAATGATTTGGACGATATGTTAAGTCGTCAAAGAGTGTCCCAAGATAAGGAAAGTCTTGGATTTTCAAAGAATAGAAAAATCACTTCCGAAAGTCTAACCAAACCAATAGTGTTTGTTAAAGAAACCAAAAATGAAACTCCAAAAATCTTTGAGCCTGACGTGCCGACGCGCCAGCAGCGCGCCAGGTCTTTGAGGTAAAATGGAGTTTCATCAAATACTTTTGTTAAACCAACTATTCATCAAACTCCTTTTGCAAATACTTGAGGTAATGAAGCACCCATTACAAGAAGAGAACACCCAAAATAATTTTATAACTTGGATTCTCGTAATGGCCTTGGTTACACACAACCTCGAGTCAATCATAGACCACTCTTACCTACACCCAATGTGAGACATTCTTCAACATACAACCAAAGATCTTCTTTCCAATATAATCAGTCATTTCCAAGAAGAAATTTTTAAACAATAATCAAAGGTCTACACACCACCCTCATAACTCTTACCAAAGGAGAGACAACTCTTACACAAACCAAATATTTTTTAGACCTCAAACTCATCAAAGCTATAGACCAAGCTAACAAAACCAAAATGATTTTCAAAACAACCCTTGGATTACTTTCTTTAGATTTGGTATTGAGAAATTATGTGTCTTGCTTCAAGACCCAAGAATGTTTAACTAGGGCACTTTAAATACTAACCAAAATGGACCGAAGAAGCAATGGGTACCAAAAACTTGAATTGCATCTTTGGTTGTAGGTTTGCCTCAAATGTAATCTATAATTGGATGAGTGGATAGCGGATAGTGGTTGCACTTAACACATGACCGGGAATTGGAGATTGTTTACATCATAAAAGGCGTATGACGGCAATCAAGTCATATTTGGAAGCAAACTTAGTGGAAAATCATCGGTAAGAATAATGTCCTTCATGACTCCATAGAAATTACCAATGCGGAGCATGTTAGTGGGTTAAACATTGACTTGATTAGTGTTAGTCAATTAAGTGATGATGATTGTGAGGTTAAGTTTACTAAAGTAGATTGTACTATTAGTAAAAATGGTGTAGTATTAGATAGAGGTCATAGGAGAAATAATTTGTATACTTGCAAGTTGGGAGATAACTCCAAATAACACATATGTCTTACATCCATGATGGATAACTCAACATTTTGGCATAGGAGGTTAGGTCATGCCAATATGAGTTTAGTCCAAAGTCTAGCTTCCAACGAGCTAGTAAGGAATTTACCAAAGTTGGGTTTTGAAAGACATTATTGTGATACGTGTAGTCTAGGGAGTCAAGGACATGCAAACAATATGAATAGGAATGAAGTGTCAACTAATAGGGTTTTAGAGTTGCTACACTTGGATTTGTATGGTCCATCTCCAATCCAAAGCTATGGAGGAAACTTCTACACTTTGATGATTGTCGATGACTATTCAAATTACACTTGGGTAATATTTTTAGCATCTAAGGATGGAGTCTTAGAAAAATTTGATATATTACGGAAAAAGCTTGAAAACCTACTTGTTTATTCTATTGTTTCAATAAAAACAAATCAAAGTAGTGAATTTGATAAATTACAATTTGGTAACTTTTGTGAGCAACATGGAATATCTTATAACTTATTGGGTCCGTTCACTTCTCAATCGCTTGAGATTGTTGAAAGAACACATCGTAAGTTACGAAAGATGAGTCGTGCAATGCTTGACGAGCAATCCATTCCACAAAAGTTTTGGTGCCATGCCCTAGATACCGCGTGCTACATATTTAATAGGGTCTACATTAGAAAGGTCATTAATAAAAACACCCTATGAGATACTTAGAAATAGGAAGCCTTCCTTAGAATACTTTAGGGTATTTGGTTGTAAAGTATTTATACTTAACACCAAAGAACATCTCGCCAAATTCAACCAAAAGTCGTATGAAGGCGTGTTCTTAGGATACTTTCAAACTAGTAAAGCATACATAGTGCTTAATAAGGAAATAGTGAGGATTGAGGAATCTCTCAATGTAACCTTTGATGAGAGCATGCCCGAGCCTAAATCATCTCCTTCGGTAGAATATGATGGGATCAATGAACACATAGTTCAAGATCAAGAAAGGTCTCCATCATTACAAGTTAATGTTTCGAATGAAGGAAATCCTAAGAAAGTGAGAGAAGCGAGGGGTCATCCTATAGAAAAAGTCATTGGTGACTTGAATATAAAAAAACACTTAGGTCATAAACTAAACAAGACTAGGTTTTGGCATGACATTTTTCAAAAATCCATTTTTTTTTTTTTGGGATAGTCTTGTATGTTCATGGTTGACATGCATCTTAGGAGAACAATATTATAGGATAAGTTGAGATGTCTAGATAGTCGTTTGCAAAGTCCTTTAGGTGCTCTTAGAGCTTATGTGCTCATGTGACTATGATTTCTGTGAAGGCATGGAAGGAAATTCAAATAAATGTTTTTCGAGAGGAAATATATCTATCAATGCATTATTCAAACGATGATTGATAATATCCTAGATCCTACATGTCTATACTATGTGTGATGAAGAAGAAAATTTGTCACAAAATATTCTACTACATTTGCTAGAATTGAAAGTCATTTGTGTCAAATTACCAAGACTAGACAAAATTTCGGATCACAAGTTACACTGTGTTGAAGATTTTATATCTAACTCCACTTGTTCAATTTATGCCAAAAATTGATTCGTGTGAAAACCAATTATATATAATATAGTATAGTATCGATGTGATCCGCGTAAAATACGGATCACCCGTGTCGTTTTCCCAATGAAGGCGAATGGAATCGAGAATATCGATTCGTGAAATCGTGAATTAAAAAGTGAGAAAGTGAAAATAACAATCAAATAGTTCACGTATTCACAAACAAGTATGAAATATGCAGAAAGTACAAGCTAATTATGCACCAAAGTGAAAAACATAAAAACAGAAATGCAACCGCAAAATTTAAAACGTAACGTATATCGAAAAATGATCCTACGAACTTGAAAATATTTTCTAAAAATCTTAAACTAATAAAAAGAATTTTAAGAAAAAGAAAAATATTTTTTTGACTTTTTATTTATTTTCTATCAATTAATAATGATTTTTGGACTTTTTTAAATGAATTAAAAATAAGGAAAATAGAAAAAAGATTTTCTAAAAATATTTTTGTATTTTTCAGAGCTTTTTCTGATTTTTTATTGATTTTTGGTATTTAAAAACTATTTAAAATTGAATAAAATCAAAAAGAAATTAAGAAAAATAGTAAAAATGGTAGGAAAAATCTGGAAAAATTCCAGAAAATCCAAAATAATAAAAAGAACTCAGATAAAAATTTTGAAGTGAAAAAGTAAAGTAAAACTGCTTATTTAAGGAAAACTGCTTATCTCAAGTGCTTATTATTAAGCACTTGAGATCCAATCAATATGAAACTTTGAAAACAGACTTAGGAATGATGCAATGCACTCAGTGAATCCAAGAAATGATCAATTCAAACTTAGAATACCACAAATACTCAAAGTGCTATGCAATAAGCTAAAAATAAGCTCATGAAAATTAACAGATTAAGCTCAAGAACAAACAGATAAGAGAATGTGATGCACAACACTGATTTAACTCAAATAAAACTCAGAAAGACATTCAATTCACAATTTCAAGCATATAAACAAAATTGCAGGCCTATTTTTCAATTCAGACCTTATGTTTGAATCATACAACTAGATAAGCTAAAAAAACTGCTCTAATAAGCTATGAATAGTGAGATTAAAGGGCAAAGAACCTATTGACCAGCAGAGACTATAAATCCACCAATTAAACAGATGCTAGATCCATTCCAATGATCTAAAAATATCCCAGAAATTTGATTTAAAACTGACACTAGTACAAAAACGACCTATGGTCACACATGGTCGATTTGGAACAGCCACACATTCAAATATTTGTGTGGCTGAAGGTAGGTAAATTGACAGCATTTACGAATTAGTCACACATGAGCATTTCGAATGTGTGACCATAAGAACTCTATTGCCACACAATCGACCCTTATGTGACTAAACGTAACTGGTGATTTTGTTCCAGATCATTTAGTCACATATGCATTTGGAACGTGTGACAAATACAAGTAACCTTGATGCCATATATGGTCACACTAAACTTATAGTCACATTTGCTTCTAATAGTATGACCAAATGCCATATACGGTCACACAAAACAGTTTGTCACACATTATTTAAGTGTAGCCAAAATCCAATACATATAGTCACACTAAACAGTTTGTCACACATTATTTAAGTGTAGCCAAAATATGATTTGTGTGACTAAATGTTAACAAAGGCCACACAAAAACCAAATTCATGTGGCAAGTGGATGTTCAATAGTCACACAAAATACACATTCCTTCACTTTAAACATCATATGGTCACACTTTTGGCCACTTTATACTTAATTGTATGTGACTAAATACCCAAAAGCAACATGCTTTGTGTGACTAAATGTTACAAAAGTTCACACAAACATACAATTCATGTGGCAATTGGATGATCAATAGTCACACAAAATACACATTTTTTCACGTTAAACACCATATGGTCACACTTATTCACACTTTTGGCCACTTTATGCTTAATTGTATGTGACTAAATACCCAAAAGAAACATACTTTATGTGAATAAATGTTACAAAAGGCCACACAAACATACAATTCATGTGGCCATTGGATGATCAATAGTCACATAAAATACACATTTCTTCACTTTAAACGCCATAAGGTCACACTTATTCACACTTTTGGCCACTTTATACTTAATTCTATGTGACTAAATACCTAAAAGCAACATGCTTTGTGTGACTAAATGTTACAAAAGGCCACACAAACATACAATTCATGTGGCCATTGGATGATAATTAGTCACACAGTATACACATTTCTTCACTTTAAATACCATATGGTCACACATATTCACACTTTTGGCCACTTTATGCTTAATTGTATGTGACCAAATACCCAAAAGAAACTTGGTTTGTGTGACTAAATGTTACAAAAGGCCACACAAAAATAAAATTCATGTGGTCATTGGTTGATCAATAGTTACACAAAACATACATTTCTTCACTTTAAACACTATATGGTCACACTTATTCACACTTTTGGCCACTTTATGATTTATTGTATGTGACTAAATACCCAAAAGGAAAATGCTTTGTGTGACTAAATGTAACAAAAGGCCACACAAAAATAAAATTCAAGTGGCCATTGGATGATCAATAGTCACACAAAACACACATTTCTTCACTTTAAACATCATATGTTCACACTTATTCACACCTTTAGTCACTTTATGGTTAATTGTATGTGACTAAATACACCCCCAAAAATATGCTTTGTGTGACTAAATGTTAGTAAAGGCCACACAAAAACAAAATTCATGTGGCCATTGGATGATCAATAGCCACACAAGATACACATTCATTTACTTTAAACATCATATGGTCACATTTATTCACACTTTTGGTCACTTTATGCTTAGTAGTATGTGACTAAATACACCCCAAAACATGCTTTGTGTGACTAAAGGTTACCAAAGGCCACACAAAAACAAAATTCATGTGGCCATTGGATGATCAATAGTCACACAAGATACACATTCCTTCACTTTAAACATCATTTGGTCACACTTATTCACACCTTTGGTCACTTTATGCTTAATTGTATGTGACTAAATACACCCCCAAAAACATGCTTTGTGTGACTAAATGCTAACAAAGGCCACAAAAAAACTAAATTCATGTGGCCATTGGATGATCAATAGTCACACAAAATACACATTCCTTCACTTTAAACATCATATGGTCACACTTATTCACACCTTTGGTCACTTTATGATTAATTGTATGTGACTAAATACACCCTAAAAAACGTGCTTTGTGTGACTAAATGTTACCAAAGGCCACACAAAAACAAAATTCATGTGGCTAGTAGCTTAAAGAGTGCTTATCACTACAAGAAAAAGGGGTATTTGGGAGGGGCGAAAAGCGTGCCAAATACTCAAAAACCGTGCCAAATACAATTTGGCACGGGTTTGGCTCGGTTTTTAGTCAGTCTTAAATTTGAGGGTGCCAAATACATTTGGGTCGGTTTGATGTTGTGCCAAATAGTATTTGGCACGGGCTTTGGTACAGTTTTGCTTTTGTGTGTCCTGAGTTGGTATTTGGCACGGTTAGTAATTTTAAAATGCACATTCAACACTTTTTTCTTGTTCCGAATACTTATTTGGTACGTCACCTTCCCCGTGCCTAATGTACTAGGCACAAATTAATTTTCAATGCCAAGCTTAGTTAGCACATTTTAATGTACATTTTTAACAATTATTCCAAGCATGTATTTGGCATTAATTTGTCCACTCCAAACAGATTTATACATCATCATAAAGTAATAAAGTATGCGTAAATCAAATCTAACTAGGAATAGGAAGACAAAAAATAAAGTCAGCTGAAATTTTATTAATCAATCAAAAATTCAAGGCTATACAGTAACTTGAATTCCAACAATTACCTAAACTTGATTAAACTGGACATATTGTGTCCATTGTATATAGATACAACAATTTTTTCTATAGTGTTTGACGTTTTAAACTCATATTGATCCAATATGATCAGTTAATTGATTGATAATGATCAAAAGATCACATGATACACCTTACAACTTGTTAGTATAAATCCGGATCATCTTAATTAACCAAGCTGTGATCGAAGCCTCAACCATGACCTTGCCAATATTACAAACATTGGATACTTGTTGCTTGTTATCGACTTCTTCCACTGAAACCTTAACTTTTACCTTGCCAAGATTATAAACACTAGATATGAATTACTAGTTATCGACTACTTCTCACAACTCGGGTATTGCTTCTTTTATGTTGCGTGCGATTTCTTGCCATGATTTGCATATTTGCGTCAATAAGATTTGTCAACCTACATACATCATACATATTTTGTTAGTCTATATATAAATTCCATTTCTTTATTAGCAAAGTAGTCATGAGTGCTCACCAAAAATGTACCGAGACCTTTGTGTTCACCTTTCTATTTACCTTTTGAGTTGTTGTAATATACATGTTGCTAACAATCTTCTCTAAAATCTGAAAGAAATATCCAACAGAAGATCAGAGGTCTAAATCTCTAACTATATATTATGTATTAGACCATCCAACTAAATATTTTATGAAAATCTATAACTATAAAATTGGCCACAATCACAGAAAAGTAACATTAGTATTTTGTTCAATAATGAAATACACAAACAAAAACATGTCACCTTATATTTGGTGCAAATAGACTTATGCTCGGACAGTCAACCTACATAAACATGGCAAAAAAATTACATGTACTTTAATGGGTTATGAACCATTACTAAATGAATACAGTTAACATCATGAATCATTTAAAAAGTGCATCTGTGAGCATTTTATAATTCATCAGAAGCTAATCAAGAACAAAACATTGCATTTATAATGATAGACAATTCATCAATCTATACAATTAATATAAATATATACATGTCAGTTACCTAAACATATCATCAATTATGCACACATCGATCTTATTTTGATCAAGTAAGATCAGTTGTATATATTCATATCATATTGTTGCACCAACTTGTGCAACAAGATCACAACATTAGACTATAGAATCAAGTAGCAATGTACGTTACCGACTAATAGGAAAGAACTCACATACTAGCAATATAAGTAGAAATAACAACATAAAGAATTACCAGATTGGTAATCTATCAGATACACGTACACTTGCAGCAAATGTCTACAAACATAAGCGAATAGATACCAAAACGCAGCAATGAATAATGGATATAGAACCTACACTCATAAAGAAAAACTATTAAAGGACCCCTTCACGGGAATATAGTTCCCTGTCCTTAAAAGGTTTTTACGTGCTCTATTCGCTGCGAGCCTCGGTACTTAAACACCCTAGGATTCAATGTAGACCCGTGTTGTATGTCGTCAGCAAAACGATCACAACACAATGCATTTGGCGGAGCTGAAAACATGACTCGAGTATGTGGTGGGCAAAGTTACCAAACTACAGCCAAGATTATACTTGAGGCAATATTAGAAAGACTTTTTCAAGTGATAGTTTTTTCAGAAAAAATGTCAATTGATTAAGAGAACAAGAGACCTATTTATAAACATTTTGGCAGTTGAAAACTTCTTTCCCTCGATCTCAGAGGTGTTGTTTTTGTTGCATGAATATATATGTGGATTTCTTATATGAAGAAGTGGTCTTCATTTCTTTCTACAAAAACAGCCACGTTTGCTACTGATTCATCAAAATGATTTGTCAAAGATAATTTTAATAACCCCCACCATACTCATTATATTGTAAGGTAAATTAATATTTAATTGAAACTTTTCAACATTACTTTAAATTCCAACATAAGTTTCATCTAATTACCAAATCAATCAACAATCTTTACCACAAATAAGCTGAAAATCAGGCTTAAAAAACAATACCTTCTTAATAGCAGCTTTACGATAAGCTTTCTTTAACTCATCTGCTGAAGCACTCTTTGGGACCCCCAAAAGCTCATATTATTTTGTATTATCGATCACTCTTCTTAGGTGCTCTCCCAAACATCTTCAATTATGATTTTTTTTTCAATCTTATTCAACTAATCAATTACAAATGTAAACACACAAAAAAAATCAAATCAATATCAGATCTAATCTATTACACATATTGAAAAACACATAGTTAATAAATAATGAGATCGTACCGGTGAAGAAGAACAAGAAGTAGATCGAACAAAGGAAGGGGAGACTTAGAGTTTGTGTTTGTTCGGCAAGAGAAAAGGGGAGCAGGTTATACGTGGGTGTTGTGAAAAAATGTATGGAGCGACATTTGATTTTGGGGAAAATTAGGGCGGGATTAGTGAAAATGTAGAGTAGAGGACATATTAACTTTGGAGAAAAACTTCAAAATTCACAAATATATTTTACACATATTTCTAAATTAAATCTTACTTTTTATATAAAAAAGAAAAAATAAATCCTAAAATAATTAGTGGCATTTAGACACGATTGAAGAGTGCTTGTGTTAACTTATTCTAGGCACTTGATAGTGTAATTTTAATAAGTAAGTCTAGCCTAATGTTTCATAATTTGATAAGCTTACATTTATTAATAACCCTATTATCGAAAGCAAAAATGAGGCTTTCATGTTCGGTTATTTGAGTTTAAGGTAAAGAGACAAACAAAAGTAGAAGCTTGACATAGGGATTTATTTCATTCATTCAGAAAAGTAAGATTATTTGTCTTAAGTCATTAAGGTACAAACGAACATAAACACTAAAGTGAACAAACAAACTAAAGTGAACAAACAAACAAAACATAATTATAAATGCACAGATATAAAGAAAAACCACACATGACTAATGCAATGGGAATTTCCCATGTCGTCAAGGTATAGTGGGTTAATAGACTGATGTGATCAACTTTCTTAATTCTTATCTTGGATGGAAGCGGTGTGTAAAGTAGAGCGCGTTGATGGCTATATGCCTATATGCGACTTTCTTATTATTATCTGGAATGGAAGCGGTGTGTAGAGTATAGTGCATTGATGTTGGCTATAAGTGCCACGGCTTATTATATATGGCAAGAACGTAATCCACCATTGTTGCCTAGTTTTCTAGTAGTGAACTTCACATCATTCCACTCCGGTAACATAACTCACCTATAACTCACCTTAACTCACCTCCATCCCAAATATTTTCAATTTCAACCCCAATTTTTAACAAACACTTCATTTATTTAAAACATAACATTAATTAAAACACAACATTACATTACATTACGAAATTAAAAAAAAAAAATAAAAATAACGATACTAAAAAATACGAAATCAATAAACACTACATCACATAATTATTCATAATTGACGCGGAGGCAACCCAAGTTTCATGGCGATTCAATCATTTTCCGCATTAACGAATGCCACCCAATGTGGATCTTTGCCGGTGGTGTCGAGCATCAAAAATTCTAGCTCTTTCATCCTTTGTTGTGCGGCTTGATTTTCGGCTGTCACCTGATACGCCCTACTCCCCTCTTCACGTTTCGACCTTAACTCTTCGCGCATGGTCTCCGCAAAAGCTAACAAAGAAATGGACCCACCGGTGCTAGCCGTGGCTCCGGTGCTTGTCGTGGCCTCGGATTTTTGTTTCTTGGAAGCCCTTTTTTTGCCAATGGGCCGTGGTTCTTTGATTGACTCCAAACGGTCAACCTAAACTGACCAGGGAATGGTCAGCAAGGTCAGAAAGCCTAGAGTCAATGCTCCGCGGAATATAGTGTTTCCCCGGGTCGTTATGTCCCGACGAGGTGTGAATTGCAAACAAACGGTTATGTGATCGGGTGAATTTGGATGAGAAAAGGGATTTGTGTGTGATTTGAACTAAGGAATCTACAATGAAATAGCTTAAACAAGCTATATGAATAAGACGAAAAGGTAAGAAAAACCAGAAATGTTAAAAACCTAAAAACGCGTACGTTACGTTTAAATAAAACGCGAACGTACAAAATAAAAAGTGAAAACGAAAATCTGAAAACACCCAGGGGGTGAAAATGACTTTTTTGCAAACTTAAAAGTAAAAGAAAATTTATAGAAAAAGAAAATAAATTTTAACTCTAATTAATTATTTAATATTAAGTAAATACTAATTATTACTTATTAATAATATTTAAGTAACTAAAATACAATACAATATTATTTAAATACTAAAAAGGTGAAAATAAAATTTCTAAAATTATAAAATAACTAAAAATAAGTTTTAAAAATAAAAATAAGTATTTTTGTCTTTTTGTGATTTTTCTATTAATTAATTACTAATTATCTAATTATCTATTTTAAATTAAGAAAAATACTAAATGAACAGTAAAAATTCTAATAAAATTTCTAAAATTATTTTATAACATATAAAAGCTATAAAAAATATAAAAACTTGGTTTTGCTTAAGAAAAACTAATTATGCTATTTTAAACTAATTATTAATTAATAATTAATAAAACTAAAATTAATTCTAATTAATACTAAATAAGAAAATAAAAATCTGAGAAAATTAATATAAATACTTTAATATAAGATATAATTAATAAAAATATAAAAATGACAAGTACTTAATAAAAATTTAAAAATGAAAATTAAAATTAAATTACATTAAATAGAAACAATCACTTAATTTTAAATTTGTTTTTCTTGATTTTTCTTTTACAAACCTATTAAATACTTAAAAACAAACACTTTTTGTAAAAACAAACTTTTTGTAAACTTAAAATAAGCTGAAATGAAAGCTAAAAGCCCAACAGTTGACTTTGTTTGACTTAAATGGAAAATAAGCTTAAACCAGCATGTGTGGGACCCACTCTGGGTAATTCAGGTGTGAATAAGCTTTTGGGACTTGAATAAGCTGGAAAAAGTACTAGTGGACCACAGAATAAGCAATAAGCATAAAATAAGCACACCAAAACCAAATCTGACTCAGAAAGAGGGACAAGGTTAGGGACCAAATTCAAGTGGGACCCAGGGGGTATGTGGTCAAACCAAGGGTCAATACATGCACCCTGGTAGGAGGGGGTTTAGGGGAACCAAGAACAAGGGCTGAGGATCACTGAGATGGTCATAAACCACCACCAAAGTGGTGGTGGTAGGGTGGATATCTGCTGAGACAGAGCAGACCTTGCCCTGCACGTCTCTTTGGGGCAAGGTGGGGCCTAAAAGAAAATTCTTAAAAATGTACACACCATGGAACCTCAAGGATGAACTGGTAGAGATCAAATAACAATAAGATTCAAGCCATGAGAGCAACTACAAAAATCAAAATAATTCCTTGAAGTTTTGTAAAAATCTGCAATGCATACTTTTGACTTTTTCAATGAAACTTATTTATTTGACTTTTATGAATTTCTACTTGATCCTACATACTAAATAAGTTATAACAAGTTATAATGAAGCTACTCTAAGCTAGATGTATCAAGCATAAGCTAATGAAGTGAGTTTGAGGTCCTTATACCCCAACAGTTAACTGTTGGGGGTTCTTTGGTGATGATTTGACTTTGTTATGAAAAAGGTGTGGTTTTACTGACTCAACTATCCTATCTAAACCTAAAGTGGAGTGTTCAAACCAAAAACACCAACTGAAACTTAGTCCATAGTAGCCAAATCCACTATTCCAAACACCCCTTTTTAAACTGAAAATGGAAATTATGGAAGCAATCTCACATTCTAAACCATGAAACTGAGTAATTAACTTATATTAATATTAACTAAACCTAAATCAACTAAATTAAACAACAATTGAAGTCTATAAATACTAAATACCAAAAAAAAATTGAAAGATGCTTACAATGGCAGTTGATTGAGGAATGGAACCAGGGCACCAAACTACCACCCTAATCACTCACCATGAGTGCTTAAACCAGAATCCATCCAAAATACACCAGTATCTTGAGTTCCATATACCTTAAGATTAATTTTTTTATTTTTCTTCTATTTAATTTTATTTTTCTGAATTTTTGTGTTTATACACTGAATCCTTTTTAAATGCTTGAAATACTTCAAAAACTTATAAGTGAACTAAAATAAACTTAAACAAGCAGCAAACAACACCTGATAACAATATTGAGAGTGAGTTGAGATTTTTAGGCAAAACTTGCAAATTGAAAATTAGAAATTGAAACCTTGCAATAAATGTTAACAAACCTTGAAATTTTACTAAGAAAATTGATTACAACTGTCTTAAACAAGAGATTACAACTTTAAATGAAAACTACATTAAAACGACATAAGCTTGATTAAACTAAAAACTAATACTACTCCTAACTGCCTCTTTCTCTTCTTTTTCTTTTCTTTTTATAACCCTGGAGGTCCACAAAGACTTTCCCACCATGTTTGTGAGCCGTAGGATTGCTGAAGTGATTCTTGGCCGTTTGATTTAAATTAGGCGGGAAAAGTGGTATTGACAGTTGAGTGGGTTTGGTGAAACAGGGGTAGCATTTAATGAAGGGGAGGGATTGGAGAGGTGCGGTTGAGTGTTTGGTGATAGTTGGTGAGGAGGGGGGGGGGGGCATAAGCCTGGTAATTAGGGCGAGTTTAGGGACGATGAACAGTGCCCTGGTTTGTTTTTGGGGGTGTTGACTGGGTCAAAGACGGGGGTGAGTTTATTTATTTAAAATGTGGGATTGGGCCAAGTTGTGTGGGCTGAGGGGTGGTAACTGGATCAGACCATGTGTTTGGTTTGGTTTTATTTGGGGCTAATAATACCAAAGGGTCCATTTGGTAACTAATACACAACAAGGACCAATAATGTAATTCTGAAAATCCAAGGGCCGTTTTTGTAAATTTTTCAAACTTGTTTCAAGGGTAAAACATGCCATCTTTCAAAAGTCCAAGATATAAATTACATTTTTTTTCATTTTTCAAATTCCCGGGGACCATTTATGTCAAATTTCCAAACTCCGAGGACCAAAAGTGTCAATTCCACAAAACTTTCACCCAGGGATCATTTTTAACACATTTTGACTTTCCAAGGATGAAAATGATTTTTTCTTTCAAAATTATCCCACCAGGGACCAATTCTGCCATTTTCTGAAATTCCAGGGACCATTTATGTCAATTTTGGATTTTGAGGGGTAAAAGTGTAATTTTCTCAAACTTTTTCACCCAAGGACTTTTTTTTGATAATTTTTGACTTTTCTTTGCCTTGGGTTGACTTTTCTTTCATTTTAAACTTCCAGGGACTAGTTTTGCCAAATTTTGAAACTTGAGGGACTGAAACTGCCAACTATGTAACTTTGTTCGTTTTTCATTTGTTTTTAAACATTTTGCATCTAAAACATATAAAACACACTTTTGGGATAAATTCTGTATTTTGATGCGTATTTGAGTGTTTTTGGGTGTTTTGGCAGTTCATATAAGACAAAAATGATGAGTATTTACACACTCATCAATCCCCCACACTAAACTATTGCTAGTCCCTAGCAATACTGTTTTGAAAACTTGATGGATTTGAAAAACTCTTTACCAAAAGCCATCACTTCTGGAGTAGCCAGGTGTAAGAACTATGGCACACCTGATAACCGTGTGATTTTGAGCAAACCACCAGCTGTCAACGGATTTGATTAGTCTTTACCAGAAGCCGTTTGCTTCTGGACTAGCCAGCTCTTGATGGAATAGTCAAAATCTTGGTGAGCTGATTACCAATTATGGATTTTCCACGGCCTTTACCACAAGCCATAATCTTGCGGGCTAGCCAACTCATTTGTTTTTGGGGAGTTGAGGAACCATACAATTTTGGGCAAATTGCCAGCCGTCAACGGATTTGATATGTCTTTACCAAGAGCCATTTGCTCCTGGACTAGCCAATCCCTTTTGTTGGTTAGACAAGGCGGACTGATTACCAAAAATTTTGAAGCACCAGTGAAAAATTTTTGAAAATTTTTTGAAATTTTGGCTAAAAACGGGGGTATTAGATAGTAAAATGTGATAAAATTCGCTAGAATAGCGAATACCCCCCACACTTAGCATGAATATTGTCCTCAATATTCAAAGTCCCGGCTATTATGCCGACATTTTGAACGTAAAAGGGCAACATTACAAGCTGAGCGTGGAAAACACCATTTTGTTTTTTCACTCTTGTAACCATAGCATGGGGGACTCCCCCACACTTAGGGTGAAAACCCTATAAGCATGCTATTGTTTTTGTTTACCGAGTCGCTAGCTTGACTCGACCCCGAATTCATTTGTCCTTGGGGAATGTGAAAGAAGTGATCTCCATCGGACTTTCATTCAAAATGTTTGGACAAACATATGAAGCACGTGAAAGTTCCACACCGATGAGATATGTATCCGGCTCAAGATAATGATATATGAAAATGCCGGTATCAAATATAGTGTCTTCATTCCCGAAGGAATGAAGAATAGGAGAAGTCACCCTGTAGGTGAAGAAAGGAAGAAAGATCTTGATGACAATCAAGATTGATTCATCATCATCGGAAAGAGAACTCATGATTGGTGTATCATGAATCTCATCAGTAAAGCTCGTGTGATCTAGACAAATTATGGGTGGGAGGGTTGGGATTTTGATATCAATTAAATTCGCAAGGTTGAGAATATTTCCCTCCGGAAAACAAAGATCAACTTTGTCTAGATCAAAGTAAAAATTATCATACTCTGGTGGAGGTATGATACGAGTGAGTTCACCGGAGAACTCCTCAAAGGTAAATAAATCATATTCGGGGAGAGAAATTTGAGAATGAGAAGTGGTAGTGTCACTAATCTTCTCTCCCATATGATCAAAGGTAAAGGCTTCAAACTCCGGAATAAGATTGTCGGAGACAATGTCACTATCCTTTATGGGGATAGGAGATGAAATAGGTTTCATTTTGAAAGCCTCGATTTTAGAAATGAGGAGATCGACATTCAATAATGTTGCACGAAGTGCTTCATCCTTGATTTCAGTGTCAATCTCGTCATTCTCTTCTTCTAAGCTGACTAGCTCAGAAGGTAATTCTTCCATATAAACGATGTCCTCACAAGATAACGAATTGTCATCAGTAGAATCGGAGAACATCTCATCATGATTAGATGGGAAGAATAGAGGAGGAGGAATATCACACATATGGTCAAAAGTCCCCTGTGACTCTCTCGGGATTGGGACAAGGATCTCAACACTAGACTTTATTAATTCGTCCGATTCCTTATTAGGAACAGTGTTAAGATGCTCATCCCCCATGATTAGAGAGTGAGTGTGAACTTCGGGTGTGATAACAACAGACTGAGGGAGATAAGAAAGACTAGCACACATAGATTCTATATTTTTCATGTGTTCTTCTGCTAGTAATTCTTGCATACTCTTATCTCCCTGTGCTTCCACGGAAGGAATCTCAACTGATTAACTGGATGAATCTTTGTAATATTCCTTCATTTGAATAGAATCCTCATCATCGTCGTCATCATGAATAAAACGGAACAAAGAGCTAGATTTGGCTGCTTTTTCTTTTGCATATGATTCCCTCACAGCTTTTTCAAAATCATCAATGGAATCAATTTTAGCAACCTGCTCTTCCGTCAATATTTTAGCCATGCATTTCTCATATGAATTTAGAGTAAATGAAAATTGCGGGGGTGGGGATTTGTCAAAACCAGAAGGTTGACATTGGTAATCATCATGAGGACCCCCACAATTCACACAAGAAACACTGGGTGCATTATGAAGTGTTGTGGTACCCAACTCCTTAAGTTCTTTCAATATCTCAAGAACCTCTACTATAATGTCAGTAGCAGAAGGAGTTGTGTGAATCATTTGGTGCTGTGGAGGTGGGTCTGAAAACGAATAGTTGTAATTGTTACAAGGAATTGGATTCCTTGTTTGACAATCCGAGCTAAAGTGAGGACCTCCACAGTACTCACAACAGTAAAACTGTTGAGTTTGGATTGGTGTATTTGGATACGAAGCATCATTGAAATTTGGGTAATATGATTCTTGCTCGTATGAATGTGATGGGTAATCGAAAAAATTTGAATAGTCGTTGAATGAGTTTTGATTAGGATCATAAGTAAATGAATTACTCGACCCACAAAACAAACAACTCCCGTTTTTGATATCATTACCACATTGTACACATGTATACCAACGACATGGAAAACCGAAAAGCGGCTCACCACAACCGACACAAGGAACAAAATCTGGAGGTGGGACAAGTGGTGTGCTCTTAGAGCTAGCAATTTCCACCACTTCCGTTATGGTCTCGGGTTTTGGTTCTTGATAAACGTGAAGGTTGGGTAAGTCGTGCTTTTCAGTCACTGCCCTAAGCTCAGCACGTATGCTTGAAAAACTTTTGACCATAAACCGTGAAAGGTTAGGATCAATTCTTGACGGTTTAGGAGTAATTGTGAGCTTAGGTTCTTGGACAACCGTAGGTTGGACGTATTTAGCACTTCCATCGTCAGAGGGAAGTACAGGGTCCTTTGTCACCTCGGTTTCTTGATTCATTTCCCTCACCGGAGAGGGAATAGGAATCGAAGGTCCATCATAATCACTACGACATCTCGATATGCTTGACAAGGCCATAAGTTTTTCAATTTTGCTCTCAAAGGCCCATTGTTCGAAGAAATCGTCATCGAGAGATATCATTTAGAATTATACATGAGCGGGGTATAAGAAGGTAGAATCAAACGGATAGAGGGTAAGGAAAAATATTTTTGGGTTTTTATGAAAAAATATGAACAAGGATGGATAAATGTACAATGGAATGAATTCCAAAGACACTAATCAGAAAAACCGTTTAGATAAACGCGCACAACCTCCCCGGCAATGGCGCCAAAAATTGATTGACTCCAAACGGTCAACCTAAACTGACCAGGGAATGGTCAGCAAGGTCAGACAGCCTAGAGTCAATGCTCCGCGGAATATAGTGTTTCCCCGGGTCGTTATGTCCCGACGAGGTGTGAATTGCAAACAAACGGTTATGTGATCGGGTGAATTTGGATGAGAAAAGGGATTTGTGTGTGATTTGAACTAAGGAATCTATAATGAAATAGCTTAAACAAGCTATATG
Source organism: Artemisia argyi (assembly GCA_030686995.1). Classification (NCBI taxonomy): domain Eukaryota; kingdom Viridiplantae; phylum Streptophyta; class Magnoliopsida; order Asterales; family Asteraceae; genus Artemisia; species Artemisia argyi. The sequence continues at coordinate 108,293,491 of CM060693.1, forward strand.
AATAAGACGAAAAGGTAAAAAAAACCAGAAATGTTAAAAACCTAAAAACGCGTACGTTACGTTTAAATAAAACGCGAACGTACAAAATAAAAAGTGAAAACGAAAATCTGAAAACACCCAGGGGGTGAAAATGACTTTTTTACAAACTTAAAAGTAAAAGAAAATTTATAGAAAAAGAAAATAAATTTTAACTCTAATTAATTATTTAATATTAAGTAAATACTAATTATTACTTATTAATAATATTTAAGTAACTAAAATACAATACAATATTATTTAAATACTAAAAAGGTGAAAATAAAATTTCTAAAATTATAAAATAACTAAAAATAAGTTTTAAAAATAAAAATAAGTATTTTTGTCTTTTTGTGATTTTTCTATTAATTAATTACTAATTATCTAATTATCTATTTTAAATTAAGAAAAATACTAAATGAACAGTAAAAATTCTAATAAAATTTCTAAAATTATTTTATAACATATAAAAGCTATAAAAAATATAAAAACTTGGTTTTGCTTAAGAAAAACTAATTATGCTATTTTAAACTAATTATTAATTAATAATTAATAAAACTAAAATTAATTCTAATTAATACTAAATAAGAAAATAAAAATCTAAGAAAATTAATATAAATACTTTAATATAAGATATAATTAATAAAAATATAAAAATGACAAGTACTTAATAAAAATTTAAAAATGAAAATTAAAATTAAATTACATTAAATAGAAACTATCACTTAATTTTAAATTTGTTTTTCTTGATTTTTCTTTTACAAACCTATTAAATACTTAAAAACAAACACTTTTTGTAAAAACAAACTTTTTGTAAACTTAAATTAAGCTGAAATGAAAGCTAAAAGCCCAACAATTGACTTTGTTTGACTTAAATGGAAAATAAGCTTAAACCAGCATGTGTGGGACCCACTCTGGGTAATTCAGGTGTGAATAAGCTTATAGGACTTGAATAAGCTGGAAAAAGTACTAGTGGACCACAGAATAAGCAATAAGCATAAAATAAGCACACCAAAACCAAATCTGACTCAGAAAGAGGGACAAGGTTAGGGACCAAATTCAGGTGGGACCCAGGGGGTATGTGGTCAAACCAAGGGTCAATACATGCACCCTGGTAGGAGGGGGGTTTAGGGGAACCAAGAACAAGGGCTGAGGATCACTGAGATGGTCATAAACCACCACCAAAGTGGTGGTGGTGGGGTGGATATCTGCTGAGACAGAGCAGACCTTGCCCTGCAAGTCTCTTTGGGGCAAGGTGGGGCCTAAAAGAAAATTCTTAAAAATGTACACACCATGGAACCTCAAGGATGAACTGGTAGAGATCAAATAACAATAAGATTCAAGCCATGAGAGCAACTACAAAAATCAAAATAATTCCTTGAAGTTTTGTAAAAATCTGCAATGCATACTTTTGACTTTTTCAATGAAACTTATTTATTTGACTTTTATGAATTTCTACTTGATCCTACATACTAAATAAGTTATAACAAGTTATAATGAAGCTACTCTATGCTAGATGTATCAAGCATAAGCTAATGAAGTGAGTTTGAGGTCCTTATACCCCAACAGTTAACTATTGGGGGTTCTTTGGTGATGATTTGACTTTGTTATGAAAAAGGTGTGGTTTTACTGACTCAACTATCCTATCTAAACCTAAAGTGGAGTGTTCAAACCAAAAACACCAACTGAAACTTAGTCCATAGTAGCCAAATCCACTATTCCAAACACCCCTTTTTAAACTGAAAATGGAAATTATGGAAGCAATCTCACATTCTAAACCATGAAACTGAGTAATTAACTTATATTAATATTAACTAAACCTAAATCAACTAAATTAAACAACAATTGAAGTCTATAAATACTAAATACCAAAAAAAAAATTGAAAGATGCTTACAATGGCAGTTGATTGAGGAATGGAACCAGGGCACCAAACTACCACCCTAATCACTCACCATGAGTGCTTAAACCAGAATCCATCCAAAATACACCAGTATCTTGAGTTCCATATACCTTAAGATTAATTTTTTTATTTTTCTTCTATTTAATTTTATTTTTCTGAATTTTTGTGTTTATACACTGAATCCTTTTTAAATGCTTGAAATACTTCAAAAACTTATAAGTGAACTAAAATAAACTTAAACAAGCAGCAAACAACACCTGATAACAATATTGAGAGTGAGTTGAGATTTTTAGGCAAAACTTGCAAATTGAAAATTAGAAACTGAAACCTTGCAATAAATGTTAACAAACCTTGAAATTTTACTAAGAAAATTGATTACAACTGTCTTAAACAAGAGATTACAACTTTAAATGAAAACTACATTAAAACGACATAAGCTTGATTAAACTAAAAACTAATACTACTCCTAACTGCCTCTTTCTCTTTTTTTTCTTTTCTTTTTATAACCCTGGAGGTCCACAAAGACTTTCCCACCATGTTTGTGAGCCGTAGGATTGCTGGAGTGATTCTTGGCCGTTTGATTTAAATTAGGCGGGAAAAGTGGTATTGACAGTTGAGTGGGTTTGGTGAAACAGGGGTAGCATTTAATGAAGGGGAGGGATTGGAGAGGTGCGGTTGAGTGTTTGGTGATAGTTGGTGAGGAGGGGGGGGGGACATAAGCCTAGTAATTAGGGCGAGTTTAGGGACGATGAACAGTGCCCTGGTTTGTTTTGGGGGTGTTGACTGGGTCAAAGATGGGGGTGAGTTTATTTATTTAAAATGTGGGATTGGGCCAAGTTGTGTGGGCTGAGGGGTGGTAACTGGATCAGACCATGTGTTTGGTTTGGTTTTATTTGGGGCTAATAATACCAAAGGGTCCATTTGGTAACTAATACACAACAAGGACCAATAATGTAATTCTGAAAATCCAAGGGCCGTTTTTGTAAATTTTTCAAACTTGTTTCAAGGGTAAAACATGCCATCTTTCAAAAGTCCAAGATATAAATTACATTTTTTTCATTTTTCAAATTCCCGGGGACCATTTATGTCAAATTTCCAAACTCCGAGGACCAAAAGTGTCAATTCCACAAAACTTTCACCCAGGGATCATTTTTAACACATTTTGACTTTCTAAGGATGAAAATGATTTTTTCTTTCAAAATTATCCCACCAGGGACCAATTCTGCCATTTTCTGAAATTCCAGGGACCATTTATGTCAATTTTGGATTTTGAGGGGTAAAAGTGTAATTTTCTCAAACTTTTTCACCCAAGGACTTATTTTGATAATTTTTGACTTTTCTTTGCCTTGGGTTGACTTTTCTTTCATTTTAAACTTCCAGGGACTAGTTTTGCCAAAATTTGAAACTTGAGGGACTGAAACTGCCAACTATGCAACTTTGTTCGTTTTTCATTTGTTTTTAAACATTTTGCATCTAAAACATATAAAACACACTTTTGGGATAAATTCTATATTTTGATGCGTATTTGAGTGTTTTTGGGTGTTTTGGCAGTTCATATAAGACAAAAATGATGAGTATTTACACACTCATCATTCTTCGTCATGACCAAACAAAGACTCGTTTGTTTGGCTTGGGACGTCGCCGGTTAAATCAACCGCTTCCGGCGCGTCCCATTTTTGATGTTTGCGCAACACCGTCCAAGCGTCTTCATTCACGAACGTCAGGTTTTCTTGACGATAGAGTTGGTGAGCACGTGTTAGGACATCCACTTCACTTTCCTCACTCTTTATCTCGCGTTGCGCTTTTTTGTAAAAAGCGTTGAACTTAGTGCAATCACGGTTCAACGTTTTCCACTTAGATTGTAGCATATCTTTGTTGCGGTCTTTTGGACTTAATCTATTGAACTCGGCTCTTATACGTTGCCATAACGTATCCTTGGTTTGTGAAATCCCTAACCTCGAATCCTCTGAACACGCAACCCAACACTCGGTAAGCAACTTTTCCTCACATGGTGTAAATTGTTAATAGGAAAAATGAAGTAAAATAAAGATAGTAAATTAGTAATAGGAAAAATGCTTTAATAGTACTAATAAAATGCTTTAATCGGACGGGTATTACCAGAACCCGTACCCGAACCAGTACCCAATTAAAAAATTATATCAATACCCAAACACGCAACCAAACCTGTCAACCCGCCCCCGAACCCGACCCAACCGGTTCGGGTTTCGGTTTTCCTGTCGGTTTTGGGTGCTTTTGCCATCCCTAGGTCTGAGTGAGGAAATAAGCGGCATGTTACATAATAGAAAATTAGAAATGCAATACACTTCTTAAAATCAAATACCTCCAAAATTTTTAGAATTTTCATTCCCCCCAAATTTCCCTCCCGTCCTATAATCAAGATTTCCTCTCCACACATATCTCAACCACGATTTGAAATCACTCACATATCTTTTCCACACATTCAATAATGTACAAAATCAAGTTTCTGTTCATACGAACACAACAATTTGCTACCTAGGGTTTATAAGTTTGAGGTATGGGTTATATAATCTCAGATCTTTAATTGATTGATAGTGAAAAAAATTTATATATTAATTGCAATTAAGCATCCAAGTTGTTCAATTTTGTTTATATGTTGTGACATAACCCACTTATGAACTCGAACAATTATATTTTTGTTTTGTTTTTCTTGTTTTTTTTTTATTTTTTTTATTTTTTTTATTTATTTTTTATTTTTTTGTTTTTTGTTTTTTGTTTTTTGTTTTTTTTTGTTTTTTTGTTTTGTTTTGTTTTTGTTTTGTTTTTTTTTGTTTTTGTTTCTTTTAATTGGCAATTGGTCTATTGTTTGATTTGTTTGTTTAATTTCTAGAAATTACTCGGTTCGTATAGTTTGATTTGTATTGTTTAATTACTTACACAGTGCTTATCAAAGCGAGCATTGAGATGGGAAGGCTACCTGAGGCTTTGATTTTGTTCTTTCAAGCTTTGAAGAGGGATCCTTCTCCTGACTGTGTTACATATTGCACTCTTCTAGATGGATTTTCTAAAGAAAATAAGGTTGCTATTAGGTTTTGGATTCTTGAAAAGATGCATGAAAACAGTGTTGAACCTGATATTGACATCTATAATGTTCTGGTAAACAGTATTTTTAAAAGTGGACAAGTGGGAAAGGCGTTGGATCTTTTTCGGCATGTTCAGAGGTATGGACCTAAAACTGATATCGTGACCTACAACACAATGATTAGTGGTTACTTTTCTTTAAGAATGTTAAACGAAGCTGTTCAACTGTACAAAGAGGCTTATCTTTGGAAAACGAAACCAAATACCATTACTTACAGTATCTTGATTGAAGCATATTGCAAAGAAATTAAAATCGAAGATGCAATGTCATTATTCTCATTTATGTTAGAAAAAGATTTAGAACCGAATGTGGTTACCCACAGTAGTTTAATTGATGGCCATTTCAAAATCTTGAAAATGGAAACCGCGCTTGAGTTGCATGAAATGATGCTTAGAAACGACATTTCTCCAAATATTGTGAGCTACAGTGTCCTGATTGATGGGCTCTCCAAATATGATACACCCTTTAAGCTATTAAATTGCCTCCACCTCCTTGCTATAATCTTATATGTGGTCATTGGCAGGTGGTACTGGCGTTCCCCCAGGAACAAAGCCAGAGACCTGTAGGTGCTGTAAAGGAGCAGCCATGGTTGGTATCATGACATTTCATTTGTATGTTTTGTAATGTTAAAATATTACCTGGCTAACGTGTCTTTCAACACCATCTACAGACGATCAGTCAAACTGGTCCATTTAGAATCCAGGCCACTTGCCCTCATTGTGGTGGAAGTGGTAAATTTGTCAAGGTATGTGCCAACTCATTATTTTAGAAATTGAATTATCCTATTGTTTTGAACTCAATGCATTAGGAACCGAGGTATTTGATCACCTCTGCTTAGCCCTACTCTCAATTAGCACAAAAACTAATCCCACTCAAATTTTTTCCCAAAATCAAAATTATACCACTTCTAGTCTTCCACTCATCCTTTTGCCTCCATTGCTCTCAACTTCCCATCACCATCAATAATTCCGTAAATCTTGATTTTTTGTGGATGTTATCTCTAATCGACTATTTCTCACATAAATCGAACCCCTAAGGTAATTGGTGTTGATTTAGTTGTCCTCTCGCAGCTGTCTTTTCATTTTTCAATCGGAAAAGTTAATAATACCCGATCTACTTAAGTATACAACTCTTTTGAATTTTTATTGTATTAATTTCGGATTGACTTAGATGCATTTTTTATTTCCCCTGATTATTTGTTTATGTTAGGTTTGATTCGTAATCCATTTACAGTTATCTATACTACATTATAAAGCATTTGTGACTTCCTATAAAAGGAAGTCTTAAAATTTTAAGACCAAAAACATTTCTATAAAAGGAAAAGTAGAAATTAATGTAAAATCTGAAAATTTAAGTCTCATTTAAACCATATGTGTAACTGCCCTCCAATAATGATATATTTTAATGGAATTGTTTATAAGAAAAGCTCACTAAACTTTTAACCATCAATTTAATACTAAAATTTGAAAAATAAAAGTGTTAACTATTTACACTATTAAAATTTTAGATGTTCTAATTTTGAAAAACATATCTCTAATACTTTATAGTATTTGAGACATGCTAAATAAGAAAGTTTAAAATGTGAAACATTTACTCGCTACAAAAATAGTCATCGGGTACCCGCCGCCGCATTGCGCGGGTACCCTTCTAGTTTAAATACACGTGTATTTGTTTTTGTGATTGGGTATGTGATATTGTTCAATAAATGTTGACGTGCTTGGGACATGATTTTTAACATACTCGAATTCAAGCTATTGTTATTAAGATAAGATTAAAACAAGTCATCAGCTAAGTTTTATAGAAGATTACCAAACTAATGACAATCAAGTAATAATCCATCTTTTTCTATTCTGATTTGAAGACGCCCTGAACTAATTGATATACTCTTGGTTTATATATTTTTTCAATTGTAAGAGAGTACTAGAATTTGTTAGTCTGTTAAGGTTGCTACATATAGGGGTGTCAGTAGGGTTGGGTTGGGTTAAATCGGGTCAAAAAATCTTGTCGGGTTATTTTGACCCAAACCGGATACCCCGATAGTGTTATCAGGTCGGGTTAGGATTAAAAAAATATTGCTATCGGGTCAACCCGACAAGACCCGAAAATACTTTTCCATTGTATTTTTTTCACTCTCTATTCTGTAAATTGTATGTTTTTTCACTGAGAAAGACACTAGAATCTGTTCAAATGTACAATAATTGATAGCATGATAATAATGAGGTATTTGCTATTTAAAGAAAATGTGTAGCAGTTGGTTGATCTTAATCAGTAAGCTAGTAATAATTGCCTTTGATGAAGTCGTTCAGTTTATTGAGTTCACCGATTAGCTGATCCACTATTGCTCGTACAGTTTAAGGATTTATTTGAATGAGTGAATTGCAATGGTTCGAACTATATTTGACCCGTTGTAGTTGGATTGATTAACAACTTGTATCTTTGGAATATGAATAGAGTTTCCAGTCGTTTCGGGTACCTTTAGAATATTAATACCAGTAGGATGCAGGTTCTTTTTCATTACCATAGACATTGACCAATGTTGTTATAGGTTCTAGTTAAAACAATATGATTCATAAGCCTCAATAACTAGGAACAACTGATTCATAAATGACAATCATTAAATAAAGACGTAGATAATTATAGATGACGAACTTGGAACTAAAACTGAAGCCACAGCAGATTATACATGTGAAACTAGCACCTGCAGCAAGGCTTTCATAGTGTTTGCCTTGGTCTGGTCTTCTTTTTTCACCAACCATGGGCCAATACCTTTGGATTAGAACTTGATTACTTAATCGATCAACGTACATTAGGTTTGGTCAAAAGAAATAACCCGGTCCTTGGTGGCACTACTGAGAGCCTCTTGCATGCAAGATACATATGTTAGAGGGTGTTTGGGTTAATAACTTTGTATACTTTTTCAAAGCTATTAAGTTATTTGGAAGTGTTTGTATATGCTTAATTAGTATGACTTTTAGAGGAAAATAAGCTATTAATTATAACCTTTGATAATAAAGCTTCTAAAAGATAAGCTGTGTTTTGTCTCAACCTATATACATCATGCCCAGGCAAGGAATCACTGGTCATCTTCACATGATTGCCCATAGTGCTCAGAGTTACATTATTAACTTAACCATGTCAGGTTGGTTGTCAAACTACTATTTTTATATTTCTTTCACTTTGAATGTTATCTGGTCATTGGATGTGCTTTAGTTTTGAGCGTGAATCTGTTTGAATGTGTATCTTGTGTGAGTCTATATTTGAAATTGAGTTATCAGAATCGCTGCATAAGAAAATATATGCATATGCATTGACTGTTTATAGGTGTAGTAGTTACAGTCAATTGTTTTGAATTTTCGCCAAATCCTCATTATTTAAGAGATCGATACATAAAATTTTGTATAGATTATAGAAAGAGGCGATATGCGAGGTGTTTGTTCATGTCCCTTTAGATTACATTTACGTTAAAGATTTGCAAACAGATATCGTCTTCCCTTTGATAATTAGTTTTGCTGTAGCTAATAGTAGAGTATGTTTATCTGAATACTTCAAATATAAACACTCCCATTACACATTCACACTATAATACTAGCATTTTTTTGTTTGCTGTGTAGCAAAAATGTGGGGGGCCCGGGTGCTGAACAAGGAAGAATACTGCAAACGTAAAGCTGTAGATTGGATCTAAAAGAGCCATATTATCGAATGTCTCAACCACAAGCCTACTCATCGACTCACGATCAGTAGCCCAATCAGATGTTACTGTCGCAGGTACCCATTAGCTTCCTTCACAGAATGGATTATTAATAAAACAACGAATACTTAGCTCTTTTAGGATTCCTCTAAATTAACTGAGAATGTATCTCATTGGATGCGCTTTGATTCTGAGCGTGAATCTGTTTGAATGTGTATCTGGTGTGAGTCATTTGAAATTGAGTTATCAGATTTGCTGCATAAGAAAATATATGCATGTGCTTTAACTGTTTATTGGTGTAGTAGTTACAGTCAATTGTTTTGAGTGTTCGCCAAATCCTCATTTTTTAAGAGATCGATACATAAAATCTTGTATAGATTATAGAAAGAGGCGATATGAGAGGTGTTTCCCTGTCCCATTAGATTACATTTACATAAAAGATTTGCAAATAGATATCGTCATCCCTTTGATAACTAGTTTTGCTGTAGCTAATAGTGGAGTATGTTTATCTGAATACTTCAAATATAAACACTCCCATTACACATTTACACTATAATACTATATGGCGTTTTTTTGTTTGTGCTGTGTAGCAAAAATGTGGGGCGGCCCGGGTGCTGAACAAGGAGGAATACTGCAAACGTAAAGTTGTAGACTGGATCTAAAAGAGTTATATTATCGAATGTCTCAACCACAAGCCTACTCATCGACTCACGATCAACAGCCCAATCAGCTGTTATTGTCGCAGGTACCCATTAACTTCCTTCACAGAATGGATTATTAATAAAACAACGAATACTTAGCTCTTTTAGGATTCCTCTAAATTAACTGAGAATGTATCTCAGACAACGTGCACATGCTACTTTTGTAGTATTCAGTCTTTAGTGTTCTGAATAGAAATCTACTATACATAAGCTAATAAGCTTAATCTTAAGAAAACCCCCTTAGAAGGCTGAGTTGAAAAAACAGACTTGTTTACTTGTGGAGGTTTAACTTCTATTTCTCATATGTGATGTACACCATCTTCTATGTCTTGAGAATAGCAACACATCCCTCTCATCTCTAATATGATTAGTCATTTTGCAATTTCAATAATTATGAAATAAAGGTTAGAAGTTCAGCGGTGAGATCTTAAGTTGTTAAATGATACTACATCTAATTTTCTCACTTGTTACTGCTTTTTTCTTACAGACTTTTTGAAATGGTTGACAGGTAGAGGCAAAGAATGAAAATTCAGTAAGCAAACGATATATGCAAAATTATGCTCAACAATACGTGCCCAAGCCTTTTAAGTTAAGGAACTAGTCTTTCTAATTTTCTTCTGTTAAGAATTTGATTATGGTACTTGAGAATTTGATTATGTACGACATTACATTAGTATATTTTGTTCAGTTATATACATACGAGTTTTATTCAATTTGTAATTGTTTTTTTGTTTTTAATGACACCAATTATTGATTTGTTATATGTGACTAAAAGATGTACTCACTATGGTCACGCTTATCAACATTATTGGTCGCTCTTTGTTTAATTTGATGTGTAACTAAATATTACAAAATGTCACACAAACTAAAATTTCATGTGACCATTTGATGAACAATAGTCACACAAAATAAACATTCACTTAACTATAAACAACATATGGTCACACTTATTAACACTTTTGGCCACTTTTGGTTAACTTGTATGTGACTAAATACACCCAAAAAACATACTTTATGTGACTAAATATTACAAAAGGCCACACAAACATAAAATTCATGTGGCCATTGATGATCAATAGTCACACAAAACACACATTTCTTCACTTTAAATACCATATGGTCACATTTATTCACACTTTTGGCCACTTTATGATTTATTGTATGTGACTAAATACCCAAAAGAAAAATGCTTTGTGTGACTAAATGTAACAAACGGCCACACAAAAATAAAATTCACGTGGCTATTGGATGATCAATAGTCACACAAAAAACACATTTCTTCACTTTAAACACCATATGGTCACACTTATTCACACTTTTCGCCACTTTATGATTTATTGTATGTGACTAAATACCCAAAAGAAAAATGCTTTGTGTGACTAAATGTAACAAAAGGCCACACAAAAATAAAATTCATGTGGCCATTGGATGATCAATAGTTACACAAAACACACATTTCTTCACTTTAAACACTATATGGTCACACTTATTCACACTTTTGACCACTTTATGATTTTATTGTATGTGACTAAATACCCAAAAGGAAAATGCTTTGTGTGACTAAATGTAACAAAAGGCCACACAAAAATAAAATTCATGTGGCCATTGGATGATCAATAGTCACACAAAACACACATTTCTTCACTTTAAACATCATATGGTCACACTTATTCACACTTTTGGCCACTTTATGATTTATTGTATGTGACTAAATACCCAAAAGAAAAATGCTTTGTGTGACTAAATGTAACAAAAGGCCACACAAACATACAATTCATGTGGCCATTGGATGATCAATAGTCACACAAACTACACATTTCTTCACTTTAAAGAACATATGGTCACACTTATTCACATTTTTTGCCACTTTATATTAAATTGTATGTGACTAAATACCCAAAAGAAACATAATTTGTGTGACTAAATGGTACAAAAGGCCACACGAACATACAATTCATGTGGCCATTGGATGATCAATAGTCACACAAAACACACATTTCTTCTCTTTAAACACCATATGGTCACACATATTCACACTTTTGGCCACTTTATGCTTAATTGTATGTGACTAAATACCCAAAAGTAACATGCTTTGTGTGACTAAATATTTCAAAAGGCCACCCAAACATACAATTCATGTGGCCATTGGATGATCAATAGTCACACAAAACACACATTTCTTCACTTTAAACACCATATGGTCACACATATTCACACTTTTGGCCACTTTATGCTTAATTGTATGTGACTAAATACCCAAAAGTAACATGCTTTGTGTGACTAAATGTTGCAAAAGGCCACACAAACATACAATTCATGTGGCCATTGGATGATCAATAGTCACACAAAACACACATTTCTTCACTTTAAACACCATATGGTCACACATATTCACACTTTTGGCCACTTTATGCTTAATTGTATGTGACTAAATACCTAAAAGTAACATGATTTGTGTGACTAAATGTTGCAAAAGGCCACACAAACATACAATTCATGTGGCCATTGGATGATCAATAGTCACACAAAATACACATTTCTTCACTTTAAACACCATATGGTCACACATATTCATACTTTTGGCCACTTTATGCTCAATTGTATGTGACTAAATACTCAAAAGTAACATGCTTTGTGTGACTAAATGTTGCAAAAGGCCACACAAACATACAATTCATGTGGCCATTGGATGATCAATAGTCACACAAAACACACACTTCTTCACTTTAAACATCATATGGTCACACATATTCACACTTTTGGCCACTTTATGCTTAATTGTATGTGACTAAATATATAAAAATAAAATATTTTGTGTGACTATACAGTGTTTATGGTCACTAATACTGCTTAATCCAACGAAATTTGTACCAAATTAGTCACACATATTTAGGTTTTGGTTACTGTTTTGTAATCGAGACTAAAAAGAACTCGAACATGTGACCATAGGTACCCTATGGTCACGCGACCTTTAACACACACTCGAAAAATCGTGTGTGACTATATGTATTTCGTCACACATATTGGGTGTAGCCAAATCCAGTTTTTGTTCTAGTGTGATGCTCAGGGTATAGAGATGCTCAAACAGCCAACTCCAAACCAAAATTTCAATAAGCAAATAAGTTTCAAACTGAACTTTTTTATTTGAATTTGATTTTTAAGCTAACAACTTCCTAAAATCAACAAGTACTTTTTATTTTCAACAATTTAACAGTTCAACAGACCTAAACAAATATCAGACAATAAAGACTTGAAATTTTTTTTTTGACTTTTTTCTGTTTTTGTGAAGCTTTGACTAAAATGAAATTTAAACTCTTATAATTGAATCTCAATTTGATAATAAACTGATTTGAAACTTGAATAAGCTAAGTAAAACTACTGATGACCTATATCTAAAATTATATCAGCCTAAATACAACATGACAAGTTTAGTCTAATATAATTTCTAAGTTGACTATCTAAGTATCTACTTATTAAATCTTATGCTATAATACTCAACTATTATACAAACTAGAACTATGAGTCCAGCAAATCACTAATCTAACTATTAACTACCACAGTATTGTTGAGATCCAAACACTCCTTTAAATGACCAATTCCACTTCAAATAAGAGAAAGAGACTTTAAATCTCAAATCTATATGTCCATCTCAGTCACTATCACTTAACTGATTCAAATTACACAATTATAAACTGTAATATCCAACAGTGGTGCACAGTTACAGATCCACACCACACACTTTATTCTAAAGAAGCTGATGCATAACAAGTCTAACAAACAGATGAAACAGATGATCACACAGACTTAACTACACCAATGAATACTACTATAACAGACAATATCCACCAATAAAACAGTTGCTAACAATTAACGGTATATCAAAACAAATTGATAACAGATTATAAGATCCACTAAAATTAAACAGTTAAGCTACTAAGTAACAGATCTAAACAAACAAACTATATCTAATGAACAATTAAATGCAAATATCAGTAGTAACAACAACTATATTAGTATTAATCACCAATCAAACAGTACTTATTCTAATGATACAGATCTGAACTAAAAACTTTGAGAGGAAATTTAAACTTGAACTCAACTTACAAATTCATTCCTCCTCAGCTCAAATTGAGGAGGATTCACTATGCTTGCCTATCTTTAAAGATAGGCAGGTCCTTCCCTTATTGACCTAACTATCCAATAGCTCCTCAACTCCTTCTGATCCAATTCAATTGCAATGTAACAAAAGCAAAACACACTACAAGCTACAAAGCTTGAATGTGCAAAATATAAGCTGTGATCAGCTTATTTAAGACCTAAAGTAAGACTGATAATGAACATTTTTTATTTTTTTTTATTTTTTTATGAATTTTATTTTTTTTTTTATGAAAAAGGTATATTGAAACATAATAAGAGAAATGATTTTGAGCTTTTAGTTAACTAAAATAAGCTGAAAACATAAAACAATAAACAAAATAAGCAGTAAGAAGATGAAAAATAAGCTGAGATTAATTGAAATAGAACTTTTATTGAGATTCAAAGGAAATATTACATTCACTAATCTAGATTACAAAGGGCTGAATAAAATTTGACAAAGTAACACTATGCTAAAAACCTACTACACAATAAGCTAATATTACATCCTATTTATAGCTGAGGAGGTTTGGGAGATTACGGATTGCCAAGCTGGCAATCCGTGTGCATTTGTGTTAGTTATCATCACCACATAGCCTTTGATCTTTATTTGTGCTTCTTTGATCAGATTGTAGCCCTTGGATCATGAATTGGTGCGTGGCATGCCCAATAAACTCTTGCCATCTGTCCTCTCTTGGTGTGCATACATTCTCTGACTTGTCAGCATCTAGAAACAGAATCCAATGCGTATTGGTGACGCGTCTCGACCAATAGCACTCTGCCAAGTGCCAATACAGCTCCAATCAATTTCTCTGACACGTACTGTGCATGTGAGGGGCTTCTAGAAGCTCCAATGATTGGCAATTATTAGTTAATTGGTGTGGTGTGAGGTGGTTTGAGCCAATTTTGATTATTATGACTTAGGTTTCATGTTTGGGGGAAATGGGGGTAAAATAAAAACTTTTGGTTTTATTATCTTGATTTTGACCCTAAGTAAAAACTTTAACCAGATAATATTTGACCAAGATAAGAAAATGGGCTCGGGTCATTTTTGACTTTGGGCTTTATGTATTTTGGGGTTTGGGATATGAATGGGCTTAGGCAAATATGGACTTGTAGTATTTTTGGTATTATGAAATATATCAAGGACCAAATTTGTAACATTTGAAATTCCAAGGGCTGGTTTTGTCACTTCTCAAAATAGTAATCCAAGGACTATTTCTGCCAAAACTGAATAAATGAAGGACTGTAGTTGACTTTTAGATCCCGGCATTGACTTTTTGACCATCTTCTACTCTCGTGCCCGTTTTCTCGGTATTCGTGTGATTTTTCGTCTTTTTGTGATTAATCCGTACCTGCATATTCACAAAATAAAAACAAGTGTTTTCTTGGCATTTGTTAGCTCAAATAGTCATATTGGGTCGGTATTTGGCCATATAATGGTGAGTGAATAAGCACTCACCAATATGTGTTTAGGGTAGAAAAGAAAAGAAACGACTTTATGCAAACATACAAACTACTTGCGTAGTTGAAGATAATTCTAGTGGTTTGAATTCGGTATGGTATTACATAACATACTAAACTACCCAATTAATAGACTTGATAAACTAAGGTTTCATCCGAAAACTTAGAAACTCATTTTGTCAATGCAAGTGACAATCTAGGATTATCAATGTCGACACATTACACAACAAACTTTAAACCTGAGATATCTTGCATTGTATATTGACTTTCTATACAATATGTGATTCTTTGTAGTATCTAGTTTGTGTATTCATTAATTTAAAATACACTTGATTTCTACACATAACCAACTACATTCTTGAGACGACTTACATGAAATACTCGCACATGGTTTATGTATGATGAGATGTAGGTTCTAAATTGTATTTGATAGAATCATTTAACTCTAAAATGATGATCTAGGAGCCCTTCTCATCCAACCATAATTGGAAGAATCATGCATGGCTTAACAAATTATGGTGCATGCATTATAAATTATGGGAACTAGCATGAGAAACTAGATCATCGAATCTTAACCTAATACAAACTAAAACACTCATGCCATCCTTTGAATAAATTGCACC
Organism: Artemisia argyi; assembly: GCA_030686995.1. NCBI lineage: Eukaryota > Viridiplantae > Streptophyta > Magnoliopsida > Asterales > Asteraceae > Artemisia > Artemisia argyi. Next base: position 108,309,138 of record CM060693.1, read on the forward strand.
GTCACATGTGATATAGTATCTAAGTACATGATTTAGATGTCTTGACCATCCTTTCAAGCATCTAAGTACTTGAACTACATCATTAATATGATGAATATCTCATCTTCATACCTAACCCCCTCCTTCATCCCTATATATAAACCTTTATAATCAAGGCATAATACACATCTAATATTGCTACAAAAAATGAGTAATTCATTCAAAAATGACTACAAAGGAACGTCTATTGTTATAATGAAGAACCTAATGATGAATGGGAAAATCCGTCATGTGTTGACAATCAAGTCTTGAGAAACTATGTGTTAATGTGCTCATGGGATGGTCCCATATGGTACAAGATTAGGTATCCTATCTCTCCAAAGCTTGGTTTAACAAACAATGATCGTGCATGTACGTGCAAATGTTGTTTAAAAACCATCAAAATTGAGAGTGATCTCAAGAGCTTTCAAGAAAAGATCAGGGAGTTGCACCTATCTTACAAAAATAACTTCAAAATGCTAACCAAAGTTGTTGAAGATTTAGCTAAGGTTTTCGCCCAAAAGCGCAAGAAGTAAGTGCGTGAGGGGAACCGTTGTGTAAGGCTATGGGTGCTATGGTTACCCAATATGTGGTCAAAATAACTAATGCTAGGATTATGACTCGTACTTGACCTTTGTTGTAGAATCTATGTTGTTTTAGCTTGTGTTGGTAGCGATCCTTGTTGTAGGTTTTATAGTTCTAATGAAATAAAAATAGCTTGTGGCTCAATGTGCTTATGTGAACCCATATTTTATCCCCATGCTCAACAAATGGATAATGGAGTCACAATGGACTAATAACATATATTTATGTTTATGTTGTGCACTAACCCATGTTGTAAGTATCCAAGTGGTTGCCTAACCCATTTTGGACTTCCATATGTGAGGATTGTTTGTGTGTTGGTTGTTGGGTGTTTCTTGTGTAGCTAGGACACTGCAAAGGGGTGGCTCTTGACCCATGGATCTTCACCTTGGAACAAGTGGGAGCAACGATCTAGGGGAGCATTGTTTAAGGGGGAGCAAGTGATATCCCACATTTTTTATTCGACAAAAGGGGGAAAAAGAAAGCAAAGTGTGAAGACCAATTCAAGATAAAGATCAAGGCTTCACCAAATTACAAGGCAAGGTTAAGACCTGATGCGTGGAATTGCGCCCTCGCAAAAGGTTTTACCTCTCAAGGGATCTTGAGAAGCTTGCAATCCCTACCAGGTAGTGTACCTGACCGTTGTAGTATAGTATAGTGACAACTACCGGGGGATTGATCGTTCAACTCAAAGAATAGTGTTCGATAGGGTTAAAACTCACTAAAACTAGGTCTAGAGGTGAGGGATGATTCTTTTTGTATTTTTATATTTTTTAGAAAGCAAGTAAAATCTCAGTTTTGGAAGGAGTGGGCAGAATTAGTTGCTAATCAACTAACCCAAATAACTAAAAATGCGATCAAAATAAAATAAACTAAACTTAAACTAAATTATGACGAAAAAAATAATGAGAGAAAATGTGTTTACTTAGATTTCACTACTCCCTAGCTATCTTTTACAGGTTGATTAGTTTTTACAATTGCATGGATGACGGGTTATATTCCTTAATACCATTCGTAGGGCCGTGTACGATCTTCCCTAACTCTATAAGCTTCAACCTCTTCCTATGTCGAGCCGACTACTAGCTCCTAACATGGCCTCATTAGTAGTTACATACGCATTAAATACAACCAATATATCGTAGTACACCTCCGATCATGTTTCTTAAGACGTTCAAGCAAGTTACCAATTGGAAGTCTGCCAGTTTTCTTAAGCCTAACATCGAATTCATTCATCCACAACAATTATAAACAAACAACCAACCCATAATCAATATCTAAGTTTCATTACATCTAAGCAAACACAAAGAAAACCTATCCTAGCATGTTAAAGAGAAGACAAGCGTAAGATATAATCAAACAACACATAGACATATTGAATGATTTGATGAAAGACTTATCTTCAATTACGCATGGATGAAACAAAGGTTTGAAACCCTTAAAATATCTATAAAATTCATCTAGGGTTTACTCCCTTCAAAGTTGCACACAATGAATGAAAACTAGAAAACTATATATAGATTTTGTATCCTGAAGTTGTCAACAGATAGGTGTGACACCGTCAACTCGCCGCCAAAATAATACTCGTATTGCCTAGATCCACTTCTGACGCCGTCACTCTTTATTTTCTCTGGGCCGTCTCTCTTTGCATTTACACGTGACGGCCTTGACATTTTTATAACGTGACGCCGTCACGAACTCTTAAGAAAACCTTCTGGCGCGTCAAGTGTAATTGATTTATTCACCTCTTTGTCAAGTCATGACGCCGTCACTAGCAACCTGTGACACCGTCAAGTGCAATTTCCAGCATGATTTTGAGACTTTGTCGTTTTCTTCACTTTTTCGCTCCAAAAACGTCCAAAATGCTTCCTTTTGTAAATTTCCTTCCAAAAGTACCTAAAATGACAAAAGGAACGATTTAGGGAAATATTTGATCAAATAATCTCGAATTTGGCCTTAAATGACCCCCCAAAAGCGGTACACTTTTCGCTTCATCAGGACCCAAGCTACATTAAAGGCGTTCTTAATCTTCACCACGATTTGTAATTTTATTTGCTTTTGAAATTTAATTGTCAACATAAAAAAAGGGGAGATTGTTGGGACAACATTAGTTAGGTCTCCTTTTGTTTTAATGATGACAAATAAACCTTCGAAACACATAAAATCACAAACGTTGGCCAAAATTCTACCGACTTAATAACTCGCCAAGCGCACTGCCGGCGATCTGATGCGTCAGCCCACTGTATTGATCGGGACAAATTTTGAAAGTCGGCTTTCCTCTTACCCGAAAAATGAGGATCTTTCAATACAGGTATGAATATGCTATGTGCTTCATTGGGAACACTCGAAACGAGTTTTAGAATTAGAGGGATCCAAATTTACAACCTCCCGTTTTTGGCAAAATGCCAACTTAAGTATTTTGATAAACGCCTCTAGCCAAGGCCTTTCTAAACCTAGAGAGATTATATATTTAACGTGATATCAAGTGAAAGTATTCATATGGCCATAATCTTTGTTTAAGTCTTCTCTAATCACGTAACGGGTTTACTCCCTTATTTGTCGAACTAAGTCAAAGGTCTGTTTGCGTAAACGCATCCTTTTCCAATATGGGACATGCTTTACTATTGTGCAAAACACTTACCTTGTTTGCATCAAGATGATTATTGATTACGTCGAGTCATGGAAATTCACGTACTACGAGATTATGAATACTCGACGTTGAGTTACTTGAGATTATAATTAACCTTTGTAATATACTCTAATGTGTAAACATGTATGGTTTTGTGTTTAAGTGGATTAAATGTTATATATTCTAGAGAGAGATTAGAGAGAGAAAGTGATGGGAGCCTTGAGAGAAACTAGAGAGTTGATGTATTGCAAATGAAGGTTCAACCCTCTCCACTAGTGGAGAGGGGTATTTATACATAGAAAGAAAATGCCCCATAAAACGGGTTGTGGATCGAGCTGATAGTGGGTAAAGACCCGACCCGACTCCACAGATACTAACTAATATTAAACTACATACTAACTAATACGATAAATACCACGAGCTACATATGCTAAGCTATACTCGGGGTGACCGAGTCTTTCATATGAATAAACGTACTCCTAACAATCTCCCCCTAAGGGAGGTCACCCTAGAAAATACATAGTGAATCCTAGCATTCTAATCTGTGAAGATAACTTTGTAGCTCGTAGCCTCTTGATTCTTCAATGTCATGACCTTTATGCTTACAACAACTAACTCTAAATGACTTGTTCAATGTGTTGGATGATCTTTGGCATTATTTCGAGTTCATCATCCAGATGAGTGACTGCAAGTCATCTTTGAGTAGTAAAGTCTCCATGTGACTTGAACATCTTTGTATTGGTATGCTCACACTTTTTTGAATCATGATCTTCTGCATCAGAGTTATGGAAGCAATGGAAGTCCCACTCAATGATCATGATTGTCTTGGAATAACAAGTGTGATAATGGAGTGTGAGCATGAGGTAATGGATCAGCGTCTTTTCATCAATCAGTGGCAATCGACAAATGTTCCTGCATGCGAACAGTTAGCGATAAATCAACTAGTACTTATAGGTTTGGAATCAGAGATTGTCAACAGCATAGTGTGAAGACTCCTTCTAACCCTTACCAAGGCCATTCCCAAATCGCATACCCTTGAGAGGGCTTACAAGATCTACCTGAGTATATCAACGATTGGGTGAGTCGCTGGAGATCACCCCACGACTATAGATTTTGGGAGAAAAATGTGGTCAGATTTAAGGATGACTGATTATGAGACGATACATTTGCTCCCCCTTAATCCTTAAGGGAGCATGTTATGTGTTAGAAATGATGAGTTTATAAATGATTTAGAGTTTAACGAGAAACTCATGAAAAATTCATATACTAACACATAACAATCACATTTTATTCACTGCCTTTTTATGTACAAAGATCTTGTTTTGATGATATAGAATTTTTGAAATCATTCTCCCCCCAATCGATGACTCATTTTCAGTTTTATCATTTTACTCAAAAGATTAATCATTTAGCATCGATTGAGTGGCAAATTTTATACAAAATTTCAATTTTGATTGATTTTCAAAAATCATGGTACCACCAAGTTTAGAACAAATACTTTCCCGAAGAATCATTGAAGGAAAAGTATTCATGATGTAAAGAAGACATATCTTCTTATACAAGAAATGATGCACTGAAACGTACATCAAGTTGATGAAACATGGATATCAAGTAATCCATGCCCGGGTGAACTTCACCCAGTAAGAGGAACAACCGTCTTTTTGGCGACGTGTTTTCCCCATCTAGAGGAGCGGGTTGCTACCTGAAGTAATAGCAAGCCATTTTGAAAGAACGTTTTGGGAGACGACATGTTTTTAAAAAAAAAATTATTAGACGTAAAGGAAGAACTCTTGCTCAAGCATATGTATGATTTCGTGCCATTATTGAATGGCATTTCTAGAGTCGTACATAATATTGATTACACAAGAGACATGTCGTGAGAAGAATATTTTTGGATTTTATGTTTTTCTGATTTTTATGGGTTTTGAAGGTTTTATAATTTTCTATTTTCTTTTTGTTTGAAAACTATGTACAAAGGATATGTGAAGCATCTCCTTTACTCCTCCTGTTCTTCCTGAAGACTTTTGAGAGCTTCAGGCGTGAGACTCTTCATATCAAGACGAGGGAGAATGAACTGAAATCGTTCCCTAGGAAGTGCTTTGGTGAAGATATCAGCTAATTGGAACTCAGTCCTCACGAAGTAAAGTTCCATAATTCCCTTCTCAACTTGTTCCCTGATGAAGTGATGTCGAATATCAATGTGCTTTGATCTGGAGTGCTGGACGTTGTTGCAACAAAGAGCTATGGCACTTTTGTTGTCGCAGTACATGGGAACCTTGTTATAAACAAGGCCAAAGTCCGAAAGTTGAGATCTCGTCCATAGGATCTGAGCACAACATGAGGACATAGCAATGTATTCCGCCTCTGTGGAGGAGATCGATGTACTCATTTGTTTCTTTGAAGACCAACTAACCAGCTTATCACCCAGAAATTGAGCACCACCTGACGTGCTTCAACGTGTGTCTTGACATCCTGCATGGTCTGCGTCGGAATAGGCCGTGAGTGCCACAGCTATGTCCTTGGGATACCAGAGACGCATGTGGATTGTTCTTTTAAGATACCGGAATACTCTCTTGACTGCTTCCAAGTGCTTCTTGGTTGGCTTGGATTGATACCGAGCACACATGCACACAGCAAAAAGAAGATCAGGTCTACTAACAGTGAGATACATCAAGGAACCAATCATACTTCGATACTTGGTTTGGTCGACAGGGATCCCAACATTGTCTTCATCAAGTTTTGATCTTTCGATCATGGGAGTATCAACTGAGTCACAGGATTCGAATACAAATTTCTTCAAAATTTCATTAGCATACTTGGATTGATTGATGAATATGCCATTGGGATTTTGAGAGACTTGTAACCCCAAAAAGAATGACATTTGTCCCATCATGGACATCTGGAACTCAGAGCTCATCTCTTGTGAAAAACGATCACACTCCTTAGGATCAGAGGAGGCAAATATGATATCATCAACATAGATTTGGACATGAAGGTAATTTTTGTCCGTTTTTCTGGTAAAGAGTGTAGGATCAACAACACCCTTGGTGAACTTGCTAGCAAGAAGAAACTTGGACAAAGTGTCATACCATGCCCTAGGAGCTTGCTTAAGTCCATAAAGAGCCTTCTTCAAACGATAGACATGATTAGGACATTCCTGATCCACGAATCCTTCAAGTTGACTAACATACACCACCTCCTTTAGATCGCCATTTAAGAATGCTGTCTTAACGTCCATTTGATATACTACCATATTCTGACTAGGAGCATTAGCAAGAAATATTCTTATGGCTTCAATTCTAGCAACAGGTGGGAATGATTCTTCAAAGTCTATTCCTTCTTCTTGACGGTATCCTTTTGCTACAAGCCTTGCCTTGTTTTTCAATACATCTCCATGCTCATCAAGATTTACCTTAAATATCCACTTGAGAGCAATGATCATAGCACAATCGGGAGGCGGTACTAATTCCCACACTTCCAGTCGATCAAACTCATGAATTTCTTCTTGCATAGAGGTAAACCATGAGTCTTTAGATATTGCATCTTTGAAATCCTTGGGCTCAGCTTTAGAGAGGATTGAATTGAAGAAGCACCACAAGGCATCAGTTGCAAGCTATTTACGGGTTAATACCGGACGAGAAGGGTTTCCAATGATGTTGTCAATTGGGTGATTATTTGTCCATTTTCTGAGATGCTCATGGGGTTGAGGATAATGAATTGAGGTTGCCGTGTTTGATTCTTTTGAGGATGTTGCATCATTAGAGGATTCAGGAGCAAAGATGTTTTCAAATGACTCATCATCAGGTGGGGCAAAAGGATTTACTTCAAAAGAATTATCAGTTGTTGCTCCTTGTTGTATGGATGAGGATTGAACATTTGATGTTGTAAGTGAATGACTAACAGTGGGGGCTTCGGGATCCAAAGTCAGTGAAGTAGATGGCCCTGCATCATTATGTGGAACATTTGCAACCATTGCTGGTTGTGGAACGACGTGAGCTTCAGGTAAAGCCACATGTTGAGGTTCAAAGTATTCATAAAAAATCGGATCAAAGAATTTCTTCCAGTCATCACTTGTAGGGGGTACAAAAGTAGTAGCAGGAGTGTGACTCTGTACAAGACCTGAACTAATGGGTCCAGGAGACAAAAGATTTGGTACGGGTCCAGAACGTGCTTGTCCAGGGGCCTGTTGCTCAGTCAGCTCAATGTCACGTGAATTGTTTCCATTATATCTCTAGTACGTTTGTTGTAGATTCAGTACCCCTTTCGATCAGGAGCATATCCAACAAAGAAACAAATGTCAGCCTTGGCTTTAAGTTTCCCAAGGTCTTCACTGACATTTGTCGGATAACAAAGTGCACCAAATACTTGTAGAAACGAAAGGTTTGGTTTTCTGCCATGAACCAATTCATATGGAGTCTTGTAGTGGAGAGGATGTATCAAGGATCGATTATGTGTGTAGCAGGCGGTTGCAATAGCTTCTGCCCAAAGGAACATGGGAGCTTTAGAAAAATGAGCATAGTCCTAGCAACTTCAACAAGGGTGCGGTTACGCCTTTCAACAACCCCATTTTGTTGAGGGGTACGTGGAATGCTCTTTTGATGACTAATGCTGACACCATCATAAATTTGAGTAAGTTGTTTGTTCACAAACTCTGTTCCATTGTCAGTGCGAATGAACCTGACAGTTTTGTTAAGTCGAACTTGCAATTGCTTGATGAGTCTTATGACGATCTCCAAAGTTTCATCCTTTAATCGCAAAAACTTTACTCATGTGAAGCGAGAGTAGTCATCAACAATAACTAACACATATTTCTTTCCATTGATACTTTGAACTCTCATTGGTCTACAAAGATCCATGTGGAGGGTGTGTAGAACTTCTGTAATGGTGTTGACAGTTTGGGGTTTGTGAGTGTGCTTTTTGCTCTTGCCCATTTGACATGCGAAACATAGATGATCTTTTTCATACTTTAGTCTGGGCATGCCTCGAACAAGATCCTTACGAGTGAGTTCATTGATGGTACCAAAGTTCAAGTGGTTCAAACGACAATGCCATAGCCATGATTTGTTCTTAGAGGCTTTTGAGAGCAAGCAAATGGGAGAGGACCGCATCATGTCTTCAATTGAGATTGTATATAGATTGGTGTCACGATTGCCTTTAAGTACATCTATACCATCTAATTCACGAACAAAACATGTGTGTTTTCTGAAAGCAACTTCAAGATCTGAATCACAAAATTGACCAACAGAAAATAGATTATGCCCAAGTTCTTCCACGTAGTACACCATGGAAATCACACTGTCTCCAAAGACGTAATCTCCATAACCCATTATTGCCCCAAAGTGGTCGTTTCTGAATCTGACAGTACCAATGAACTTTTCCACGAAATTCTTGAGTCGTGAGCGATCCCCGGTCATATGTTTTGAGCAGCCTGAGTTCAAATACCAAAGGACGATTTGTACGACCTGCATTTGAAACCAGACAATGGTGGATAACTGAAAAAGCTGGAGCCCCACAAGCAATTGGGGTCCATTTGGTTAGCACATATAAACATTGGATTGTTATAAGTCACAGAGATACTGTTGGTATTTTTACTAGACGATGCACTCGACCTAGAAGTTGTACATTGTGCTTCTAGTGGGAACATTCTACCAGTAGGTCTCCATTCCTTAAATGGCACTACTTTAGAGTTAGTGAACCTAGTCATAGGGCACTTTTCTCCTAGGGTGAATTTCCTTCTAGTAGGCTTCCATTGATATCCAACATTCATGAACGTTTCCAAACATGAATTTTTTCAACAGATTTCATGACACTTGTCACAGGGGATCGATTAAGAGATTTCAAATATAGCACAACACAATCATCATGATTACCAAAAATTAAGTAGTCATTATAATTCATACAAATAGCAGCAGAATTCGAATTAATTACAGTACGCTTATAGCAAATACTAGAATCAACACGATTCATTTCATTCAAATTAGATTTGTTGTTCCTAAGGTGGTCTTCTACTTTCTTCACAGGTGTACTCTTAGCTGGCGAAGTCCTATCATTCTTTGTATTGCACCTAGGCTGTGACCTGCTAGCTCTAGTGACACTTTTTACACCTGTAGAAACAATGATGGGAACATTAGTTTGCTTAGCTGCCAAGTGGTTTCCTGAAGGTGATGTGTTAGGTTCAGATGTTCTCAAAGATTTAACAGAAGTGACATGTTTGTTCACATACTTAGAGGATAATGCAGATGACCTTACTTGGATGCTATCCATCTTAGGGCATGCACCAATTGCAAATTCCAAGAGTTCCTGAGATCTATTGGTGAGAAAGCAGGCATCTATCATAGCATCATCATGAGGTTTTACTAATTTATTCTCTTCAACGATTTCCCGAAGCATATCAAGGCAATCCTTAAGATGTCTAAGATAGTCACTATGAACTAACTTGTTATTCCTAAGAGGAAGAGGGATAAGCACAGCATCACATGTATATTTCTTACAAGCACGGACCTTAGAGGACACATAATCATATGAAGTACCTGGCGTTTTACCTTTCACCTTAGTCTTTAGATTCTCAATTTCGTTTAACAAAGAAGTTACTTTTTCATTGTTTTGGTCACATGTAATTTTAATTGATTCAAATATCTCTTTGTAACGTTGTTTAGCGTTTGAGATTTCAGCACGAAGCCACACATTTTCATGTTGTAATTCATTAATGATGCCTTGTTTCTGAAAGTCTTGAGAATCTAACGACATTTGGTAATTGGTATTGGTCACTTAGCCCATGTTAGACTTTAATTGTGCAATTTGTGCCCTCAACTTTCGAATCGTGTTCGTGTGAGCTTGAATTGTTTCATCCCGTTTGGCTAGTTCAAAACATGTGTCAAATTCTGGAGCATCCAAAGATGTCTTGGCATTTGAGATTTTGATTCTTTCTTCTAGATGTTGATACTTTAACTGTAAGTTAAGGTTATCAATCTCCAGTTTCAAAAAATGCCTAACCATGTTATCATGGTCGTCGTTTTGAATTTTTTGATGTAATTTACAATTCTCCCCCTCAAGCTCAACAACACGATTTTGAAAGGTATTCAGTGCAACCGACATCTCATGAAATTGACTAGCAGCAAGTGCAGAACCAGTGACAGTATAAAATATATCGTGTGCAATGCAATGAGCAATCAAGTTTTCATTCATGATGAGAATATGCTTTCTGTCCACTTCACTATGTTTAAGATCTATTGCTAATTTTTCACCCTCATTTTCCACAGTTTTAAAAACTTCTTTCATGTCATTTACATCTTTGTTTAGGGTTTTTTGAAGACCCTCAAAATGTTCTTTGAGAAGTTTAAAAAATGGCATGACCTCTGTAAGATAGCATTCTTTTGTTTGTCCAAAACCCCTTTCCCCTTCAGTAATCCCTGTTGGTGTGATTCTCTTTTTACACATTTTCTCAAAATCAATGAACAGTTGACAGAGAACATATAAACTAATTAGAGTATTGCAGTGTGTAGGAAGAGTTAACGGTACAAGATGCATGGGAGTATTTTGAGGATACCAAGTGGGGTCAGCAATTCTAAAAACAGTGCGTGTTTCTCCCACTATTCTTTCCGCTTTCATCTTTTCTAAGTCAATATTCCAACAGATTTGTTCAGGGAAAATTTTCTTTTGAGGGACAAAGATGGCCGAACGATTATCATTAGCGTAGTCATAGTGAAACATGAGATTATTAGCAATGCATAGGGGATCCTTTAATTTCTCAACAAGTTTTTCCCTAGTTCTATCTTCAATCTCATTTATCTCATCATCGGATCTCACATCAGGAGGGGCATGATCAGGCTCAAACATAATTTTTGCATCATATAAAGCAGGCTGAGCACCTATACCATTTCTAAGGAAGTTGGTCTTAGGTTTATCTATGTCCTTATCACTGTGTTCATCACTTAGTTTCCTATGTCTTTGCATCATTTGAGCAGTTTGAATGGTTTGGCCTTGCGTGTACAATTTTTCTTCCAGTTTATTTTTCAGTGTTTTAAGATTAGAGAAATCATTTAGAAGTTTAGTTTCTTTATCTTTGAAATCGTGTTTGAGTGTGGTTAACCCCTTTTGAATCTCTTGTTTTTGTTTAGCAGTTTGATCCAATTGTTTTTGCAAAGATTGTAACTCCTTTTTTAATGTTTCTCACTTAAGATTATTTTCATGTAAGCACGCATTTGCCATTCCATGTTCTGCTCACGTTCAGTGAGTTCAAATCTAGCACGTTGTTCGTACATTGCCACCTGATCCTTAAGGATATTAAATCTAACGGTCAAGGAGTCATCAGGGTTATATACAGTGTGCTAACGTTACTCTCATTTACTGTCATCAACAGAGGGTGCACCACTTGGTGCAACAGACAAGCCATTGTTATTTTTTTGGGTAAAGGGGAGTAATCCTGCACCCTGGTAAATATATTAAGACCAAAACGTTTGAGTACAAAAGGAATGTGGCTGAATACCACATTAACCTCAAGCAAATACAGCTTGATAGACAACTAACCTAGAGCTTCTGACATGCCAAAAGCTCATGACAACTCTAGAAACAAAATGAACCTAGACCAAAACAAAAACAAATCAAGCTAACCAGCAGCATCATCCGTGAAAGAAGAACTTCCACCATAAGCAACATTAGGGAATAAATTAGCTGATTCATCAAACATGTTATCAACACAATCATCTTCACCATCTTCATCAGTAGCTAGAACATCATAAGGGTTGGATGTAGACACTTCACCCCCCCTTAGAGGAGAGACCTTTAGACTTCAACTTAGATGACGATGTAGGCACACTACTAGTAGCTACCTTTATAGGTTCACTAGTAGTCTTCTTTGGCTCATACCTGATAGTCTGTTTGACAGAAGTACCAACAATACCAGACTGGCTTTTACCTTTTTTCTTCGTACGACTCACCTTTTGGAAACCATCATAAGCATGAGGAACCACATTTGAAGTAGTAACAACAGGGGGAGTAGTCTCTTTTTTAGTACAATGCTCATAGATGTGCCCAAAAATCTTACATAAAGTGCACCTAGGAGGCCTCCATTCATATTCAACCCGGATAGATTCTTTAGTAAAACCATCCCCTGTAAGAGAGGGGACACCAATAGTGATAACTTCTACGAGCTCATCCACTGAACCCACTTCAATTAAACACCGAGCAAAACTGCTTCTACCCCAAGAATCCTTGCACATAGAACTTGTGTACGAATCCAACATAATAGGTTTGCCAATAAATGAAGCAATCAAGTTAATACCATCATCTTCAAAGACTTGGAGAGGCACATCATGCAGTTTAACCAATATCGGACAAGCCATTGTTATTCACATATTGATATGTGGGAATCGCACCAAGCTTTACCTCTCGAGGGATCTCGAGAAGCTTACAACCCCCACCAGGCAGTGTACCTGATCCTTGTAGTATAGTATAGTGACAAGTACCGGGGGATTGATCGTTCAACTCAGGAATAGTGTCGCTAGGATTAGAAAGCCTAAAAACTAGGTCTAGAGGTGAGGGATGATTCTTTTTGTTGTTTTATATTTTATAAAAGCAATTAAAATCTTGGGTTTTGAAAGAGTGGGCGGAATTAGTTACTAGCCAACTAACCCAATTAACTACAAATGCAATCAAAATAAAATAACAGAAATGAAAATTAAACTAATTATACTAGTGTGGTGTAAACAATGATGGGAAAGCTGTGTTTACTTAGGTTTCATTACTCCCTAGATATCTTTTACAGGTTGATAGTTTGTTACAATTTCATGGATGACGGGTTATATTCCTTAATACTAGTCGTAGGGCCGTGTACAATATTCCCTAACTCTATAGGATCCTACTTCACTCCTATGTCGAGCCGTTAGAAGCTCCTAACATGGGATCATTAGAATTCTCCTACGCATTAAATACAACCAAATATCGTAGTACACCTCCGATCATGTTTCATAAGACGTTCAAGCAAGTTACCAATGGAAGTCTGCTAGTTTTCTTAAGCCTAACATCGAATACAATCATCCGTAACAACTAAAAACAAACAATGAACCCATAATTAACATCTAGGTTTCACTACATCTAAGCAAACACACAAAAAATCTAGCCTAGCATGTTAAATTAAAGACAAGCGTAAGATATATTCAAACAACAAATAGACATATTCATTGAATTGAAAGAGTACTTATCTTAAACTGAACATGAAAGTTTCAAAGGGTTGAAACCCTTGAAAAAGCTGCAAAAATCGGCCTAGGGTTTTTCCCTCAAAGTTGCACACTAATGAATGAAATTTGAAAAACTATATATAGATTTTACAGGGTGACGGCGTCATGTATTGAGTTGTGACGTCGTCAACTCGCCGCCATAATAGAAATCGTATTGCCTAGATCCACTTGTGACGCCGTCATGTGTAAAATTGTTCTGGGCCGTTACTAATACTTGGACCATGACGGCCTTGGCTGACGCCGTCATCTCCTATGCACAAAACTTTCTGGATCGTCACGTGTATTGTCCACATCCACCTCTTTTGTAACTCTTGACGCCGTCATGTAGAAGCTCTTGACGCCGTCAGGTGCTGTTCCCAGCAAGGAAAATTAAGACTTTGCCGTTTTCTTCACTTTTATGCTCCAAAAACGTCCAAAAATGCTTCCTTTTCCAGATTTCACTCCAAAAGTACCTAAAATGACAAAAGGAACGATTTAGGGCAATATTTGATCAAATAAATTCGAATTCGGGCTTAAATGACCCCTTAAAAGTGGTTCACTTTCACCTCATCAAATACCCTTACACTTGAGATTTGCTTGTCCTCAAGCAAATGCGCTTTTATTCTAATCAAAATACAAGTTAGGGGTCATTTAACACTAACATAAAAGTAATTACGACGAATAATCGTTCCACTAAAGACCAAAGACAAGCATGGAGGTCATACACTAGCACCTCACAAATAGTGCTTGGATACTCACATCTCTCGGGTGCAATAAAGTATATATCACAATAAGGAAATGGAAAACATCTCTCACTACCTGTCATAGCCACCACTTGGCGTAAGCACCTAGGATAAACTATCAAAGAGGTCTTTCAAAGGGTTATAACGTTAGGTGTAGGAATATGGAATACACGGTTTTGTTGGATAAAGGTACTATTTACTGGTGGCGAGTTAATAATCTTGGTTAATTACATGTACAATATGGCGTTGCTAAGCCAAGACTAGACTCGAATTAAGCTAATAAATGAAAAATAACGAAAACATAAAACAAACATAGAATGAAACGGGATGGTAGTCCGTATGTTTTTTCTCTCTTCTTTTTCTATTTTTTTTTCTTTTTCTTAATTTTTTCAATTTTTTTTTTGTGCATACACTCTTGCCCTACCATCCAAAATAATACATCATAGGGATTGTACATTCCCCTTACACTTGAATTTTTACATACTTTACAATAAACTACTCTAATGACTCGAATCAAGATAATCAAAACACTTGGAGTATTTAAGATTAACGCACATATGGGGGTAATATATCATGTTCTTCCCCATTACTCCATAACACAAGTACTTTACCCATGAGTCCCAAAACAATATGTACAAGATATGACTCGACTTAGCAACCATGTAATCAATTAGATAATTAACTAAGGGTTTAAACATGTAACAATAATGCACTAAAGATGAGTGCATACACGGAAGGCTAAGGCGATTTGGTTGCACATTTGGGTGGGTTGTAACAAATTCTTCCTTTAAGTAATATGCTTAAAGTTAGAAATGAAAAGATAGGCTCGGAGGGGTGTACTAGGGGTATCGTGTACTAAAAATGAGTACAACGCTAAGGTGTGGGAAAAATTAATTGACTTTACTAGCCAAGTAATATGACTTAAATGGTCAAGTAATTATGATACGAGTTTAACACAAGGGTGATCCTAATGCCTCTTATCATGTAGTAAATCCTACTACACGAATGTAGTCTCAATAGCGGTCTCGGGATGCATCACTAACGCAAGTTCTAGAATCTAAATGCTACCGGTACACTCATAAGCACTAATATTGAATGCTTTTCCTATAAAATCTAAAGGCGAACCTCACATATTTGGGTGGAAAATTTTTCTGAATAGTACGGTTTTGTGCTAGTCATACAACTCCTATCCATGAGACGCTTGCTCAGGCTAAAGTTTTACTCCTAAATGTGGTAAAAAAATTTAAATTTGGCGCTAAAATTACACTAACAAGTATTTCTCTTAGTTTTATTACACACCTACCATCAAACAAACAAACTCAAGTGCAATTGTATCCAATAAGGTATCATTATTTACCCTCCCCTTACACTTAGGATGAACATTGTCCCCAATGTTCAATTAAAGAATGTAAAAGTAAAATAGGTAAAAGAATGAAAGCAAATACTCCCCTGATTTGTTCGGTGTGGATAGTGTGTTAACAAGGTTAGATCTTCCTCCAAGAAAATGAACATTCAAAGCTTCCCTTCCAGAAAAATAAACCATCTTCTTGTCATATATAACCTGTTAAACCTGAGAAAACAAACAAGGCAACCTCGCGTAAAATTGGCGGCAATCTATATAAACTAACAAGTCCTAGAAAAAAAATTAAGATATAATGCTTGTGGAATGAATGTTTGCAGATTTCTTGGAGTTTATAAAACTAAAGAATTAACAAAAACTTTAAGACTCCGTTAGAAAAACAAAACTCGCAAAATTTCCAGAATTTTACACATGACGCCGTCAGGAGTTAACTCCTGACGCCGTCAGAAGTGACCTGCAGAAATCTTTACGTTAAGTTTTCGGAAAATTTCTGGAAAACTTATGTCCTATTTCCTGGAAAATCCTGCAAAACATCATTATGACTTGATACAAGCATTTGACTCTAACAAATACTAATACACATGTTCATTTAATATTGTGGAGAATCAAGGTCAATTTCGTTCCTGAAAACAAATTTGGGGTTTCCTCGTACACTTAGCTTTTGCAAAATACCTTTATATGAAGTTAAGACGAAGTTAAACAACAAAATAAAGCATTTTCACAATTTTAGTTTGAAACATGATCTACCAACAATAAAAATAAAGCATGCATACGGAAGCAAATAACAATCAAACAATTAAAAATCACACAAAACATGGGTTGCCTCCTAAGAAGCGCTTTTCTTTATTAAGAGTCTTGTAGCTAGACTCAAGGTCATGGGCAATTACGTGACCTCATCGTTGGTCTCATTCTCTAGGTCATCTCCAATCTTAGTTTTGTATTCCGGACCTAGTAGCAAACATTCCTTGTAGAAACCAAGTATTCTATTCATGACATAATCTACTCCTCTACGTCTATCCTCATCATTCCTATAGTAAACCGCTTGCTTGTGTTCCTTTTCTATGTTTGATAGAAGGCGGTATTGTTCAATCTCATAGGGCATTTGGTAAGCAATCTCATCGTTCTTCCTTGAATCTAACTATCCCTAGGGTCGGGTCATAACTCATCTTAGAGGCTTCAACAAATGGTTTTCCGAACACTACTTGACTTAGGCAATCATCTATTACCGGACGAGTATCCTCTACTATCACAAAGTCGGTAACATAAGTGAAGTTTCCTACAAAGACATGCAATCCCTCCACTCTTCCTACAAAATTGCTCATCCAATTCGTGTTAGGCATCATCCTATAACCAAGTTTCTTCTTCATCACCCAATTATAATAGGTCCTAGTCATGATGTTTATAGGAGACCTATGATTGATATAAGCTTTCCACACATGCATATGCCCAATGTTGCATGTTATGTTGATGTTAGAGGGATCTCCTACTTTAATAAGGGGTGAACCAAGGATATATGGTGTCTCGGGATCATCGAATAAATCCTTGTGATATTCCCGTTCTTCCTTGGTGGGTAACTTATCAAAGTACTCTGCTATGTTTTCTACTTCCTCTAGCTTTTCTTCCTTAGCATCCTTAACTTCCTTAATCTCATCCCTAGTCTCGGTTTCTATTCCAACTTCATCCTTGTCACTTTCTTCTACATTTTTTTCTATTGGCTTAATGGTGACAACATTGACAAAGTGGACTTGTTTGGATGATGAGGGGTCCTTAATTTGGATTTCGCTATTAGTGTCCCTAGTGTCCTTCCTAGGTGACAGATGTTTAAAGAGTTTACTGGGACTTTTTATTTTCACAGGAGAGGTTGGTTGATTCATAATGGTGACCGATTTGACTTCTTCAGCCTGAATCGGTTTACTAACAGTGTGCTCTTTAATAGCGGTTAGTAGATTACAAATCTTGTCATTCATATCGAATTGCTGTTGTCTAAATCGGGTCTCGAGCGTGGAAAGCTGCAATTCTTGAGAGAGAATGAACTTTTGCAAGGCATCTTCATAACTTTGATTAGGAGTGTTCTGAGGTGGAAAATGCTCGGGCCATTCGAGTAGAGGAGAATCATCGAAGGATACGCTCCGAGTTTGGTATCCTCTGAAATTTGGCTTATCTTTCCATGCGTCATAGGCCTCGCCAAAGTTTCGAGGACCTCGATTAGTGGCGAGCTCTCTATTATTTGTTTTATCAGTGCGTGACAATGTGAATTCCTTAAAAGCATGCTTCGGAAGTTCAATGCAGTTATGAGTTTCATGAGGGCCATTACAAAACTTACACAAAGAAGTGATTTTGTTCACTTGGCTTGAAGGCTTGGGAGCATCGTAAGATTTCATGAGAAACTTGACTTGGTCCTCAAGTTCCATGATCCTACGGTCGGGAGTGCTAGAATTGTTCGAAGGCAAAGATATTGCCTTGACCGTTTTGTTCAAATCACGGGGATCATTCCAACTTTCGTTGTCATAGAGAGCAAGATCTTCTATGAGTTCCCATGATTCTTCCGCACTTAGATCACGTAGCTTGCCACCGGCCAATTGGTCAATGGTTCGCCTTGTGGAGAGGTCGATATGGTCATAGAAGATTTGGACTTCGAGCCAAAGATCTATGCCATGATGTGGGACTTTTTGGAGTAAGTCCTTGAAACGGGTCCATGCTTCATATAGAGTTTCACCTTGACGTTGTTGGAACATCAAGATATCATTTCTAAGCTTGGTAGTTCTCCCCGGTGGGAAAAATTGAGCAATGAAACGAGTGGTTAGATCATCCCTTGAGGTGATGGATCCGGCGGGTAAACGTTCAAGCCATTGACTAGCTTGATCACGTAGAGAGAATTGAAATAGGCGTAATCGGGTCGACTCTCTAGTTACAACATTAAGGTCTATTGAATCTACGATTTTAAGGAAATCCTTGAGATGTTGGTTAGGATCTTCGGAACGAAGTCCATGGAATGCACATCCGCTTTGCACCAACCGGATGGTGTCGGATCGCAAGGGGGACACATTGGCTCCTTGAGTGAGCTCAATAGTGTTTCGATAACCTTGGTGGCTAGGACGGGAATACTCTCCTAAAGTTCGGGGCCTAGGAGGTGGGTTTGGTAGTGGTAGGTTTTGTGGGTGGTTTTGTTGTAGTGGGTTGATGGGTTCAAAGATGTTACCACCTTCCATGATGTCGGATGGTAAAGGTTACGAAAAAAGACACAAAGAAATGAGATAGACTAAAGAAAACCTAAAAAATAAAAATAAAATCTTACTAGAAAGGAATCTAGCAAGTAGACCTAATAAAAAGAAATCCTAACATAGACAATAACTATTCCCCGGGCTGCGGCACCAAAAACTTGATACGTGGGAATCGCACCAGGCTCGAGGGATCTCGAGAAGCTTACAACCCCCACCAGGCAGTGTACCTGATCGTTGTAGTATAGTATTGTGACAAGTACCGGGGGATTGATCGTTCAACTCAGGAATAGTGTCGCTAGGATTAGAAAGCCTAAAAACTAGGTCTAGAGGTGAGGGATGATTCTTTTTGTATTTTTATATTTTATAAAAGCAATTAAAATCTTGGGTTTTGGAAGAGTTGGCGGAATTAGTTGCTAGACAACTAACCCAATTAACTACAAATGCAATCAAAATAAAATAACAGAAATGAAAATTAAACTAATTATACTAGTGTGGTGTAAACAATGATGGGAAAGTTGTGTTTACTTAGGTTTCATTACTCCCTAGATATCTTTTACATGTTGATAGTTTGTTACAATTGCATGGATGACGGGTCGTATTCCTTAATACTAGTCGTAGGGCCGTGTACAATATTCCCTAACTCTATAGGATCCTACTTCACTCCTATGTCGAGCCGTTAGAAGCTCCTAACATGGGATCATTAGAATTCTCCTACGCATTAAATACAACCAAATATCGTAGTACACCTCCAATCATGTTTCTTAAGACGTTCAAGCAAGTTACCAATGGAAGTCTGCCAGTTTTCTTAAGCCTAACATCGAATACAATCATCCGTAACAACTATAAACAAACAATCAACCCATAATTAACATCTAGGTTTCACTACATCTAAGCAAACACACAAGAAATCTAGCCTAGCATGTTAAATTGAAGACAAGCGTAAGATATATTCAAACAACACCTAGACATATTGATTGAATTGAAAGAGTACTTATCTCAAATTGAACATGAAAGTTTCAAAGGGTTGAAACCCTTTGAAAAAGCTGTAAAAATCGGCCTAGGGTTTTTCCCTCAGTTGCACACTAATGAATGAAATTTGAAAAACTGTATATAGATTTTACAGGGTGACGACGTCATGTATTGAGTTGTGACGCCATAAACTCGCCGCCATAATAGAAATCGTATTGCCTAGATCCACTTGTGACGTCGTCATGTGTAAAGTTGTTATGGGCCGTCACTAATACTTGGACCATGACGGCCTTGGGTGACGCCGTCATCTCCTATGCACAAAACTCTCTGGATCCACATCCACCTCTTTTGTAACTCTTGACGCCATCATGTAGAAGCTCTTGACGCCGTCAGGTACTATTCCCAGCAAGGAAAATTAAGACTTTTCCGTTTTCTTCACTTTTATGCTCCAAAAACGTCCAAAATGCTTCCTTTTCCAGATTTCACTCCAAAAGTACCTAAAATGACAAAAGGAACGATTTAGGGCAATATTTGATCAAATAAATCTGAATTCGGGCTTAAATGACCCTTAAAAGTGGCTCACTTTTTGCCTCATCACAAATATTTCATATGGGATAATATTACTATTCCCCATATCAATTATATCCGAATTACCAACATTCGTGTGTTGTACCGAGTCATAAACCCCCTGTAGATTATTAACGTTACATAAGTCATGAGAGTTTGGTACCTCAGAAATAGTAGGTGTGATGGCAGAACCCGGTTGTTGTGATGAGGATGCAGCAGAGTACAGATTCACCATGAAGATGGTTTGGGCTGTAGGTTCATCATCAATATCTGAGTCGAAAGCATCACAGTCTTCAACTTGGAAGATGTTTGGGTCATTACATGACAGGTCTTGAAATGGTTGATCATCCACATCAGCATCAAACGTATTCCCTTCATCACCAGCTAGAAAGAGCAGGGTCTCTTCATCCAAAACCGTACCATTCTCCTGTGCTTGCATCAACAACATCTTATCTTTGAAGTAGTCGGAGTTTTGTGGACGTTTTGGTTGAGTGCAGTTTCTTGCAATGTGGTCCAATACACCATAGTTGTAGCACTTAGGTTGCCTTGCTTGCCCCTGAATTGCATTCCCCACTCTATACGGTCCATTACCACGAACAACATTCCTTTGATTCAATTTTTGTCTACCTTGAACATTCTGAACCACAACCCTTCCATCTTCCACAACTACCTGATTACGTGGATTAGATGACGTCCTAAGTTGGTTGTTGGTTAGAGGAAGTGTAGCTCTGAATTGTTGGACAAGTAGGGACACTTGGTTAGAAAGGTTATCAATCATCTTGTCAGTGTGAGAGTATTCAGAGTCTTGATGGTTGTTCATTGTGGTCGTTGATTGGGTAGATAAGGCACCGACTTGATCACTGAAGGATTGACTAGTTGGCAGAGCATTTGCGACAAATGCAAGAGAGTCATTAGTTGTTGTTGGATTGAGTTTCTCTCTCATTGACCGATCATAAGCAGCATGCTTTTTATGTTGTTGGAGATAGGCATAGAGTTGTTCATGGTTGGTGTTTCTGAGTCCTTTGTTGAGTTTTACTGTTGTCACAAATCTATCCCATTCGGGTGCCATGTTATTCACAAATTTGGAATTAAGTTGAATGTTGGGCATTGTCATCTTGATCATTCTCATATCATTCACCAGTTTCTGAAACCTGACATAGTAATCTATTATGGTTTCACCTGCATTCATCTTGAAGTGTTCAAATTCATCATACAACCGAGATTCATGATCCTCCTTGGTTAATTCCGATCCCGCAAGAAACATTTTGACATTGTCCCAAACAGCTTTGGCCTCAGTGTTATAATTTATGAGCTTGTAGACATCTTTGGGAAGCCCTTGAATGGCTATATTTGACGCTCTAATGTCAGCATCATAACGCTTCTTTTCTTCCTCAGATAAGTCATTGTAAGTGCGAGGTTTGGTTGCTCCAAGAATAGATGCTTGATTCTCAATTGTTGCCACAGTGTCTCTCACCGTGCCCATTTGAAATGGTCCTTCATCAATGGATTTTAGAATGTTGACACCATTCTCCTTTCCCAAGCAATAGAGATGAATCCTTTGGGCCCATGCTTCATAGTCGGTTCTGTCCAACATAGGAGGACCGGTATCTGACCCTGCAGCTTGAATGTTGTCTGAAGAAGTGCTTGCCATGATGTGGTTAATGATTAAGTCTTAGTACAAGGTTTTGATCAAAAATGTAATCAGTGTATGGTCGCAACAAGTCAACTTATAACCGCTCAACAAGTAATAAGTCAAGTCGTAAGAGTTATCTCACAACGTCAAGTTACCGTTGAATTAGTCATAACAACTTAAGTCGCAACAACACACAATTTACACGATTGACACTGAACCAAATTACTAACACTACACAACAACACACAAAACAACCAAGCAACTCGCTAAAATCCCAAGTCACTAACCAAATAACTCGCTAAATTCACCAAACCACAGAAAACTAACCAACTCGCTAAAATACAACTGATCAACTTGCTGGTGTACCAACTCGCTATACCACCTAAGTCGCCGAAACAGTGAACTCGCGAAGATACCACTTCTCTGAACACACCAACACGCTGGACTTAGCAACTCGCTAATCAAACCAAATCACTGAAAGACTAACTCGCTGAAAACAAGCCAACTCACTAAACCTAATCAACTCGCTACACTGATCAACTCGCTGACACTGATCAACTCGCTGAAACAGATCAACTCGCTGAAACTGATCAACTTGCTGGAAGTTCAACTCGATACTTAATGAGACAAAGGGGTCACTTTCTAGCATTTTGTCCTTTTGTCCCAAAATAGCAGACTGCCAAATTGCTGCTCCCAACTCGCTAGAAAATCTGTCAATCCTCTACTATAAAATGACCACTCGCTAGTAAGAAAAACAACACGAAATTCCTCCAATGTTTACGAAAATGATGAGATAACTTAACCAAAAGCTACACACGATGCCTACAACACTTCTAGATACAAAAGTACAAGTAAAATACCAATAACACCACCTAACGAGATCAAACTAGAGTGAAAACCACTCACCTAGTCGAACCAAACAAAAAAACACAAAACCAAGCGATAATCCGAGCATACCACGAATCCTAGGATAGAACCATGGCTCTTGATACCAATTGTAATATACTCTAATGTGTAAACATGTATGGTTTTGTGTTTAAGTGGATTAAATGTTATGTATTCTAGAGAGAGATTAGAGAGAGAAAGTAACGGAAGCCTTGAGAGAAACTAGAGAGTTGACGTATTGCAAATGAAGGTCCAACCCTCTCGACTAGTGGAGAGGGGTATTTATACATAGAAAGAAAACGCCCCATAAAATGGGCTGTGGATCGAGCTGACAGTGGGTAAAGACCCGACCCGACTCAACAAACACTAACTAATATTAAACTACGTACTAACTAATACGATAAATACCACGAGCTACATATGCTAAGCTATACTCGGAGTGACCGAGTCTTTCATATGAATAAACGTATTCCTAACAACCTTTGATTTTCTCAACCCATAATCATAATTGTTAACTCTTTTCTTTCTTAATGACATTATGATTAAGCCATAATCAATCCTTTGATTATTCTCTGCACCAAACTAATCTTCCAACCATTTCAAAATCCTCCCAAATCTAATCCCCAACATTCCCTAATATTCCTTGTACTTTCATGTACTCTTTGTCCCATACATTCCCACAACAAATCTTCTAAACATTCCCTTCTATACATTCCAATCCAACAACTTAGAATTCACCACCTCATCATCTTCTTCATCCACCCCTTCATATCAAAAACGAATAAACCTTTCTCACAAACCACCTCACTCTCTACTCTCCAACATTCAAAATTCAAATTTTGAATCCAAGCCAAAGGCTCCCTATCACCTCAACATCCTATCCTTGCAACTTACTCTCTTACACTTTCTTCCTCACTTAAAATTCAAATTACACACACTCCCCTCACAACCCTTTCCTTCCCTTACACACTAGCCAACTCATTTCATCACATACCCAATTTAAATTTGAATTTACTCCTTAGGCTCCCCATTACATCCTTCTTACACAATCCAAGTCACCACCTTATCTCTTCACTCTCTCACACTCCTATTTCAACACATGGGAAATTCTCTTCACTCTCTCACCCTCCAACATTCAAATTCAAATTTGAATTTCAAACCTTAGGCTCCTTTCCATCAAATCACTTCTAACTCACCCAAACTCATCTCAACCCTTCATCTCACCTTTCTCTCCAAGGATGGGATATTCTCTTGGATATTCTATTCTCACCCAACCATGGTTATTCTTTTAACTCAACGATGGTTAACCTTAACCCAACCTTACTCTCTCACTTCCCTCTCACACAATTTGAATTTCAAATTCAAATCTTCCCTCTCTTTATCTCATCCAACATACATACTTTCTTTCCAAGTAAATGAATATTCCATGGCATATTCTTTCTCTCTTTTCTATGTCAGGTGAAAACCACCTAAACTACCCTTAATTCAATATCCCTTATCTCTTTCTCTCCTTGATAATTGGTTTTCACTTCAACACTTCACAAAATGATTTTTCATAAGATAGCTACTTGAGTTGGTTGACCTTGAGGATGAATATTGTTAAGGTCAAAGTGTCAGGTACAATTGGGGGTTTAGCAAGGTCGAGTAGTTAAAAGCCAAAACACAAGAGAAAATCTTTACATACGCCTGGCGCGTCGCTGGCGCTCTAACATGCCAGCAGCGCGTCGGCCTAGGTAAAGTTTTTCCCATCTTGGGTCTCAGCCTATAAATATCCCACCTTTGCTTTTGTATTTTGCAATTATTTTTTCTCTCTTATTTCTCCTCTCTCAATCATCTAATTCTATCTTGTGTTCTTAATCTTTCACATTAACATCGTTTGAAAGAACCTATTGTAAAACCCAGATTTCTTGAACACGTTAAATACCTAAAATACCCTCTAATTTTAAACTTTTGAAAAGACGATTAATAATTCGTGACATCACATTATATTTTGACCTAAGTATCTAAAACGTAATAATTAAACATTTCGCGACATATCGAACATATAACTTATGAAGAAGTAAAAGTCGACACAACTTCGCCTTAAACTAAAATAAATCACATGTTTATATGCATCTTTTGGGCCGAATCCTTGTCTCAACACAAGTACTTAACCTTGGGCCTTTACCGTTTGAAAGATAACAAAAATGAGGCCCATAATTCATTCCAGGAAGATAGCTACAAACAAGGTCAAATGAAATCCCATATTTTCGGCAACTAGTCTCCCTAATTACTCTTGGTACGCTCCTTCCCCATTCTACCTCCTCATAATACACGGCTTCTTCCAAAGTTAACAAAACAAAACCCTAAAAACTCTAAATAAAAATACTCTTGGCTGCCATTCTTTTCTGGTTGTGTTCCTGGTCGATTCAAGGTGTACAAGAAGGTGCAATTGTGGTCCTAGTTTATGTACTAGGAGGGTACGAAAGTAGTATAGATGGTGGTCCTAGTTTGGAGAGTACCAAGGCTGTCATGAGATGATGAAATTCTGTCATAAGTGGTCCTGGTAGGCAATGGCTTGATTCGTGAGCCTTGTTCTTGCTTTCCTTGCCTCGTTAAAAACTGCCATAAGGTATTCTTGATATGTTTTGTTTTTCGGCCATTCGACACCTGTATTATATGTATAATCTGATGTAATTACAAGTGATACAAACTATAATAACCATGCTAATATGTCATGTGAAGGTCTCATTAGATCTGTATAAGAATGACACACCTTAACGTCTCATAAAATCATGAATTATGAAACCTAGTTGTGTCGACATGCTTTCTGTTTGGGTCTGTTTCACATCAGTTGGTTATACGCTTTATGCCTGGTATTTTAACCTCAATAAGTTCTTCAATAAATGGTAATAAAAGATGGAAAACCCTAGCATTAATTAAGGGTGATTAGGGCTTAAAGGGATTAAGATTGTATTGTTTCTGTCACACTAGTAGACTACGCAGAATTTGGGTCGGGTTGTAAGGTGAATAAATAAATGATCCCGAAGTGTTTTTTCTGAGATTTTTGAGTCTAAACATAAGCACTATCTTTATACTTTCTCGAAATATAAGATTCGTGGTCATTAGAGGTCGGGATGATGGCCTTTTGATTTTTGAAATGTTAAGTGTCAAAACTGTGAACTAGTAACCCGAATTTCAATCTTGGTATATGATTTTTTAATTTGAAATCAGTAAGTAGTTAATAAACCAAATTGGACAGGCTTTAAATATAGGTTATGTGTGATATTCATGAATTTTTGTAGAATTTTTGGAGTAGTCTAAACTGGTGTATAAATTGCTTACTTTTCGTGTGTACAAGCTGATCAGAAATCTGAACTAGTTGAACAAATGAATTTTTCTTCTATAGATGCACTTTGAAATAAATACTGTAAAAATTACACAAGGTATTTAAGACATATAGGAACCTGGGATAATTTTGTGGAAGCTCCAGAAAATACTCAAATATGATAAGAAAATTCAGGAATGTGCAACCTGTTTATGTGTTAAAAGCTGAAATTGGCTTAAGGAGTGAAATATGTGTTTTAAACCTAATTGTCCACAATATCCTTTAACCTAACTATATTAAATCATTCTTATGACATTTAAAGATGTAATTAAGATACTGAAATGATTTTCATAACCTAAATTGATATATGACATGATTAGTAAGTAAACCAAGTTATAATCGTTTAGAAACCCTAATTGTGATGAAAGTAACCCCTAAAATACACTTAAACATTTATTATGATATAATTGGTCACATGTTAACAAAATTCCATTAACGAAACCCTAATCACATTAATGAATAACGATAAGTAATTAAGAATCCGTTGTGTCATTGATTGAACTAATAAGTAACATAAAACCCTAACTCGTGTAGATTCATTGAAGAAGGCGTGGCGGTTGCTTCCTTGTGTTCATGTTCTAGTTCACTTTCATTTTATTTTGGCTAAGGTACAGATATTCCGTACTCTTTCAGTAAGAGTGCACACTTCCTCTCTCTTGACTTTGTCTTTGATTTGTTATCGTATTATGATTCCGTTTGATCTTGTTTATGATCCTTCGTACTCGGCTCTATAATTGATGTGTTTCACCGGTATTTGCGATTCTATTGTTATTCGTTTGAACTCTTATGATCCATTCGATAACCTTTTGTGACCTTAACCTTTGAACCTTTGTGAGACTTTGGATACCCTTTGGGATATTATAACGGGAGGTGAAACCTTTGTGAGACTTTGAATGTTCTTTTGGGATAATATAACAGGAGGTGAAATTTCTTTTCTTAATTATGATATGAGAACATTTAAAGGTGAAAATATTTTATAATGACACTTTTAATATGATTTAAGATCACTTATCTATGGGATTTTTATAAATGTCATCTTTGGAAGATCTTTTCTAAATGAATCCTTGTTATAAATCTTTCTAAATGGGATTGTACTATGAACCTTTTTAAGCAAGTGATGGGAACCTACTAAATTGAACTTTTGTTTAAAACTCTTATTATGACCCTTTGATCATGAACTTTGGGACTTTGGAACTTGGAATAGTGAACCTCGTGGATTGGAACCTTGACTTTATCTTTCCATTTGACCCATTGACATTGATCCATTTGAATTGAACCTTTGCTATGAACCTTTGA
Organism: Artemisia argyi; assembly: GCA_030686995.1. Classification (NCBI taxonomy): domain Eukaryota; kingdom Viridiplantae; phylum Streptophyta; class Magnoliopsida; order Asterales; family Asteraceae; genus Artemisia; species Artemisia argyi. The sequence goes on from CM060693.1 coordinate 108,336,619, forward strand.
TTTGAACTCTGATTATGAACCCTGCCATTTGTAAACCTTTGACCTGAACCTTTGCTATGCACCTTGGATTATGATACTTTGATTTGACTTAGACTTTGCTATTTGATTTGCCTTTGACCCTTCAGTATTATACTCGAGCATTTTCCTAGTCATGAAGGTAACATGACCGTGGCATTGATGCACCAATGTCATGACTCCAGTGTGATCGAGTGATGTTCCACACCGTCCCTTTGTTTGATCTGCATTTGGTTTGGGTAGGGGCGTATGGATGCATCCTAGATTTGCTTTGATTTGATTTGCTACTACATTTGGTTTGGTGTCTGGTACTGTGTGTAATACATGCCTTTCACATATATTTGGGAGCCAGTTACTCCGTGGTTACTTGAGGACTCCCCTCCTACTACATTTGGTCTTCTAAGGTCTCCCCTTTGAGTACATGGTTACTTTTTGAAAGACTTTGTTTTGTTTTGTTTGGCTCGTGGTAGAATGCTGATATAACCTAACCTTTAACTTATTCTTATCATCCTTATTATACCTTTTGTTTTCCTTAATGCACCCTATGATATTCTTTGTTCCTTATCTTTTGCTTTGTTTATATATATCTGTTCACTGGGCTTTTTAAGCTCAGCCGCATTTCTTTTCCTGCGGCAGGTTTAGTAGGAAGTTGGGTTTTTGGATGAGAGATCTTATTTGGACTTAGAAGACTTTACCCTGATTAGCTACTGGCTGGACTTAGAGATGATTAGAAGCAATTGATGTTGGGCTTAGTTCATCGTTGTTACTCTTTTGTATTTTGTTTAGTTCTCCTTGTAACCTTTGTATACTTTGTATTATAAATGTATCTCCGTTCGCTTGTGTTCTGATTTGACACCATAATGTTACACTTTAGCCCTTCTTGGGTTGGGGTGTTACACCTATCTTCTTTGCAAGGGAAGAATCACAAGAACCTAATCCACTTTTGTGATTGTGTCGAGGGTCTTATTCTCTATACCCTTTTTATTACAATCGAGTCTCTAGGTTAAGTTAGGGCATGATTGAACAATCAAACATTTATTCATTCGATTTGGTTGTAAGGGAAGTCTTGTGTCGAGGTGACTAAGCCTAGATCATTAGGGATCTAGTTAGGGGCTGATACTTTTGGTGGTAAGTCTTTGTGGTCTTTGTGGTTAAGTCGAATCATGAGTCTTTGAGGGTGGTTTCCGAGGGCGGAATACCATTGGGGAGTAGCTCTTCTTAGTAAGCACCGATCTTTGTGCATATTAGTGGAGCGAAGTTGTAACGGTTTATAGTCCACCGAAAGGATTATACTCAGTGAATAGTATAGTGTTGTGCATTCGCAACTAGACGTACGGATGGTGTAAACCCCCCATCCTCAACCAGTATATATCGTGGTGTCATTTACTTGCTTTATATTCTTTGGATTGTGATTGTGATAGTGGTTGTTGTTGTGTAAACTACTTGGTACTCTTTGTGGCTTAAAGTTCTTAAACACTCAAAAAGCCGAAGAGACCGTATTCACCCACCTCTACGGTTCTACAACAACCATCCTAGCGGTACAAAGATCAAAATGTGGCACCTTTCTTGCATTTTCATAAGCGTAATTTCTATACTGTTAGTGCAAAAAGTGTGAAAGGTTTAGAATTGGGCTTAGTCAGGTGCGGGCCGTCCTTGATGGGCCGTCCGCTTTGAAGTTCATGCACTAATCCAAATAGAGAGTGATATTTCTTGCACCAACGAAGATAAACCATTAGCCTTACCATGGGGTCGGACCCCACGATTAAGTTCCAGTCTAGTGCGTTCATTGCTCGCGTGCTTTGGTAGCGTACGGTGAATGTTTCTAGACTATATTGTTAGTTCTCCACTCCTAGCTTAAGTCCTTTATCGTGCAGAACTTGCCTTGTCAGCGGATTAGATCGTAGGGGGGATCGACCGTTTTTTTGCCTTTCGAGGGAGCAGATGTTTCTTTTATTAGCTGTCATCCTTATCTTTTTGTTTCTTATAACGGCCGTTGATTTCAGGCGCTTTTTTGGCACGCGGCATTTATTTTGATCTCTTGGGAGTATCGTTTGTATAAATACCTAAGGTGGCGTGTTGTCATTTTTTCTTTTCCTTTCTCTTTCTTCTGCGCTTTGCAAAATTCTTTCAGGCTTTATTTTTTCGTTACCTTGTCACTTGTTATCCTCCGGTCACTCATATGGCAATAGCCAAAATCACGGACGTTAAATGTCATCTGATGTAACAGAAACTGGATGACTTATGTCGTGAGTGCCACATTCCGTCGTTTGTTAACCCTGTTTTACCAGATTCTGATCAGGCTATCAACCAGTATCCTCCAGGGAAGATTGGCTTGTACAGTCGGTTCTTTGATTATGCCGATCTCCGCTTGCCTTTTTCTGTGTTCTTTGTTGATGTTTTAAGGCATTACCAGATTAATATCTCTCAGCTTTCGCTTTTTGGTGCGCGTAAAGTTTCTCACTTTGAGATTGTTTGCCGTGCTCATAATTTTGCCCCGTCGGTGGCTCTGTTTCGTTGCCTTTATGTCAAGTTTATAAAGAATGAGTGGGTGTCATTTATCAAGCGTGCTAATACTGACACTTGTTATGATAAGGCTTTGGATTTTGTGAAGGGTTGGAGGGACCGCTTATTCTGGGTTGACGCCTTTGCTTGCCCTGTTAACTTTCCTTGGTGCTCAACCGATGGTGTCGAAGGGGATTCAGGTCTAAACCCTAATGAGTATAGTGCGGAGGAGTATAGCATCGTTATTGGGGGCCTGCTCCATTTTGTAGGTACTAGGAGGCTTTCCTTTGTTGGGTTGGCCTGAGCCGTGTTTACCCTTTCGGAGAGGATGAGTACCCTGTATTCTGTCTCCGTGGAGAAGGTTTGCATGTTGTGCTTACGATTGTTGTCTCTCTCCTTCTTCTTCTTTTTTATTACTCTTATATATATATATATATATATATATATATATATATATATATATATATATATATATATATATATATATATATATATATATATATATATATATATATTAGTTCGTACACCTTTATCACTCATGTCGATCCTAGTGAAGTAAATGTTGAAGCAAGGCAGCTAGCGGAGGGTGAACCCAGACTCATTGATGTGACTCGTAGTCGCGTTGTTTCACTTTCTACACCTTTGCATGATCATATGGAAGGTGGGCTAGAGGCCAATGATGGCGGAGGTGATGGCTCAGGGCCAAGCGTTGCTTGTGAAGGTAGTCATTCTGGACATATCCCTTCGCGGTGAAGCGGAAGCCGAAGGTGAAGCCTAGTGTGGGTGCCCGGCTCTTCCGACTAAGAAGCTGAGAGCCGATCATGGTCTTTTGAATCGACCTACTACTTTGGTAAGTCTAGGGCCATTGTTAAAAGTTTGATGCCTACTTACTTTCAAGGTTCATGTCATTTGCTTAGGTCATTACTCCATGTGCCTTCGGTATCTTTTGTTTCAAAACAAGAAGTTGGATCCAATCTTGATGATTCCATTGACCCTCTCCTTCGTACTCTGCACCCTACGGAGAGGTTTGTTATTTCTTCTGACTCTTCGCCTGTTGCAACTACTTTTGATGCTGAGATTAATACTTTTGTTAGGTCTTCCATTCCTTTGACGTCGGTTGCTACTAGGGCCATTGAGTCTTCTGCTCGTCCTTCGTCGAAAAGGAAAGGAAAGAAGGTTGTAACCTGGTCATCTTCTACTCTACCTGCTTCTTTGTTTGTCAATGGTTCTAAATTCAATTTTGGTAGTGAGGAAGATTTTTCTGAGGGTGAGCTTCCCTTTGGACGTGTCCGCTCCGTTGCAGATGTCGACTGCAGTATTTTTGGGGAAGTTTATATTCTGGAGTGGAATGTGCCTTGTGGTTCTCTGTTGGAAACCACTGTGGACTGTCGTGAGATGGTCGACGGGTTTGCCCCACCTAGGTTCTTTTCAGAGATCCATGAAATGGAGGACAAAGAGTTCTTTGATGAGTTCAATTACTTGACTGCGCGTTAGACTTCTTTTTGCACCGAAGCACGGGCGCTTGCTGAAAGGAATATTGCTTTGAAGCGGAAATACATGTCTCTTCATCGCTGTTTGACCGGCCAATTGAAGGAGAAGGATGCAGAGATTAAGGCCTTGAAGACGCAAGTGTCTTGTCTTAATACCGAGGTCTCTTCTTTAAAGTCTACTACGCATCCTTTAGTAGCTGGCATGTCTACTCTGGCGGAGGAAAATTTTAGGTTAAAGGGTGAGCTTGATTCGCTCAAGGCTGAATTAGCGGTGCTGCACTCTCCTACCGTTGATCAAGTCGCGGAGCGTGCCGCATCTTCTCAGCAGCCAACAGATTTTTCTTCTCCTTGGGAGGGGAAGGGTCACGATTTTGCAGATTTGTTTGCTGAAGTTGAGGAATTGAGACGTCAATACAAGTGGTCCGTGGATCGGGTATGTGTATTGTCCTTCTTTACGTCTCTCTTTCCCTTTTTTCGTTGTTCTTTTTAGCCTTCTTAGTTGTCCTCTTTACCTTTCTCTCTCTCTCTTTTATTTTTTATTATTTTTTTTTTATCTTTTTGGTAGGCTCGTTCGTTCCAAGGTACTATTGACACTCTGGATCAGGTTGCCCAAGTGAAGGGTCTTACTGATAAGTTGGTCCAGTTGGAGTTGCGTCTTTTTGATGCGGTTGTGAACATCCATGAGGTTTTTTATCCCCGCTTCCTTACCGTTGTTGCTAGCCATAGGTGGTTGCTTGGTAGTGGCATGAAGTTATTCCTTTATAAGTGTTTGAGTTATCCAGAGTATCACTCATCACTTCAGAAGTTGTTGAGTTGTGCCGTTAGGAAGGGGATGCAGGATGGTTTGGAGGCTGGCTTTGAGCACGCTGGGGAGGGTAGACAGCTTGCGGATATAGATGCCAATGACCTTTCCGCTGGCACTGATTTTGATTTTCATCTGAAGGCTTTTCGTAGTCTTGACTTCTCTTTGTTATCAGACTTATCTTATCACAAGGACTCTGACTTTGAAAATGTTATGCCTTTCTTTCAATTGGATGCCAAGATTGCAGAGAACCTTGGGTTAGTTGATCTGCAGCCTAGCCTTGAGCAGTTGTTCGTTTCTAAGCTTAAGTGTGGCCTAGTTGTGGATGAAGCTCCTTTGTCTTTGTCTTTAAGTGTTGCTTATCAAAGAGCTAAGAAGATTCAAGAAAATTTTGCTATGGGGCAGTTTGCCTTGACGGATCTATTTGCTCTCATGTCCAGTCCTTTTTTCTCCGGAATCCTTGTTTGGCTAAGGAGCCATTCCTTCAAGTGAGTTGTTTCTATGAATGTTGATGTTCCGTCGATGTCTTCTGCCCCACCCTTGGTTACTGGACCTTTTTTTACCGATGATTTACCTATCTCGAGTGTTAGGAAGGATGGCGACTTTTTAACTATTGTTCCCGCTGTGGGTTCTTGCGGGAAGGAGCTTGGAGTTACTCCGGAGCCTAGCCATTGATTCGTGGTTTTGCAACCTTGCAAAATGTTTTACTTCTCAAGGGATTTTGAGAAGCTTGCAATCCCCACCAGGCAGTGTACCTGGCCGATGTAGAATAGTGAGTGGCAAGTATCGGGGGATTGATCGTTCTCTAGGGGAATAATATCGTTAGGATTGAAAGCTATGTAAACAAGGTCTAAAGGTGAGGCATGATTCTTTTTTATATTTTTGTGTTTTATGAAAGCAAATTAAAATCTCGGTTTTGGAAGAAGTGGGCGGAATTAGTTGTTAGTCAACTAACCCAAAATTACTACTTAAACAAAATAAATAAAATGACAAGAAAAGTAAATGTGGTGGACTTCTTATAGTGAGAAAATGTGTTTACTTAGATTTCACTACTCCCTAGCTATCTCTTACTAATTAATTGGTTTGTTATAATTGTTTGGATAAAGGGTTGTTTTCCTTTATGCCAGTCGTGGGGGAGTGTACGTCCTTCCCCAGCTCTATAAGCTCCTATCTCTTCCTATGACGACACGTTTATTATCCTATCATGGCCTCCTTAATAGTCACTTATGCATTAAAAACAATCAATAACATCGATGTACACAACCGAATATGTTTCTTAAGACGTTCAAGCTTGTTACCGTATAGGAGATTAGCCGATTTTCTTAAGCCTAACGCGAAATCAATCACCCAATACAATCAAACAAACCAACAATCAATAATTAAGAACTAGGTAGCATGTTAAAAAAAAGACAAACATAAAAGATAATCAAACAACACATAGACATATTGAATGATAAAAAAGATTAACTTATCTTTAATTGAACATGGATGAAAGAAGGGTATGGAAACCCTAAGGTTGCTGGAAAATTCATCTAAGGTTTTTATCCCAAGAGTTACACCCTTCAAAGTTACACACAATGAAAGAAAAATCAAAAAATATATATAGATATACAATTTTGACGGCGTCAGGTTTTAGCCTCTGACGCCGTCAGGTCGCCGTGTCTTAGGGTTTCGTATCGCCCAAGAGATCTCTGACGTCGTCCCTTTGTAAAGGTTCTGGGCCGTCTCGTGTTGAGTTAAAGGGAGACGGCCTTGCTCCAAATACACCTGACGCCGTCAGGTGTTAACGTGACAAATTCTTCCAGGGCGTCTCAGCATAAAATCCATGGCATATCGTCATAAGGTGACGGCGTCAGTTCCAAAGCGTGATGCGGTCAGGTATTAAATCGGGACTTTCTTGACTTTTCTTGTTCTCTTCATTCTTGAGCATAAAAACGTCTGAAAAGCTCCAAAATGCTCCATTTTCCAGAATTCATGTCCCAAGTACCTAAAATGACAAAAGAAACAATTTGAGGTGATATTTGATCATAAAAACACAATTTAGGGCTTAAATGACCCCTTAAAAGTGTAACAAATATTTCCTTATCAGCCATGCGGAATGATCTATGTCCCATTTTATTTTTAGTATGTCGTGACCTCGTGTGGTCTTTCTTTGAGCGGCTTTTTGTTTGTTGACAACTATTCCACTTGATAAGTACAAGTTTTACCACGTTCATTATATGTGGCGTTCTGCTTTATGCATTTTTTTTAACATTCTATCTTATGCCGTGCATGTATAGCTTTTACGAATGTGGTTGTTGTTTGTGTGTTGCGTTGGGGTAATGGTTAATCCCCTTTTTGCGGCTTGTTTTATGCGCTATGGTTATATCTAACCATCTTGCGACTTACTTTATGCACTAAGGTTACGTCTAACCTTTATGCGTCTTTGTTTGTACTTGATCGTTTTGTGCTTTGCTAATATTAAAATACGTACGGATACACATTTTATTTTTAGTCTTTGTTTGGATATTTGTGGTTTATCTTCCCGGCCAGTACTGGGCTTGCAATCCCTCTTACGTACCTGCAGGTTAATTATGAGGTTCCGCACCCTTTTTGTTATACGGGATAACATTTTTGGGTCATGCCCTTTGCATGCGTGTCTTACTCACATTGTGTGCGTTTGTAAAGCAAATGTTAAAAAAAATCTAAGTGTAAACTGGTGAAGGTAGCTAGGCTTCACATTGTATTTTATTAAAGTTGTTATAGAAATACAAGTAGTAAGTTATGTCTTTACAAAAGTCTAAAGACGGGTTCCACTAGAGTGGCCCGTTATAAGTTATAATTTAACACGGATGTTATGCTTGTGGATACGGATATCCGTCTTTGTTTCTTTGCCTTTGGCTTGTGTTTTTGCCTTTTAGTCTCTGTATTGGGCAGGCTTCCAGTTTCCAAGCTGTTCCGCGCTTTAGGCTTAGCGAGCACTGGAGTTTGCGTTATACTTATATTTTTACTTGAGTACATGTGCGGTCCGGGGACTAATTCGCAGCACCCTCTCTTGTGTATCTTTCCTTGATACCGCATCCTGATGGGTGGATTTGATTTGTTTGGGTAGCTGTAGACCGTCCATTGTTGTAATTGGCAAATTTACACCATGCTATAAGGCGCGGGCCGTTGTTTTATTGCATGGCGTCCTTGCCTATAGTTTCGCTTGTGCGCTTGGCTGCAACTTTGGACTGGAAGCACTTTGATTCCCTTCTCGGTTGTTGCTGGGTAAAGCCTCTTGATGTTTTGATGTCCATTTTCATGATGGCACGTCCATTTGATGCATTTCCACCTCGTCTTTTATAAGCGCACGTACATCCACCCTCCATCCCTTTTGTTCGTGGTCCCTTACGACTCGTTCTTCCCCTTCATACTTATCAGTCCTGTGCACTGATGCCCGTGTGTCACCGCCAATGGACAGGTTTAAATCTGGGATCTTGGCCCGGAACCAGGTCATTGCTGATTGCACGTTCTTAGTTACATATTTGGATGAGTGCTCTCAGCGTACCTGTTTCATGTTCACGGCGCTCGACCTCTTTCCTTCGTTTTTTGGGCAGCCAAGATGGCGGGTGTGCATGCGGTTGGGGGAAGTTAAGGCTTGTCCTCCATGCGTCCGCAGTGCGGCAGGACCCGCAACGCTTAAAATATGTGATGGAGAATGAAGTTCAACAGAACTTGGATGAATGGGATGAGGAGAGTATTGTGGATTGGCGTTATTAGTCGTCATTTAAGAACGACTAAGTTTTATTAGTAGCCATTTAAGAACATGACTGGAGTCAAGTGTCCTTCCGGGTTTTCAATTTTTGGCTTTGGATGAGCTATTGGGATAGGTCATGAGCCGATAAAGTATTATCAGAATCGTATAACGTTTCATTAGCAATCTGGTGGTTCCGTTTGTTTACGATCCCATCGTTGTTCTTATGGGGGCACCGTTGTTTTGAATCTTTAGGTATTTTGGTGTAGTTTTGTGTTTTTTCTTCTGATGGCTATTTATAGTGAATGGTTGGGGCGTTTCAAGTGTTTTTTGCGTGAGCATTGGTTGCTCCTAGTCAGGTGCCTAAGCCTGTGGCTAGGGCATCCTTTTGTCTTGTCAGTTCTGACCCAGAGTCAATAGTCGGAGTGTATTCATGCCTTGGGAAGGAGCATGTACTTACACCCTTGGAAACTTTTTAGATTCCTGGTCTGTGGACCGTTTGCTTAATCAGTTCTCTTATAGTGCTCCAAGTCACTTAGTCGCGCTCGGGGTTGTCTTTGTTTGCCGTTTATAGCCGGGGCTATTATATACTGTATTTATCACGAATGTTGCTAGTCTCGTTGCTTCGCAGACGACATTGCTATAATTCCAGGAGGGGGTTACTTCCACCGCTTTGGGGTTTTTAACAGCTTCTTCCGTTCGGCGGTACACTCTTACTATTTTTTGCCACTTCGTTCATGGAGTCCGGTGCTTCCCTGTCTAGGCACTTTATTAGTTCCAGGTCGAATACTTTTTCCGTGAACTTGGTAATCTTCACGGCCCCTGGCATTTTCTTAGTTCTTCTGCTTTCTGCCAAGAACCTTCTCGTGAAGTCTTCTATTGATTCATTTCTTCCTTCCTTGGCGCAGCGGATTCTCTTATCCCGATCCTTGTGTCTTTTCATGTCAAGAAAAGATTCCAAGAACGCATCCCTTGGTTCGTGGGAGCTGCTTATGGACTCTTGGGGGAGGTTCAGGCACACACTCATGGATGCAGTCGGGGTGTGGTTTGAACCTGCGGCATTGGGTCTCCGTATCCCAGTTGTATACTCGTACCGCCATTTGGAATACTCCAACGTGATCCGTGGGGTATTTGCTTCCGTCATAAAACCGTATATTGCCTAGCATGCAGATCTTTTTTAGTAGCTCCGCGTTATAGATACTTTTCATGAACGGGTCGGTCCCTTCCGGCGCGTATGACTGCGCCTCGCCATTTTCTTCTTTATTTGTCTCAGAAGCTCCTCTGTTATTGCTTCCTTCGATATTTTCTACGTAAGAGATCGTTTCTTGAGGGTGTCTGTAGTTAGTCTTAGTGTCTTACCATAATGTATGCATGTAAGTGCGGAGCTTTTCTCTTTGGGCCTCTTCAACCCGACCTTAGTCGTTTGTCCTCTGAGCCCTTGCCATTCAGCTTACCTTGGTATCTCTTATTTTTTTTATTTTTTATTTGTTTTTACTGCTCCGTTTTGAACTTGACGCTGGGTCATTTCCATGCCTGGATGAGTTTGGGTCTCTTCGGACTTTTCTTGCGGTGTTGTTGGCGGATGAGCTTCCTCACTCGGGTCAGTAGATGACCATTAGTCGCAATCGTTATCAGGCCCCCGGAGGGTCGCGTCTAACGCCTATTTATGTAAAACCCAGAGATTTTGAACATCTAAAATACCCAAAATACCCCTACAATTTTAAACTTTCGATGATTATAACTTAAGTATGTAAATTCGTTAATATTTGTACCATAATTTCTCGCACCATTTTGAATTTATCCTAAGTTTGAATTATTGACAATATGACATTACAAACTATACCCTATAATTAAAATACATAGTATTAATTAATAATACCTAAACTAATCTATCCTAAATTTAAAATACCCTAAGTTACTACAACATTTTGGTCATCTCCCTTATTTTAGTTAAGTGAAGATACGAATCACAGGCCCATCATTGTATGCGTGTGATTGATAAACAAGAGATAAGAACTGAAATTCAAATCCCATAAATCACGCTCAGACACTTTTATGCCATATCAATAAAATTATTACTTTCCTAAAAAAAACTAAACACGTTTTGCTTTATATTGTGTGAAGCGTATATCTCATTTGCATTCACTCACAAAACCCTAAAAACATACCACAAAAGAGTGGCAGTAGGAAACTTTTCTTTACATTCGGTTATCAAGAGAGGGTATACGAAAGGTAGAAACAAGGTGGTGCTTAGACGTTGTGATTCTGGTTCAAAGGTGTTGCGGTGATCGTGGTTAGTATTGGTACGAAGAGGTTCGACAAAGGTCTAGGTGTTTAGCTCATTGATTCGTCTTTTGATCCTTTTCGATATCATCCAAGGTTTATCGATCTCCTTGTTCTATTCTGTCGACATGCATAACGTATATACATTTATAACATGTAACCAAATATTGTTCGTTAAAACGGTTATACGAATAAATATAGATACATACGAGTAACATAATATACTTATCATGAATCATGAAACGCATGGAGATCCTTGTTTCTGTTCTTCGAACTCATTTAATATATATATACGCCTATGATCGATATGAAATTTAAGATTCTAACATGATATATATACTATATATGTTCTAAACTGGTTGAAGGTCTAAAGAATTAATATGGGGGTGTACATATTTATTTGGTGGTTTTGATGTGAGGTTTTGGACTCGTAGATTCTGTTTGTGTGTGGGTGTCGTGTGTGTGATCTTCTGAAACCTGGAAATCATGCTTGCGTTATGTGTTTTTAAATCTGTAAATGTGTCGAGTATGCATGCATGATAGATAGTGTATATAGTGGGTTGATTCACTGCATATACGGTTGTAGTTTGATCATTGAAATATATATATATATATATATATATATATATATATATATATATATATATATATATATATATATATATATATATATATATATATATATGCTTTTGAAACTAAATAGAGTATCAGAATACTAACTTTGAAAATGCATTTTAGTTTCATAAAGAATACATGTGTAAGTTGTGGTGGGTCTATAGAGTGCATGCATGCTTGCTCCTAGACAAATGAAAGTTTGTAAGCTAACGTAAAAGAAAGAAAACATATTAATCAAATGGAACCTGTATATAACGAGAAAGGATTATTCGGCTAATAAATATGTAAAACGATATTCGAATAAAACTATGTATAGCCTGCATGTTATTTCGAACCGTATAAAAGAGGTCAGGGCTTGGTTTGAGTTTCGAAATGAATAAGGAGTGTCACGATTTATTTTTAATATGAAAAGTATGCGAGTCGATTTTGGCAACGTTCTTGTTATAATGTCATACGAAAGATGAATAGATTGCATGCGTGCCTTAGTGAGTTAAAATACAAAGGTGTAGATAAATGATATAAAATGTAGGATAAATAGACTGTGCGTGTTTTGAAACGTAAAAAGGAGCGAGTTAAGTACCATTTTTATGAGAGGTCTTACCTGTTAAATATAATGTTATGTACCAACTACTCTAAATGGGTTTGTGTTGCAACAAAGGCTCGCGACTGGTCTTGGTACCACAAGGTGGTGTCACGGTCCATTTTGATTTCGAAATAATAAAAATCTTGGGTCGTCATGGCATAAACATTAATATCGTGGGTACATTACTAAATTATATAAAATTATAATGACGGGGTCCAAAATTATTATCATAATATTAATCTATTTAAAAATAAACTTTAAAATAATTTTATTTGACTTTTAATATTTAATTTGGATAATTTACACTTAGGACCCAAAACTTTGTAATGTTGACATTTTCGATCCTAAACTATTACAAATTGGTATAATGGAACTTTAATCTATAATAATAGTTAATTTGAATGTTTAACTTAATAAATTGTTAATTATTATTATTTATGACTAATCATGCTAAATCGGAAAATTTACTTAGAATGGAAAGTTACTATATTTGGAAAGTTACTAAAAATGGAAAGCCGACTAAGACAAGTAATCTGATTCTGAATAGTTATTAATAATGAGCCGATCATTAATTCGTGTAGATTCGCTGAAGAATGAGAGACTTCTTATTCTTATGTTATGATATGGTTTCGTTGGCGGTTTAAGGTACAGATATTCTGCCTTTTTAGTAAAGGCCATCTTTTTCTCTTTTGTTTACTACTTTGATTATTATCCTTTCAGTTAAGCCATTGCTATGTTCCCTTTGTATGATTCCTATTTGTTGGTCCTTGTGATTTGATATGAGTTGACATTCATTTGCATGCTATAGTTTCTTTCCTTATAGCATTTCCTATTTCTATGCCCATTATATGTTTTGCCTATATGTGTTAGACTTATTAGCCAGTCATGGGGAGTCCATGGCCTTGCCACTGATGCACCAGTGGTATTGGCATTATTTGTGGAGGTGGGTTTTAGTCCACAGCGTTCCCTTTAAGCTAGCTATTCAGGCCTATATTAATTATTGTATATGTTTACTTAGCCTAGAGCTTTGTGCATATATATTTGTTTTGCAGGGGGCGTATGGATGCATCCTAGGTACTTTGTTTAGTATAATTTGGTGAATGGACTTGTGTGTGTGCAATACACCCCATTTCACATTTGGTATATCGGAGTCTGCAGCTCCTATGTACACTATGATATATGTTTGTTTGGAATTCCTATTATTTCTACTTTTCTGTGATCTTTATAATACTGTCATCTCTATTGTGATTAACTTATGTTTGCTTTATTTCGTTTGCTTACACTTATGATTCATTTTTCTTTACCTTTGATTCATTTGATATTCCTTACCCGTATTCACTTTGATCATATTTTATTATATGTTCCATATTCTTTGATTTCTATCTCAGCAGGTTCGCTCGGACGTATGTCGTATTCACCTTCGTTTTCCTTTTGTTATTAGTTTTCGTTTGTTTATATCTGTTCACTGGGCTTTTTAAGCTCAGCCGCATTTCTTTTCCTGCGGCAGGTTTTAGAAGGAAGCTGGGTTGAGTGAAGAGTGCTTAGGAGCTCTTAGTGGACTACATTGTTGATACCCTTCCATAGACTAGAGTTTTGACTTAGAGTTTTCCTTTTTATTCTTAACTTGTTATCAGTTTTGGAAGTTGTAATGTTTAGAATTTGTCCTTTATCTTTTCATTAGAACTGCATTGTAACCCTTGTATTAGTAATGTATTTCCGTTTACTTGTGTTCTGATTTGACTCCAAAATGTTACACTTTAGCCCTTTTCGGGTTGGGGTGTTACAATTTTGGTATCAGAGACAGGTTTGATTGGCGGATTCAAAACCCGTAGAGCTTAGGCTATGACCTGTGATTATTAGGCCTGCTAAGTTTGCACCATAGGAATTATGAAACAACCTTTGAGAACTTACGTTAGGATTTCCACTCTGAAACTTAAGATATGACTGGTGAGGATTGGGTAGACTACAGGGAATTTGTTTAGGTATCGTTGCTTCTACATCACTCTGATTCATGCCTTTCTTCTAGTTAAGTCTTTTTAGATTTCACCTTCTGGAGATTTGAAGCCTATTATTTTGTATAACATGAGTTTAGAGACCAAGTAAGTTTAGAATGCATTGAGAATTTTGCGGTAATGTTTGACATTACATAAAGCTTTATATTCGTTGATTTCAACCTCTGATTCATTTGTTAACCCTTTAGACGCCTCTACAGGAACTCTGAGAATTTCTATGATCATGACGTGTTTGACACTTTCTATGGAATCTCTTGCTTTTGATAAGCTGATGAGTGTGTAAATACTCATCATTTTTATCGTATCTGAACTGCCAAAACATCCAAAAAAACACTCAAATACGCATCAAAATACATAAATTATCCCAAAAGTGTGTTTTATATGTTTTAGATGCAAAATGTATAAAAACAAATGAAAAACGAACAAAGTTTGCATAATTGGCAGTTTCAGTCCCTAAAGTTTCAAAAATTAACAAAACTAGTCCCTGAAGTTTTAAAACAAAAGAAAAGTCAACCCAAGGCATTTAAAAGTAAAATATTATCAAAAACGATCCTTGGATGAAAAGTTTGAGAAAATTACAAGTTTGGTTCCTGAAGTTTCACAATTGGCAGAAACAGTCCCAGAACTTCAAAAATTGACAGAATTGGTCCCTGGTGGGATATTTTTGGATGAAAAGTTATTTTTGGTCCTTGGAAATTCAAAGGTTATCACAAATAGATTTTTGATGAAAAGTTTGTGGAAAATGCAAGTTTGGTCCCTGCACTTTGAGTTTTGGCATATTTGGTCCCCGAATGTTTTAAATGGGAAAAATAATCTTTTAGGACCCTTGGATTATTGAATTATGGCGAATATGGTCCTTTTGATAATTTGGGAAAATTGGCAGAATTACCCCCCAAACTTTCAGTTAATTACATGTATGGTCCTTGTGAATTGCTACTTACCAAACGGACCTTTGAAGTTATTAAAACCCAAAACTAACACCACCCCAACCAAACCAAGCCCACCCATCCTATCCCCAAGCCCATCACCAGCCCACTCTAAAATAAATAAAACCCAAACCGTTTTATAATCCCACCCCGTCCCCTTTATTTGACCAGGGTCAACCATCTCCACCTCACCCTATCCTTCCCTCCCCCGTGACCCTGCAACACTTCTGCCAAACCCACCCAACACCATCATCACCCCCTACACCCTTATCCCTCCAAACACTAGAAACCAAAACCATACACCCTCTGCCAACAAGTTATCAGAGCCAATTGCTAATACTCCATTTTCGCGCCAAAAATCCTTTGAACGGCAAGGATTAAATTGACTCATCCAAAGGTCCTTATGAGAAGTGGGAAAAGGTGTGGGACCCACACTGGTCCCTATATATCAAGGAAAGAGATGATGGAGCAGGGTGTAGAAAAATAGTAGTGGTAGTTTAGTTTTTGTAGTGCGTTTTCATGTAATTCTCATTTTTAGTTGATGAACCTAGTTTTTAACTTGTATTCTAAGTTTAAATGTTGTAATTTTAATGCTTTTGAACAATCAATTCCAAGTTTCTTATTAAATTCAGTATTTGCAATTTTCGAGTGAAATTCTCATTTTAGATAAAAGTTATTGGATATTGTTGTTAGCTGATAAATTGGACTCAGCTTAGCTTATTACTAAGTTTTTAGAAGCTCATTAACATTAATGCAAATCCACTCATGCTTGTTAATTGTGAGGATTTTTGATTCCACAATCATGTCATCAGTCACATAATCAAGTAGCTTAGCTTATTTTAGTCTCCTAGCAGCTTATAATCTCTATTTCAGATAATAAATTAGGGTAGAAGTTCAATATAGTCAACTTAGTTAATGGTTTGAAAAAAGTCAAAATGCATGATTCTTAGTTTTTTCTAAATCTGGAATGATTTGTCATGATTTATGTGTTTGGAATTAGGGTGTGAGCTTTCACAAGTTAAGCTCTACCAGCTTAACTTGTGAAGTACCAAGCCTGCTTAATTTTAGGAATTTACTTGTAGCTTATTGAGGGGCTTCTTTGGACTTGCAGGGAGACCACCTCCCCTGCACCAAAGTTTTCATCAGCCTTCTAGGTCTCCCCCTGACCTCATTTGTGGGACCCAGGACCCACCCATTAGCTTTTTGGAAAGCTTGTCAGCGTAGCTTGTTATTTCAGTTCTTATTTAGGGTCTCACATCACTTAAACTTAGCTTATTTTTGCCCTTAAAGTCACACATTACCACTGTTCATGCTGAGGTCTCAGTTCATCTGAGCTTGTTTGATCATTACAAGTTTGCTTCATTTTAGTTGTTTAATTGTTAAAATATTGTTGATTGCATGTGTTGAAGTTGTGTTTGCTTATTTGCACCTTTCTTCAGCTTATTCTCTTATTAAATAGCTTATTTTGAGCCATACTTTGGCACTTTTTGCAACTGCTACTACTATATGCACATCAGCCATCTGAGCTTGTGGATTCCTATTTAATTTTGCTTAAACCTAGCTTTGTGATTAAGATTGTTAGTTGTTTTGGGTGTTATTTGAACTTGTGCACTAAATTTCAGCTTATTTATGTTTCTTATAAGCTTTTTGAGCTCTTGGGCTTGACTGCTCATCATGCAACCTCAGAGTTGATCACCCCACTTCACAAGCTTCTTAAAAACTCATCTGTGAGTCCCAGCTTGTGTTCTTAAGCTTGGTGGAAAGCCCCTTAGGGTACCTTTTTGGATCAACATTTTGTTTGGACCTCTGATCATTCTTGTGGGCCCCACATGGGCTGCCAAGTGACACCTTAGGCCAGTTTGGCTGCTGTGATTTTGAAGTTTGCTTATTTCTAGTGTTCAGCTTAATCCTTGTGATTTGCTTGTTGCTTTTGTTTGTTCTAAGTTCATTCAACTTACTTTAGCTTAATTGATCTCTTGGTTTGTAGCTTTTAACTTTTTAGAACCTTTCTCAACTTTAAAAATCTATTTTTAGTTGAAAAACTTCACTGTTGAGCCAATAAGCTCATTTTGAGCTTATTTGTGATTTCTAAAAAGTTTTCCTTTATAAAAGTTGTTTAAATATCAGTTCTTAATGTTTTTGTAAAGTTAAAAGTAAAAAGAAAATAAAAAGAGAAAAATTGCACTTAGCCAGATTCGAACCTTGGACCTCTAGTGATGACTGGTCAACACTCAGACCAAAGGGGTGCACCATCTGGGCTATGTAGTATCTAATGTTTTGTATTTCCTGAGTTTTCTTTATAGTAGTACCTTTTCCTTTTAAGCTTAATAAACTTAACAGCTTATTTTTCAGCTTATTAATAAGCTTATCACTTCTTTTATATTTTTCCTAGCATTAATGTACCATTTAGTATTTTTATAATAAATTTTATAATTTTCACTGTTCATTAAGTATTTTTAATAATTTGCATAAGTTTTATTAGTGTTTAATTAGTTTTTAATTAATAATAAGTAATTAAAAAGTCAAAAAAATAATTTTCTTTTTTCTAAAATTTTCTTTTATCGTTAGGATCGTAAAAATATAATTTTCATGTCCGTAGGGTTTGCATAGCATAAATTTCACTTTTTATTTCGCGCACTCGCGTTTATTTTAATTTTAATTCACGCTTTATTTAATAACTTTTACGTTTTTAAAATTTAGGTTACATTATTAAAAGTAGTTTGTAAAATAAGAAAAACCAAAACATAAATAAAGTGATAGCTTCTATTTAAGCCGTTTGGCTTAGCTTTCTGCTTATTTATAAGCAAATTCTGATTTTTAAAATTTTTAAATTACGTTTAGGTTAACTTGGTTTCACGTAATTGATAATATAGTTTGTTTAAACCGTTCTCATTCATATTTCCTTAGCGTAATCATTTAGACCCTTATATACCCTTTCCCGTTCAAATTCACCCGATCACAAGCCTGTTTTTATACCATCACACCTCGTCGGGACATAACGACCCGGGGAAACCCTGTATTCCACGAAAGCATTGGTTTAAGCTATTTGACTATTATAGTTGACCATTCACAAGTAGTTGACCAATAATTATCTGACGGTTTAGCACCAATCAAATTTTGGCGCCGCTGCCGGGGAGGTTGTGCGCGTATTTTAAACGGTTTTACATATTAGTGAATCTGGATATACACTCATTGTACATTTATCCATCCTTTGTTCATATTTTCTTATTTTCAAAACAAAACAGTTCCTGAAAACTTTGTAAAATTAGTTTTCAACGAGCACAAAAAGATTTCTTTCTTATAAAATGTTTATCAAAAATACCAAAAATATCCATCTTTACCCTCCTACCTTTTTGATTCTTCATCCCTTTACCCTCTATCCTTTTGATTCTACCTTCTTCCACTTGTCCCATAATTGATTCTAATGGCATCTCTCGATGACGATTTCTTTGAACAAAGGGCCTTTAATAGCAAAATTGAAAAACTCATGGCCTTGTCAAAGATATCGAGATGTCGTAGTGATTATGATGGACCTTCGATTCCTATTCCCTCTCCGGTGAGGGAAATGAATCAAGAAACCAAGGTGCCAAAGGACCTTGTACTTCCCTCTGACGATGGAAGTGCTAAATACGTCCAACCTACGGTTATCCAAAAACCTAAGCTCACAAATGCTCCTAAACCTTCAAGAATCAATCCTGATCTTTCACGATATAAGGTTATAAGGTCATCAAGCAAACGTACAGAGCTTAGGGCAGTGACTGAAAAGAACAACTTGCCCAACCTTCACGTTTATCAAGAACCAAAACCCGAGACCATCACGGAAGTGGTGGAAATTGCTAGCTCTAAGAGCACACCACTTGTCCCACCTCCGGATTTTATCCCTTGTGTTGGTTGTGGTGAGCCACTTTTTGGTTTACCATGTCGTTGGTGTACATGTGTACAATGTGGTAATGATATTCGAGACGGGAGTTGTTTGTTTTGTGGTTCGAGGAATTCATTTGCTTATGATCCTAATCAGAACTCATTCAACGACCCCCCAAATTTTTCCAATTACCCATCACATTCATACGAGCAAGAATCATATTATCCAAACCACAATGATTGTTCGTATCAAAATACACCAAACATTTCTTGTGAGTATTGTGGAGGTCCTCACCAAGGTTTTGATTGTTATAATAGTCAAAATTTTGGTTACGACCAATATCCATACAACTCACCAAACCAGACTCAACAGTTTAACTATTGTGAGTACTGTGGTGGCCCACACTACAGTTCTGATTGTCAATCGGGCAACACGCTTGTCTATGAGCAAGTTTCTGATAACAATTATGACTCTAGCACATACGACTCACAGCCACATCAGTTTTACTATTGTGATTACTGTGGAGGTCCACACTTTAGTTCGGATTGTCAAACAAGGAATCCATTTCCTTGTAACAATTACGACTATTCGTTTTCATACCAACCTCCACAACACCAAATGATCCAAGCAACTCCTCATGATACCGAGCAAGACCTTTTACCAGAGGCTCGTGAAATTTTGCAAAAACTTAAGGAGGAGTTTGCCACTACATCGTTTCAAGAATCTCATGAAAAATCAATGGCAGAATTACTTGTTAAAGAACGAGATGCTAGAAACGAATTGAGCATGGAAGAATTACTTGCTGAGCAAAGAGCGGCTAAAATACGTGCCAATCTTCGCTATGCTGCTCTATACGATGATGATGATGACAGTGATGATGATGAAGATAACATTGTTATTATTCAAAAAGATTCATCAGATTCATCTGTTGTGATTCCTTCCATGGAGAATCAGGGAGAAAATAATGTGACAATGTCACTAGCCGTTGATCAAATGGAACTTGAAAATCCCATAACTGCTAGTACTTCTAAACTCCCTCAGTCTGTTGATATCACACCCGAAGTTCACACTCACTCTCTGAACATGGGGGATGAGCATCTTAGCACTATTCCTAATAAGGAATCGGACGAATTAATAAAGTCTAGTGTTGAGAACCTTGTCCCAATCCCAGGAGAGTCACAGGGGACTTTTGATCATGTGTGTGATTTACCTTCTCACCCTGAAAATCCAAAAGATCATTTTGAGACTTTCTCCGATTTTAATGATGATTGTATATCTTATGGAGAAGTTGAGTATGAAGAGGCACCACTGCCTCATTCTGATGTTGCCCCTCTTATTGAGGAGTTCACAAATGAACTTACTCACATCAATCCACTTCCATTGGGAAGTGATGATGGTCTCCTTGAGCTTGAAGCCGGTATGGGAGAAACTGAAAATCTTTTAAACTCTAATCCCAACATCGAGCTTAGTACTTCACATGCTGATGAAAATTCTTTATCTTCTGGAGACATCAGTCATGTGGAAGGATTACCTTCTGAGCTAGCTAGCTTAGAAGAAGAGAATGATGAGATTGACACTGAAATCAAAGATGAAGCACTTCGTGCAACATTATTGAATGTCAGTCTCCTCATTGCAAAAATCGAAGCGTTCAAAGAAAAACCTATTTCATCTCCTATCCCCATTAAGGATAGTGACATTTTCTCCGATGACCCTATTCCGGAGTTTGAAGCCTTTACTTTTGATCATATGGGAGAGAAGATTAGTGGCAGTACCACTCCTCATTCTCAAATTTCTCTCCCCGAATATGATTCATTCACCTTTGAGGAGTTCTCCGGTGAACTCACTCATATCATGACTCCTCTAGAGTTTGATAGCCCGGGGGGAGATGCTCTCAATCATGAGAGTTTTCAAATTCCCACCCACCCTCCCGGGATATTTACGAGCTTAACCCTTGAAATCCAAACTCAGGCTACGGAGCCTGATCTCGAGGAAGAGAATCTTATAAAGATTTTCATCATGGTTTTCTTCCTGTTCTTCACCTACCGGGTGACTTCTCCTGTTCTTCACTCCTTCGGGAATGAAGACATTATCTTTGACCCCGGCATCACCGCTTATAGTTTATACTATCTTGAGCCGGGATTATATCTCATCGGTGTGGAACTTTCACGTGCTTCAAATGTTTGTCCAAACATCTTGAATGAAAGTCTCCCCAAGGACAAATGAATTCGGGGTCGAGTCAAGCTAGCGACTCGGTAAACAAAAACAGTAGCATACTTATAGGGTTTTCACCCTAAGTGTGGGGGAGTCCCCCATGCTGTGGTTACAAATGAAGTGAAAAACAAAATGGTGTTTTCCACGCTTAGCTTGTAATGTTGCCCTTTTACGTTCCAAGAGTCGGCATAATAGCCGGGACTTTGAATATTGAGGACAATATACATCCTAAGTGTGGGGGGGGGGGGGGGGGGGGGGTATTTCGCTATTCTAGCGAATTTTATCACATTTTACTATCTAGTACCCCCGTTTTTGACCAAAAATTTTTAAAATTTTTTCACTAAAGTTCAAAATTTTTTGTGGTTATCAATCCGCCTTGTCTAAACGACAAAAGGGATTGGCTAATCCAGGAGCAAACGGCTCTTGGTAAAGATATCTCAAATCCGTTTATGGCTTGCAATTTGCCCAAAATTGTATGGTTCCTTAACTCCCCAAAAACAAATGAGTTGGCTAGCCCACAAGATTATGGCTTGTGGTAAAGGCCGTGGAAAATCCATAATTGGTAATCAGCTCACCAAGATGTTGACTATTCCATCAAGAGTTGGCTAGTCCAGAAGCAAACGGCTTTTGGTAAAGACTAATCAAATCCGTTGACAGCTGGTGGTTTGCTCAAAATCACACGGTTATCAGGTGTGCCACAGTTCTTACACCTGGCTACTCCAGAAGTGATGGCTTTTGGTAAAGAGTTTAAAATCCATCAAGTTTTTCTCAAAAGATTGCTAGGGACTAGCAATAGTTTAGTCTGGGGGATTGATGAGTGTGTAAATACTCAACATTTTTATCGTATCTGAACTGCCAAAACATCCAAAAAAACACTCAAATACGCATCAAAGTACAGAAATTATCCCAAAAGTGTGTTTTATATGTTTTAGATGCAAAATGTATAAAAACAAATGAAAAACGAACAAAGTTTGCACAATTGGCAGTTTCAGTCCCTCAAGTTTCAAAAATTAACAAAACTAGTCCCTGAAGTTTTAAAACGAAAGAAAAGTCAACCCAAGGCATTTAAAAGTAAAATATTATCAAAAACGATCCTTGGGTGAAAATTTTGAGAAAATTACAAGTTTGGTCCCTGAAGTTTCACAATTGGCAGAAACAGTCCCTAAACTTCAAAAATTGACAAATAGATTTTTGATGAAAAGTTTGTGGAAAATGCAAGTTTGGTCCCTGCACTTTGAGTTTTGGCATATTTGGTCCCCGAATGTTTTAAATGGGAAAATAATCTTTTAGGACCCTTGGATTATTGAATTATGGCGAATATGGTCCTTTTGATAATTTGGAAAATTGGCAGAATTACCCCCCAAACTTTCAGTTAATTACATGTATGGTCCTTGTGAATTGCTACTTACCAAACGGACCTTTGAAGTTATTAAAACCCAAAACTAACACCACCCCAACCAAACCAAGCCCACCCATCCTATCCCCAAGCCCATCACCAGCCCACTTTAAAATAAATAAAACCCAAACCATTTTATAATCCCACCCCGTCCCCTTTATTTGACCAGGGTCAACCATCTCCACCTCACCCTATCCTTCCTTCCCCCGTGACCCTGCAACACTTCTGCCAAACCCACCCAACACCATCATCACCCCCTACACCCTTATCCCTCCAAACACTAGAAACCAAAACCATACACCCTCTGCCAACAAGTTATCAGAGCCAATTGCTAATACTCCATTTTCGCGCCAAAAATCCTTTGAACGGCAAGGATTAAATTGACTCATCCAAAGGTCCTTATGAGAAGTGGGAAAAGGTGTGAGACCCACACTGGTCCCTATATATCAAGGAAATAGATGATGGAGCAGGGTGTAGAAAAATAGTAGTGGTAGTTTAGTTTTTGTAGTACGTTTTCATGTAATTCTCATTTTTAGTTGATGAACCTAGTTTTTAACTTGTATTCTCAGTTTAAATGTTGTAATTTTAATGCTTTTGAACAATCAATTCCAAGTTTCTTATTAAATTCAGTATTTGCAATTTTTGAGTGAAATTCTCATTTTAGATAAAAGTTATTGGATATTGTTGTTAGCTGATAAATTGGACTCGGCTTAGCTTATTACTAAGTTTTTAGAAGCTCATTAACATTAAAAACAAGTTTTATTTAGTTTCCTTAAAAATACAAAAAAATCACAAAAAAATAGAGTAAAAATAAAAAATTCAGTTTAGAAGAGGAATGAGGAAAGGAGCTTGGTAGACTCTGGATTTTCTTGGTTTTAGAACTCATGGGAGTGAATAGGATTGGTTTTGATGCCTTGATCAACTGTCTCAGTAAACTACTAATGTAAGCCATTTCTACTTTCTTTGGCATTCACTGTTCATTTGCCTAAATTGTTGCTTAGCTCAGTTCATATATGCTTACTTTATGTATTTGATTGGATTTAATGTCTCTGTATCCTTAGTTGTTCACTCACTCTTCTGTTGTTCCATTTTCTTTATCTTAACTGTCACATTTTGTCTAAATGAGTATAAGCATTATTTGGACCAAGTCTTGGTGCATTTTAGTTTGAATAGGTTTAAAATAGTGTGAGTAGTCTTTCTGAATTGGTAGTATAGTCTATACCTTCCATTAGCTTTGAAAACCATGGAAACAGTCCCCTTAAGGGAGTGTTTGGATCTGATTGTTTCAGTGGGTTCTTGTGAGTTTCATTGGCTGCAAGGTGCCAAAACATACTTCACTAGGTCTTCTTAGGTTGCTCAAGCCATGATATCCAGTCCTTGCAACTCAGAAAGTCAAAATTAATGCAAATCCACTCATGCTTGTTAATTGTGAGGATTTTGGATTCCACAATCATGTCATCAGTCACATAATCAAGTAGCTTAGCTTATTTTAGTCTCCTAGCAGCTTATAATCTCTATTTCAGATAATAAATTAGGGTAGAAGTTCAATATAGTCAACTTAGTTAATGGTTTGAAAAAAGTCAAAATGCATGATTCTTAGTTTTTTCTAAATCTGGAATGATTTGTCATGATTTATGTGTTTGGAATTAGGGTGTGAGCTTTTCACAAGTTAAGCTCTACCAGCTTAACTTGTGAAGTACCAGGCCTGCTTAATTTTAGGAATTTACTTGTAGCTTATTGAGGGGCTTCTTTGGACTTGCAGGGAGACCACCTCCCCTGCACCAAAGTTTTCATCAGCCTTCTAGGTCTCCCCCTGACCTCATTTGTGGGACCCAGGACCCACCCATTAGCTTTTTGGAAAGCTTGTCAGGGTAGCTTGTTATTTCAGTGCTTATTTAGGGTCTCACATCACTTAAACTTAGCTTATTTTTGCCCTTAAAGTCACACATTACCACTGTTCATGCTGAGGTCTCAGTTCATCTGAGCTTGTTTGATCATTACAAGTTTGCTTCATTTTAGCTGTTTAATTGTTAAAATATTGTTGATTGCATGTGTTGAAGTTGTGTTTGCTTATTTGCACCTTTCTTCAGCTTATTCTCTTATTAAATAGCTTATTTTGAGCCATACTTTGGCACTTTTTGCAACTGCTGCTACTATATGCACATCAGCCATCTGAGCTTGTGGATTCCTATTTGATTTTGCTTAAACCTAGCTTTGTGATTAAGATTGTTAGTTGTTTTGGGTGTTATTTGAACTTGTGCACTAAATTTTAGCTTATTTATGTTTCTTATAAGCTTTTTGAGCTCTTGGGCTTGACTGCTCATCATGCAACCTCAGAGTTGATCACCCCACTTCACAAGCTTCTTAAAAACTCATCTGTGAGTCCCAGCTTGTGTTCTTAAGCTTGGTGGAAAGCCCCTCAGGGTACCTTTTTGGATCAACATCTTGTTTGGACCTCTGATCATTCTTGTGGGCCCCACATGGGCTGCCAAGTGGCACCTTAGGCCTGTTTGGCTGCTGTGATTTTGAAGTTTGCTTATTTCTAGTGTTCAGCTGAATCCTTGTGATTTGCTTGTTGCTTTTGTTTGTTCTAAGTTCATTCAACTTACTTTAGCTTAATTGATCTCTTGGTTTGTAGCTTTTAACTTTTTAGAACCTTTCTCAACTTTAAAAATTTATTTTTAGTTGAAAAACTTCACTGTTGAGCCAATAAGCTCATTTTGAGCTTATTTGTGATTTCTAAAAAGTTTTCCTTTATAAAAGTTGTTTAAATATCAGTTCTTAATGTTTTTGTAAAGTTAAAAGTAAAAAGAAAATAAAAAGAGAAAATTTGCACTTAGCCAGATTCGAACCTTGGACCTCTAGTGTTGACTGGTCAACACTCAGACCAAAGGGGTGCACCATCTGGGTTATGTAGTATCTAATGTTTTGTATTTCCTGAGTTCCTTTTATAGTAGTACCTTTTCCTTTTAAGCTTAATAAGCTTAACAGCTTATTTTCTAGCTTATTAATAAGCTTATCACTTCTTTTATATTTTTCCTAGCATTAATGTACCATTTAGTATTTTTATAATAAATTTTATAATTTTCACTGTTCATTAAGTATTTTTAATAATTTGCATAAGTTTTATTAGTGTTTAATTAGTTTTTAATTAATAATTAATAATAAATAATTAAAAAGTCAAAAAAATAATTTTCTTGTTTCTAAAATTTTCTTTTATCGTTAGGATCGTAAAAATATAATTTTCATGTCCGTAGGGTTTGCATAGCATAAATTTCACTTTTTATTTCGCGCACTCGTGTTTATTTTTATTTTAATTCGCGTTTTATTTAATAACTTTTACGTTTTTAAAATTTAGGTTACCTTATTAAAAGTAGTTTGTAAAATAAGAAAAACCAAAACATAAATAAAGTGATAGCTTCTATTTAAGCCGTTTGGCTTATCTTTCTGCTTATTTATAAGCAAATTCTGATTTTAAAATTTTAAATTACGTTTAGGTTAACTAGGTTTCACGTAATTGATAATATAGTTTGTTTAAACCGTTCTCATTCATATTTCCTTAGCGTAATCATTTAGACCCTTATATACCCTTTCCCGTTCAAATTCACCCGATCACAAGCCCGTTTTTATACCATCACACCTCGTCGGGACATAATGACCCGGGGAAACCCTGTATTCCACGGAAGCATTGGTTTAAGCTATTTGACTATTATAGTTGACCATTCACAAGTGGTTGACCAATAATTATTTGACGGTTTAGCACCAATCATAAGCATATTTAAGTTTCCCTACACCATTAGATTTTGCCTTATCCTGTTGTATTCCTATGAGAAATCTTGTGGTGATCAACCACGAGAATAGGAATATTATTCCTCACTTCTGAATGATAAGATTCGCTATGCTGATATGTCTTTCCTTGGAAAGTTTAAATTCGACTGTCATTCTGATATTAAATGGTGGACTAAGCATCAAGATTCTAACTACTGTCATACTACGTCTCTCCTTTGACATTTTGAACCACTCTGATTTATTTTTGTCATGATTTCTGATTGTTAAACTTATGTTATCCTTACTACCCTGGAAACTCGTATGTTACTTTCGCGGTTGTGGAGTTTTACTAGCATCTATTCTTTTTTCCAGTGGGATGAATCTCACTTTGAGAGTCATTTTGCACTCCTAATTCTTCCAATGAATCCCTAAATGAACCACCCAGATTTTCCACCAATTATGAATTTGATTTGACTTAGTATTGAGAAATGTTTGGTCACGACTCGAGGTAGAATATGATTTCAATAAAGGCATGTTTATATGATGCAAGTATTATGACGCCTGGCCAACGTGATAATAATTATATCATATAACTTGAACTTATGGGGATCATAGGATATCTTTGAGGAGTGCTTGAGAATAGTTAAGTTTGATGAGACAGAACCCTATCCGTATAAGACGACGTTTTGCCTGATTTTGAAACTTAATATTGAACAGCACCAGCCGAATTGAGAGAACTGGAGGAGTGGCAACCAAATAGCTATGAAATGGTTTGTTGTCTTAGTGTATCTCCTTGGAGTGATTCTTTTTTTTCGCGATGAATAAAGATGGTAGCAGGAGATTATGTATTGACTTTTGGAAGCTGAACCGTATCACTATTTGAAGACATTATTCCCTACCTCGAATCGACGATGTATCTGATCAACTTTAGGACGCGGAGTTTTCCTTTAGATGAATTTATGGCTTGAAGTTATTCCAAAAATTTTATTTCGTATTCGTATCGGCCACTATGACTGTTAATGATGCTAATAGTAATAGCTAATGCTTTGACTGTTTATTGAATTTCATGAATCGTGTCTTTCGTGAGTACTTAGACAAATTGGTCATAGTATGACATATTAGTACATTCAGAGATGAAGAAGAAACATGAGAATCATTTTCGTATTATGTTGGAAACATGAGGATCATTTGTATATTCTGGAAGCATGATATTGGTTGGAAGATGTTCACGACTTGCGTTACCGTTGAGGAATTTTATGAGTAAAGAAGAGAAGCTTAGTTTGGATGAGAACGGAGTTTTAAAAAAGCTAAAATAGAAATTAGCTTCAATTTCCATACTTTCAGGTAGTACCAATTTTGGGATGTTTCAAGAAGAGACGTGGTTATGCCATTATGCAGCACGGGAAGGTTATTGCTTACGCATCAAGAAAATTAGAACCGTTTGAGGATAATTATTCAATGCATGACTTGGAATTGGTGGCCGTGTGGTTGCTCTTAAGATTTGAAAAACATATCTTACAAGGTAAAATTGGTGGCAGATGCAATTAGGAAGAAATTTGAAGTTCGGTTTGTCTTGGAGATTGAGCTTAAGAAAATCAAGACTTAGAACTCAGGGAAGTTCAGTCGTGGCGAACATGAAGGTTGAATCCAATTACAAATTTTAGAAGCTCAGGAGCAAGATGGCGAACTATGATCTGTGTTAGAAGACTGGAGAGAAGCTGTTATGGTTGAGGCACAATTTTAGTTTCTCTATCCCTCTTAGTTGTACTAAGATGTATAAGGGATCTAAGCAGAATTTTTAGAGGGAATGGTATGAAGCTGGTTGTGATCAAATTAGTGACGATGTGCTTAGTATGTTGCAAGTCAAGATTGAACTTCAGCATGCAAGGGAGTTCCTTTAACTTATGGACTTTCCAACTTAGAAGTAAGATTAGACTTTTCATGAACCTTGTAATGAAACCTCCTCGCACATTTGAGAAGAATGATATAATTTGACTGGTGATGGATCGTTTGATTAAGTCAGCTCATTTTGCCTCTTAGAATGTGTATTCAGTTAGCAAGTGGGCATAAATCCTTCGACAGAAGATTATTCAATTACATGGCGCACATGCAGTGATCGTGTCAGAGATTCGCGTTATACTTCACATTTCTAGGAAGGACTACTGAAGGCTTGAGGGACCAGACTCAGGTATAGTAATTCTGTTCACCTATAGACTGATGGATAAGCAGAAAACTATTCGGACTTAGAAGAAGGGTTGATCAGGAAGTTTGACCATTAAGATTTATGTCATGCAAGTGACAAGGGTTTTCCCTTCAGATTTTATATGAACAAAGATGTAGAACACCTTCTAGTTGAATTAAGTCGGGAAGCTCCTTATTGGATGTTCGGAGTCGATTACAATGACTAATGGATTAGTTATCATTATGTAAGAGAAATTCTGAAACTTTATACCAGGAATCTGTATGTCCGGTATGATGTTCCGTATAGAAGAGTTACGACATTTTGGCATATATGTAAGATTTGGTTCGTGATACGTTAATCCTTAGATTCATTCTTATCCGTATGGTTATCCTATCTATCCCATTTTTCATTCCGATACAATTCGATACTCCGATGTATGCTTAGTTAATCATCAGTACGAATAGGTTACCAACATCTTTAGAAAACTCTCGGTATGTCGGATAAGTCGATATACGCTTCTCTGGTTGTTAGCAAGGTTCTTAGTTTGTTCAGAACCTGATTGGACTTGTGAAATTTCTACCATCTAGCATCACCTCCGTATTTATTCTATATTCCTCTGATGTTCATGTATCTCTCTCTGAGATTTCGACTATCATCTGTTTCATGTTCAATTCGTACTCATTGGATCGGATTTGTTATGATTTATTTTCTGTGGAGAACCCGAGGCTCTCCTATTTGTTTGTATCGGGTCATGAGAAACAAACACTTCCGTTCGTTGAAATCCTTTGGAAGGACCTCTCCGAGCATGAGGTTAACTGTCGTCAGTTCTCTTCGTGATTTGATACTTATCCGTCTAACTTTTGCGACTTCAATTTTCGAGGACGAAAATTTTTTTTTAGAAGGGAAGAATTTTAAAACCCAGAGATTTTGAACATCGAAAATACCCAAAATACCCCTACAATTTTAAACTTTCGATGATTATAACTTAAGTATGTAAATTCATTAATACTTGTACCATAATTTTTTGCACCATTTTGAATTTATCCTAAGTTTGAATTATTGACAATATGACATTACAAACTATACCCTATAATTAAAATACATAGTATTAATTAATAATACCTAAACTAATCTATCCTAAATTTAAAATACCCTAAGTTACTACAACATTTTGGTCATCTCCCTTATTTTAATTAAGCGAAGATACGAATCACAGGCCCATCATTGTATGCGTGTGATTGATAAACAAGAGATAAGAACTGAAATTTAAATCTCATAAATCACGCTCAGACACTTTTATGCCATATCAATAAAATTATTACTTTCCTAAAAAAAACTAAACACGTTTTGCCTTATATTGTGTGAAGTGTATATCTCATTTGCATTCACTCACAAAACCCTAAAAACATACCACAAAAGAGTGGCAGCAGGAAACTTTTCTTTACATTCGGTTATCAAGAGAGAGTGTACGAAAGGTAGAAACAAGGTGGTGATTAGACGTTGTGATTCTGGTTCGAAGGTGTTGCGGTGATCGTGGTTAGTATTGGTACGAAGAGGTTCGACAAAGGTCTAGGTGTTTAGCTCATTGATTCGTCTTTTGATCCGTTTCGATATCGTCCAAGGTTTATCGATCTCCTTGTTCTATTATGTCGACATGCATAACGTATATACATTTATAACATGTAACCAAATATTGTTCGTTAAAACGGTTATACGAATAAATATAGATACATACGAGTAACATAATATACTTATCATGAATCATGAAACGCATGGAGATCCTTGTTTCTGTTCTTCGAACCCATTTAATATATATATACGCCTATGATCGATATGAAATTTAAGATTCTAACATGATATATATACTATATATGTTCTAAACTGGTTGAAGGTCTAAAGAATTAATATGGGGGTGTACATATTTATTTGGTGGTTTTGATGTGAGGTTTTGGACTCGTAGATTATGTTTGTGTGTGGGTGTCGTGAGTGTGATCTTCTGAAACCTGGAAATCATGCTTGCGTTATGTGTTTTTAAATTTGTAAATGTGTCGAGTATGCATGCATGATAGATAGTGTATATAGTGGTCGATTCACTGCTTATACGGTTGTAGTTTGATCATTGAAATATATATATATATATATATATATATATATATATATATATATATATATATATATATATATATATATATATATATATATATATATATATATATATATATGCTTTTGAAACTAAATAGAGTATCAGAATACTAACTTTGAAAATGCATTTTAGTTTCATAAAGAATACATGTGTAAGTTGTGGTGGGTCTATAGAGTGCATGCATGCTTGCTCCTAGACAAATGAAAGTTTGTAAGCTAACGTAAAAGAAAGAAAACATATGAATCAAATGGAACCTGTATACAACGAGAAAGGATTATTCGGCTAATAAATATGTAAAACGATATTCGAATAAAACTATGTATAGCCTGCATGTTATTTCGAACCGTATAAAAGAGGTCAGGGCTTGGTTTGAGTTTCGAAATGAATAAGGAGTGTCACGATTTATTTTTAATATGAAAAGTATGCGAGTCGATTTTGGCAACATTCTTGTTATAATGTCATACGAAAGAAGAATAGATTGCATGCGTGCCTTAGTGAGTTAAAATACAAAGGTGTAGATAAAATGATATAAAATGAAAGTATAAATAGACTGTGCATGTTTTGAAACGTAAAAAGGAGCGAGTTAAGTACCATTTTTACGAGAGGTCTTACCTGTTAAATATAATGTTATGTACCAACTATTTTAAATGGCTTTGTGTTGCAACAAAGGCTCGCGGCTGGTCTTGGTACCACAAGGTGGTGTCACGGTCCATTTTGATTTCGAAATAATAAAAATCTTTGGTCGTCACGGCATAAACATTAATATCGTGGGTACGTTACTAAATTATATAAAATTATAATGACGGGGTCCAAAAATATTATCGTAATATTAATCTATTTAAAAATAAACTTTAAAATAATTTTATTTGACTTTTAATATTTAATTTGGATAATTTACACTTGGGACCCTAAACTTTGTAATGTTGACATTTTCGATCCAAAACCATTACAAATTGGTATAATGGAACTTTAATCTATAATAATAGTTAATTTGAATGTTTAACTTAATAAATTGTTAATTTTTATCATTATTAATGACTAATCATGCTAAATCGGGAAATTTACTTAGAATGGAAAGTTACTATATTTGGCAAGTTACTAAAAATGGAAAGCCGACTAAAACAAGTAATCTGATTCTGAATAAGTTATTAATAATGAGCCAATCATTAATTTGTGTAGATTCGCTAAAGAATGAGTGACTTCTTATTCTTATGTTATGATATGGTTTCGTTAGCGGTTTAAGGTACAGATATTCTGCTTTTTTAGTAAAGGCCATCTTTTTCTCTTTTGTTTACTGCTTTGATTATTATCCTTTCAGTTAAGCCATTGCTATGTTCCCTTTGTATGATTCCTATTTGTTGGTCCTTGTGATTTGATATGAGTTGACATTCATTTGCATGCTATAGTTTCTTTCCTTATAGCATTTCCTATTTCTATGCCCATTATATGTTTTGCCTATATGTGTTAGACTTATTAGCCAGTCATGGGGAGTCCATGGCCTTGCCACTGATGCACCAGTGGTATTGACATTATCTGTGGAGGTGGGTTTTAGTCTACAGTGTTCCCTTTAAGCTAGCTATTCAGGCCTATATTTATTATTGTATATGTTTACTTAGCCTAGAGCTTTGTGCATATATATTTGTTTTTCAGGGGGCGTATGGATGCATCCTAGGTACTTTGTTTAGTATAATTTGGTGAATGGACTTGTGTGTGTGCAATACACCCCATTTCACATTTGGTATATCGGAGTCTGCAGCTCCTATGTACACTATGATATATGTTTGTTTGGCATTCCTATTAGTTCTACTTTTCTGTGATCTTTATAATCCTGTCATCTCTATTGTGATTAACTTATGTTTGCTTTATTTCATTTGCTTACACTTATGATTCATTTTTCTTTACCTTTGATTCATTTGATATTCCTTACCCGTATTCACTTTGATCATATTTTATTATATGTTCCATATTCTTTGATTTCTATCTCAGCAGGTTCGCTCGGATGTATGTCGTATTCACCTTCGTTTTCCTTTTGTTATTAGTTTTCGTTTGTTTATATCTGTTCACTGGGCTTTTTAAGCTCAGCCGCATTTCTTTTCCTGCGGCAGGTTTTAGAAGGAAGCTGGGTTGAGTGAAGAGTGCTTAGGAGCTCTTAGTGCACTACATTGTTGATACCCTTCCATAGACTAGAGTTTTGACTTAGAGTTTTCTTTTTTGTTCTTAACTTGTTATCAGGTTTGGAAGTTGTAATGTTTATAATTTGTCCTTTATCTTTTCATTAGAACTGCATTGTAACCCTTGTATTAGTAATGTATTTCCGTTTACTTGTGTTCTGATTTGACTCCAAAATGTTACACTTTAGCCCTTTTCGGGTTGGGGTGTTACAATTTACTTTTACCTTTTAATTTTTTGCCCTTCCCATTTGTTTTCCACGAGGCGGATATCATCAAGGGAAGGATGTTGCCAATGTGATTGCTCATGGCGAGTATTTTCAAGAACGCAGTTATGCACTAGGTCCCACTGATGGCACCAACTTGTTAGTGCAAAAAGTGTGAAAGGTTTAGAATTGGGCTTAGTCAGGTGCGGGCCGTCCTTGATGGGCCGTCCGCTGCGAGGTTCATGCACTAATCCAAGTAGAGAGTGATATTTCCTGCACAAAGGAAGATAAACCGTTAGCCTTACCGTGGGGACGGACCCCACGATTAAGCTCCGACGTGAGAGTAAGTACTTGTGTTGTTAGAGAAATATCCGAGTGTTGGGATGAGTAAGGAAGTCATACCTCGAGAGTGTGATTTGAGGTTTCCTTTTATAGGTAACGGAAATATTAGACTTTCCTAATATTTCGCATATTGCTGTAGTGGCCAGAGTGGGACACTAGTCGGAAAAGGATTCGCAGCTTAATCGATGTTCGCCGACGTAGGCGGATTTTCGGACCGGGGTCCGGTCCGCGAGAGTACTTCGGGGGTGCCGCTCCTATGTGTCCTAGTTTGTCCGGATTGTGCCATGCTCGTGGCATGGGCTTTAGCAATGTCTGGCTTTATTGGCTTGTTGGGCTTTATTGGCTTGTTGGGCCAGAGCCTGTTTTGTTTGTAGGACCGGAGTCCAGTTTGTTTGTAGGGCCAGAGCCTGGTTCGTCTGAGATAGTCCAGACTCAGTAGGCCTGCTATCCGTACTATACGTCATCATATACAATGAAGAGCCAAGGAGGGAAGGACAAATGAGTTTGAGAAGTCAATAGGTCATAAGAAATTACAATAGGCAGTGATTACCTCATGAATGCAATTTGAGGGTTCATTTTCCCAGCGGCAACCTTGTAGAAGTCCTCATCCGTGAAAGAAAAGTGGGAATTGGCGTAAGCAAGTATATCGTGTCCAACTTGGCCAGGGGGGGGGGGGGTATGGTAACATGGGAGATGGCATGCTATTTGGGTTGCTACATAGGAAATAACGCATGAAAATGCCACGGTAACTCCAACTCTTATACAGTATCAACCACCAGTTTTCATTATAATTGCCTTTGACCATTTGCTTACCCCCTAAAACCTCCAACCTAGCACTCCTAAGTTTTTGAGTGTTTTTTTAGATTGAGATTCTCTCATGTACAAATTGAACATGAGAGGTCATGTTAGGTTTGTTGTAAGAAGATAATGTCAATAAAATAGAGTTTCTATAGTAGATAACCCACTTTTCCTGTTTTACTCACAAAAACCAATGTTAAAAAAAAATAATAAATAAATAAATAAAAAAATAAAAAAAACCTACAAGGCTGATTAATCGCCGTTTAGGCGCTACTGGGCCATCAACCTTTCTGATTTGTGTAAATTGATCACAAGTGGTCGCTGTTTATATCTATTACAAGATGTTTTATAAGGAAAAATCTTGCATGAGATATCTAAAACTCGCCGGAAATACTCAAAATTTGTCGGAAATGCCAATTCGATTAATCACCGATTAATACCACCTAGACCGATTACGAGCTCCAAAGGGGTCGACCACCCGATTAACGATTCACAATTTTTGCACATTGCAAAAAACTTAATATTACCTCTCATATTCAAATTGAACTTGATAACATCCCAATTTTTTATTTTATTTATTGTTGTTGCTGTTGTTTTTTATTTGTTTCCTTCTCGAATAGCTTCTAAAAATGATACTTATGCTGTAGATTGAAGTTGATACTTGATAACAAAAAATTTGAAATAATACTTGTAACGACTCTTGTACACAAACAAAAAGCCACCAAAGTTTACTATTAAAAGAAGTTAGAAACTTTAGACAACCCAACAGAACCCGGATGAAAAAATTTATAGTTTTGACTTTTGACACTTACTCTACCCGCCCTTTTACCACCTCTACTATTAAGAATTTGTACTTGAATCCATCCATTACATAAGAACATAATATTTACAGTTAAAATCTAATACTCAATGTAAATGCGTTTTTCAGTTTTTCTGCATATGCATTACCCGAAAAGAGTTGGTAACAAGAATCAGTAAACTGTATGGTTCCACAGCCTACATACTGGAATGTCAAAGTAAAGCAGGCACAATTAAAGAAAACAAATGCTATATACAAAAGAAACGATGAAAACCCACAAAACCGGAGCCATGAGCGAACGGTTTCTTATTTTGAATTTCCTTGCAAGAGTTATCAAGTCTGCTGCATATATGCCATGAAAACACCTCTTTCATATCTTATTTCGATCTCATAGTTGAGTTTGGTGCATCAAACTTGTCCTGTATAACAGCGAATAAGTAAGCTAATCGTAATGAACTTACAAAATCATCTACCACAGTTAATTCCAAAGACACTGATATTCCCAGGTATTGGCCAAATGTTAGTTGGATTAGTATGTGTGATAGCTTAGGCCTTGAACACTTCCCTGTCTTTTTCTTTTTTTTTTTTCAAAGCACAACCTCTCATGTCCATTTTTAAAACGATTATTTACCAAATATTTGCTTCTGAAACGACATACTATTGCAGTAGTCTTTATATAATAAGGCTGCCCGAAAGTGTCTCACGTAGGTAGGACCATACGGGATTTAAAATGATACGGCTTTCTTAATCTATTTGTAATCCAATTTTTAGATAGAGAATTGGTGGTAAACATTGAAGGGGACAACAAACATACTGATCACGTCAAAAAGTGGCTTAATGTTATTGTCATTTTCTACACTCATTTAAATTAGTAATATTCTTTTTTTGTTGGTTTTTTTTTTTTTTTTTTTTTTTTTTTTGTTTTTTTTTTTTTTTTTAATTTTTAATTATTTTTTTTATTATTATTATTATTATTATTATTATTATTTTTCCCTAAAAGATCACGCAACTTTATCAGAATGAACACATGATGTTCCAAGTAGGAGCCCCAAGAGAAATTACAGAGCTAAATTTGAATTAGTAATCTAACATATACAAACGAGGTACTAAATAAATCGAAGTATTGACCAAGCCTGAAAATGTTAATTATGTCACAGGAGCCACAACTAACGTCATGTCAAGCTGAAAACTGCTTTACAGATTTGGTTATTAATATTTAGGCATGGATGTAGAGTTTCACAAAACCCCCTCAGTGTCCACACTCCAAAACACTGAAATACTGTATTGTTACATTCCTTGTCCCACGTCGCCCATGAAAGGAGGAGATGCTGGGTATATAATAGTATAGGCTTGACCTTGACTCGTGATATGTATTTTAGTACAATGTGGGCATTGTATCTAGAGCTAGATCATGAGATAGAGGTCCCAAAGTGGACAATATCTCATGAGAACGGGTTTGGTTCATAAAAATTACTTATTACAAAACATATCATAGTTCATAATATATTTAACAAGCCTAATCTCACAGTGACAAGTGAAACTCTGCACTTCTATGA
This sequence comes from Artemisia argyi, assembly GCA_030686995.1. Lineage (NCBI taxonomy): Eukaryota > Viridiplantae > Streptophyta > Magnoliopsida > Asterales > Asteraceae > Artemisia > Artemisia argyi. Next base: position 108,372,993 of record CM060693.1, read on the forward strand.
ATTTAGACATGTTCAAAAGAGATGAGTGTGGGGTGGATAAGTTGGTCCAAGAATATGTTCTCTTCTGTTTCACAACTATTATGAAGGTTGTAAAGCAAAAGGGAAGTAATATTGGGCTCAAGGAGGAAACTAAAGTATATCACTCTTCCTATGTTTGAGTTACTGGTGCTTCATATCACATAGGAGGATGATAAAGATACATTGAACATAATGTCTTTCTCTACTTATCCTTCAATTAAATTAGTCGGTAAAGCCATCAGCCCACTATTCCCTTAGGAGGCAAGAGTTTCATCAATAAAAGTTAAATCTCAGACTTGTGCATGTTCTCTTAATGCCTACCTTCTGTGACAGCCTAATTTCTATAATCAAATTACTAAAGAGATTGATTGCTTTCTAACCATATCCCATCAATGCGTGTTTCAAGTGATTAGGAATTGTTGGATCCAAATTCCAAATGTCTCAAAGTTGAGATTGTTGATCCATGGGTCTACGATGAATATAAGTATCAATCATTCCAAACCATTATTTTCTTCTCCATCTCGCCATACTAGGATGTTCTAATTTCTAATCCGACCAACCCTTATATAGCGACATAACCATAGATATTAGTGTTTATCTTGAATGTTGTCTTTTGGTTACAACATTTTACCAACCAAACCTTAAGGCATTGAACACTATACCCTTATGGTTTTCATTTACATACCCCAACAAAAGGATTTATCAAATCACATCCAGATACTCACAATCATATCAATAATATCACTTGTGTCTAAAACTCGAAATCATCAAAGTTAACAAACTGATGTCAAAATGTAGGGAGTTTAATGAGTCAGATCATGGCTTGTACACTAAAAAGACAGATAATTGATAAAGGCATAATGATAGGGAGTTTAATGAGTAGGATCATGGGTTTTTTTTTTTCGGGGGGGGGGGGGGGGGGGTAAAGGGTTTATACCCGGTGAATTGAGTAGGATCATGGTTAGTGAATTTATGAACATAGATAATCAATAATGACAATAAGGCATAATCAAACAAAAGGATGTATATGTGATATGGGAACTTGTCAACTTGATATGTGGTTAATAATCTTTTGGTTGATGTGTGTTCTACGTAAAGGAAATCCTTAAGATTGTTCAATGGCCATTTTAAGTTTTTAACTATATTCCTAAACCATTTTAGGTATCACCTCCATTCTATTAACTTAGCCCTGACTCATATTATGTCATCAGAAAAAGCATATTTTATGGCATTCCACTTTATGTCCATAATACTTATGATTTGGTGCAAGGAACATGTCTAAATTTTACATGCTTTTGTGCAATGGGTTAGTTCATTGTTGAGTATGCGCAGATATATTAAAGAGATTCATTCAATTCAAATTTCATTTGATAAGTGCAAAATGGGAACACTAGAGGTGGCAAATTCAACAAATTTACTCATTGATGGGCCTGATTAGACTTATGTTTCTCTATCTGGTCAAATGGGTCGGATGAAAAAGAAGTTTCAAACGAAATGGGACAAAAGTTGCCCAAAGTATTGCAATTCAAAGAACCTCCCAAATAGTTTAACTTTTTGAAAAAAAAAATAGACACTAATAATTTATGCGGACATTAACGGGTTGACCCCTAACCCGGCCCGCCCATATTGCCACCTCTAGCGAACAGTCTCATTGAACAAATAAATGCACGAATATCAAAAAATAAATAAATAAATAAATAATAAACAGTTGACACCTGTAGTTCACATCATTCACAAGCAATCTTTGTATCAAAGCTGCTCAGGCAGATGGCAAATGCTTGAAAGGCCGATACTGGGTAGCGATAATCCATGGTAAACACATCCTTCCCTACTTTTCCAAATTGGAGAATAACCTTCTCATATTGTGGCCCAGATTGGCCACTAGGGGGCGTCGCTACCAACTGAAAATTCTTGACTGAAGCAACTGTTACCCGTCCTTGAAAATTCAAACACCAGCACTGAAGCTGTTCATGCCATCTAGGAGATTTGTTTTTCAAAACTAAAGGCCCATCTCTCTGATTACCCGACACTCCTGCCGAATTTTTTTCCACACAGCTTGATCTGGATCTGAAGAAAGGAATGGAGGGAAAAGATTCACCACTGCTAAGGGGAAACTCGGTTTGTGATGGAGCCATACCTCCGGGTTCCATTGCGGACGCTGGGATGGGATCCATGATGCACTGCATTCTTCTTGGACCCCTGCTTAATATCCAGACAAAATATCAGACTCTTCCTACGTATAAAAGACCTTTTGTACAAATTTTATCAAAATTTAGTTAAAAGTTTAAAACAAATCCTGCTTAGAACAAGGATGCTAATACGATTATGTGATACACAGTAACCAGAATTAGATAATCAAATATAATAAAAATGGGCCATAGAACATAGCGCATGGATGTTTTTCTGCTGCTTGAACTTGTGATAGTCGGAAAATCAGGCCTTCCATTAAAAAAAAGTCAGATAATTGGATGCTCAGCAAATGCTGTTTTTTATAGACAAAATGCCCAAAATGACATTGTATAAGAGAGATGTTTTGTGAAATGAGAGTAGAGCTGTAAAAGTCAGTTATACTAGGTTCAAAAAATGGGTAAATTGGTAATCTAGTTTATCCTTGGATAATCAGTTTTCTTGCAGCTGCTATTAAAACAATTGTCCCAAACTGATTCTTTTGCCCACTTAATAAGTAAATAATTAACAGCAGAATAATATAAGCATTTCATCTTACCTAGATCCCAACATGTTCAACTCATATGAGATGTGAGCTACTGGATAACTTCCAGCAGGAACTCTAGGGGAGACTTGAGTGGAGCCCATAAACCTAGTTGAGCGACTCTTTGTCATTTTAGCTCCATCATGAGGTGGCAAACCATCATATACAATGAACTTCGTTCCCAAAAAGTTTGATCTACGACAAATAAGAAATAGTAATGTTACATTAGATTCCAAATATATTACAACCAGCCAATCATTTCAAATAGTAACCATACCTTAATTTTCCAATATATCTATTGCTCCCCTTCGACATGTCCTCAGCATTCAAAGAGATGATGTAGTCGGTACATGTGGGGCGTCTAAACTTGCGAGCAGCAAGAAGAAATTTTCCATCATCAGCAAGTGCTGCCACATTGATCACACAATATTATAAAGATCAATCCCAAAGGAAAGAAAATACACGACACTAATAAGAAAATAGAAATAATCTTTCAACCATGCTAATAAGATGGGTCCTCAAGCAAGAATTGCCGGATACTAGAGGAATTAAAAGTGGCAATTTCAACCCATTAACTAAACACTGGGTTTATTTGGGTTATCTTATAGATCTAGTGGCTAGAACGGGAAAAATCAGCTATTTTGAGCTAAAAGGGAAATGGATCATAGAGACAGAAAGTGGCCTAAAGTGTCCTCAAATAGCTTTTAAAAATGTAATCGTAATTATATAGTTTCTAATATCATACTGATGCATTAATTTTCTTATTTAAGAAAGAGGAAAGAGTTTGCTGGTCCACCTAACCGATTCAAACCACACTATGTTTCCCAATTTAACCTGTTACCCAACCCACCCGTTAAGTCAACTTTGACAACTCTACATGACCTCCAAGAACATGTTTAGCAAATTAAAGTGATGAAGGCAGGAGGTAAGTTTTAGGGGCCAAGCTGAACTTTTCCACTACATCCCATGAGCCACCCATTTCAAGAACGGAAAAAGGATGTGTGTACCTTGAGTTAAATTAAGATAGAGGTAATATGTCTGAGTAGACCGCTTGCGTTTTATAAAGCATTGGAGGAGAGATTCTCTTGGACCAGGCTGCACGTGATAGGAAGAGATTAGTAACTGAGACAGAAGAAGCCATTATAACTACAAATGTAGAGATCAGTAGTTTATGAAGTTTCAACATTAACTACCAATAGAAAATAGTTGGTACTTGGTAAGAATGCTCTGATGTAAGAGGATGTAAATTCTAGCATACAAATAATAGTCTGGACCTAGAGGGCCTACAGTAATGATGGTCAATAATGGAATAAAATCAAGGAAATAACTTTTCTCAATCTCCTGACTCATTTATTTTGTATGTTTTTCTCATATTTCTTTGAATCTTTCAGTTTGCCGGAAGGAACCTGTCCTTTAATTTCATAGGTTTATCTGTGCTCACTTGGGCTTGTTTCGGGTTGGGCTTGTTTCGGTATCTAAATTCCGGTATACTCTGGTTTAAATCAGATTGACACCTATTAATCTAAAATTTAGATAAGGAAAACCGAAAGAAGTCCATTTTGGCTTTGGTGTGACACACAAGGATTGGGTAAGAAGATAGATACTGCTTGGAGAGTTTTATTACACTAACATATAAGACGGGTAAACTAAATGCGTTGTCAACTGCGATAATTCATAATTGCATGAACAGTCGAATGACCAAAAAGAAACAAGATCCTACTTCTAAGAAGAAACAACAATTCATTCCTCACCAAAACTAATAATTAGGATTGTGGCATTCTGTTTTTACTTCTCCTGCCCCTATATTTCCTCTACGTAGGTATCACTGTATATTTGTCTTCACCAGGAAAACTAAAATAACCAGACATTATTCCAATTATTGATTACTGTTTCCATTGATTTGTTTGTCTACCCCAATAATACAATGCCATGTACTCATATACCTCCTCGTTCTTCTCTACCTGCAGACTGCTAACATATCTACTCAATAGAATACCCTTTCACTAGTTCTCAGCTGCATAAGAAGTTTGTTTTTCGATTCTTCATTATTACTTTAACTACTAGAGACTAACGTTTATGTGCATGGAAAGTTGGAATACTTCACTGAATCGTTGAGTAAAGAATAAAAAAATTAAGACATTTGCTTGTCTGGGTTAATAAACACATGTGTGCGCACACACGTACACGCTCACAGGTATACAAATATATGATCAAATTTAGTAATTTTCAAATAATGCATAACCATGTAAATACTATTAAGATTTAAAACTAACCTTCTCTCACTGTAATAAAGTTGGAGGAGATTGAAATGATAGTCACGCATGGTGTTCATATCCTAGTTGGTCAACTATATGCACTTAACTCCATTAAACGATTCAAGATTATGTTAAGAACCATATCCTCATAGCTATGACAAAGAGAATAAGGTGAACTGTCAAATTGTACGTGAAAAGGACTCGTACATTTGAGCTAGGTTTTAGGTGTCTTGAATTACAGAAATAAAAAGATTCATCTTATATGCAACATGTTTGACATTTGTGCTCCGAGGCTCCAAGTTTACACAACAACAACAACAAACCCAATCCCGCCGGGCAGGGAGGCTCCAAGTTTACACCTTTACTATAATCAGACTTATCAGCTCTCCCTTAATTTCCGAGCCTCATATATTATATCTCTATAGCTCAAAAGAAGTGTTTGGGTATTGCTCATTATAAAAGCTTACAAAGAATGCATAAGCTTACCTCCTTAATCTGGTTGTTTATTATCATTACCCGATTATACAAGAAAAGTGAGAGGGCCAGTTGTCAATTTAAACCAAAAATATGGGGAAAGTGAGGAAGATAATCACCAATAATACAATATTCAGCTAAACAAAAGCTAATTATACTGTATCATGCTAGTGTAGTCTATTCCTAATGTAGGTAGCTAATTATACTGTATCATGCTAGTGTAGTCTATTCCTAATGTAGGTCTTCATTTAAGACTTGTTATAAGTACGAGCAAGCTTAGGCCGTCAGATACTATTTTTGATCATGATCCAATTATATAACTATCCAAGTGGTATATAATATTATTCATGTTTCCTTATATGATCAACACAATCAAATCAGTTGTAGATCCCTTCCTCCAAACCCACCAACAAAATCCTTATAAACTAATAGTTCCAAAGACCTCAAGCAACTTTTGAGTTAACCAACAATGGTGGCCGTCCACCGACTTGGCAAGAGCTTGTGGCTACCATCACTACAAATGTGAGGTCTCAAGGTCAAATCACGCTTTTGCATACAACCTGAAGTGAACACACCAAAATGGAGGGTTTTAAGCCGTTTGAGTCTGTGGGGCAGTGGGCGCAAGCCCCGTACCCTATAGCCTAATCTATATCTATATATATATATCTATCTAAGGAAAAATGAAAAGTAATCTATTTAAGGAAACTTAATTATGATCGGCCGACCAAACTAATAAACGGCTGGAAACTTAATTATGTACCTATTAACCGAAACTATTAAATCATATAATGTACACGGGTGGAAACTTATGCCGCTATAAAATTCCGTTGAGTTTAATGTTAAAAATAAAAGGTCCTAGCAGCAATTGGTAATATAGGTAATGAATTAGCCACCTGTTTAACCGAAATCGGGAAGGTCAACAAGCCCGAAAACTCAGGGCGTTTGACAATCTCCTTCATAATCTCCCTCCAGCTCCTACAAACAGTAGCACAGCCAACAACATTCTTTCTGGAAGGCCATTTCTCTTCAGATGACTCAATCCTCATCAACACTTCTCTCAAAAGCTCTTGAGGCATATTCGCCCAACAGCTTTGCTTCAATCCATCAAATTCCTCATATTCTTCTTCTTCGACAATTTTCAAAGATGACATGGCCATACGGCAAGATCTGCTCCTTAATCCGCAATCCAGATTCATAGACAAGACGGCTTTATCAAAGGGAGGGTTTGTTTGTTTGTTTGTTTGTTTGGTGTTGGAGTAGTGGATGGACGCACATACATACAGTAGTAACCAACCGGATTTGGTGTGTCTTTGGTTAGGGCGCGTGTATGTCACGGACTGTGACACCTCATTTCTTAATACTGCTACGAACTACTATTCTACCAACAGAATACTTACTTATTATTCGTTTGCTTATTTTATTAGGGGAAATGTTACCTACATTATAATGTAGGTAACTACCTACATTTTCTTTGAAAAAAAAAAAAAAAAAATATACCGTTCAGTCTCTGTAATAAAGCCCCTGATACAATTCAGTCCCTGTCTCTACCTTTTTTTTCAAAGAAAATGTAGGTAGTTACCTACATTATAATGTAGGTAACATTTTCCCATTTTATTATTATTATTTTAGATATGCATAGGTATACAAAATACTAGAGATAAATGTTTGACAAAAAATAATTAAACAATCATTAAAGTCTAATTCAAGAAAACGTATAAGCAAAGTTAGAGATATTCAATAAATATAAGGAGATTTTAAATGTGACATGTACCCTGCCTAGTACATTTGCATAGTGGAAACCTCATCCTATTTTCACGTCAGCGTTTTTTGATACATCTTTAATATATTTTAACTTTGTATTTGCTTTTCATCTTTTGGAAGCTGATCAAATACATCAGCGACTATGAGTAAAGGGTATCTATCCTTGATGCCTGAGTTCTCAGTAGTCAATAAAAATATGCATATTGTCGTATCTCTTCTTTTCACACGAAGAATTGGAGTTCTACAAGTGAAACTATTCGAACGAATGAAACCTTTATCAAAGAGTTATTGCAATTATTCCATCAACTATGGCATTTCAGATGGGGTAAGTATGTAGGGAGTCTTGGGTATAAGAATATTCCTTAGTATATAATTGTTAGGGCTCTAACATAGTGAATCATTCACACTAATAAGGATTTATTAGTAGTTTATTGTATAAAGAACTAGAGAGAGGAAGTTATAGTCAGAGTTAATTCTAGAAAGAGGGAGGAGAAGCTAAGATAATTTTTTTTAACATTGATGAGCTCTCACACTTGGACACACACCTCCCCATTAGGGATGGCAACGGGGCTAAAAATTTTGGGGATCGTATTTCCTATTCTCATCCCCGCTTCCCACTCACATCCCCATCCCCGCCCCATCACCATCGAGGAATAATTTTACATCCCTATCTCGTTCCCAATAGGGATCGGGGGTCCTGCAAGGATTTTCCATCATTATCAACTAAACATTAAAATACATAAACTCATCGAAAATATAAAGAATTTAACCTTCTCAAAAAACGTACTTTATTAATCCAATTTTAAAGCATTGTAGATACCGAGACAACACATATAATATAAATATATAAGAATAATGTGCATTGTATATGTGTATTCAGGCAAAACATTGGTTAAGTAATATATATTAATTAGTGTTTCATTGTCTATACATTAAAAACTACTAGCAGGGTCCCCGCGCGATGCAGCTGTTGGCACCTTGTAATTTAATTTTTTCAGCTAATAATTTATTTTATTTGTACGTTTTTTGTCAATAACTTTACTGATTAGTTTTTTATAGCAAAAGTTTGATTAAATTTTGCTTAGTTTATATTATTTTATTTATTATTATTATTTTTTTTTTGTTTAGTAGTTTTCTTGGTTTGTACAATATGTGAACATATTTTAGTTTATTATGTTCTTTTTGACAATAAATTTACGGATACCAAAATTTTCGTTTAGCTCGTGTCCGTTCGGGCTCGAGCCCATTTGGCCCATTGCCCGTTCGTGCTTGAATATTTATATAATATGTTTTATTATTTGTGTTAGTGATATTTAATGAAGGAATTGTGTTTAAGTTGGTTGTACAATATGTTTGATAATTTGTATTTTTTATGTAAGGGGTGTTTTAATAAGTGCATTAATTGTATTTATTGACCAGTTAATTAATTGTATTTAATGTACATAATGCTTTATTTATTGTATTTAATGTTAGTATTAATTGTATGTTAGAATTAAATATGAGAAGAATTTCTATAAGTAGCATTGGTTGTTGTACTTATAGCTTTAGAAGTTGTATCACTTAATTTTAAGTATTTCTATTAATAGTAGGTCTTCCTCCATTATAAGATAGTTAGATTTGATAATTTAAATATCACACATGCGTATACATTATATGTCAATGTTTATATAATAACATATAAAAGTAAATGTTATATGAATATACATATAATTTTCATATATTTATCCACTAAAAAAATTGGGGTCTGGTTTAGGTTCAGGGATTGATATTATCCCCATCTCCGCCGCATACCCGATTACAAAATTCAGGGATTCCCACATGATTTCTTGAATATTTAGGTTTTGTTTATCATTATATGTACTCTTTTACTTGTTTTCTGCATATGTGGAATAAATATAATAAACATTGTTAATAATTCAAATAAGTGAAAAAAAAAAAAAAAAAAAAAAAAAAAAAAAAAAACCATTAAATTTTCTTTACATGAAGTAAGTGATTTTTAAAATTCGCTTTTTTTTTTTTTTTTTTTTTTTTTAATAACTTGCGACTGCGAGCCATTGACAGCTACTTTAATCTCATATCTTCATAATATATTAGATGCTGCCTCTGTATTGCCACAACGTCATGTGGATAATCAACAATTTTTATATGAGTTAACTTGTTATTGCTTAAAAATATTCAAAACTAAAATTGTTGTCATCCATAAAGCTATTGTAGCATAAAGTATAGAACTGGAAATATTTCTCGCTAAAATTTTAGTTGTATGGTACCCGTTACCGAACACTACAAGAAAACAGGGCTTTACCCACGGAAATTACCCACGTACATTAATACATGGGTATTTTCCCTCATATTATCCATTAGTTACCCACAATTAGCGAATCCAAAGTTTAGAATAAATTTCCCGAAATTTTCCCATAGTTTTACCCACAAATTTACCCATTAAATAATATATCGTGTGTGATTTGTGGCTAAATGATTCCCGCCAAAATATTTCTCACATGTACACACAATTTTTTATCACAGGAAAAGTCATGGCTAATTTTGTGGGTAAATTTTTTTACCCACAGACTACACACATCTTTTGTATTCGTTGGTAATATTTATGGGAGGTTTATGGGTAACATTTATACTTGTAACGTTTCATAGACCCGGTTTCCCATTTAACATCTCGAGTGTAATTTATGTGGCTAAATTTACATTACCCATTTATCAGACTCATCCTTTGTGCTCGTGGGTAATTTGGTGTGTGTAATTTGTGGGTAAAAATATGCCCATGACCATGGCGATGATTAACTTTTTTGCCTAAATTATTTTGCTCATTTTTACTTGGGTGAATTTTTGTTACCCGCTATTTGTACACAATTTTATGTTCATTGGTATTATTTTTTGGAAAAGGTAAAATAAATAAATAAAATTGAGTATTTTATGTTCATTGCTTATAAGAATGAAAATCTTAAGTTGGTCTGAATTTCATTGTTTGTCGATGCATCTTTGTTACCTTTGACAAGAAAAAGTCATGAGAATGAACACCATTGCATATTCTTGCAATTTCAATGTCTTCTGAACTGATTATGTATGAATACATAAATCTTTGTTACCACTAGTGGTGTCAGTAGGGTCAGGTTGACCCGAACCCGATAAGGTATTATCGTGTCAGGTTAATCGGGTTAAAAATTCTTGTCGGGTTGTTTTGACCCGAACCCAATAACCTGACAAGGGTATCGGGTTCGGGTTAGATAACTAATGTTGTCGGGTCAACCCGATAAGACCTAAAAATCAATCTTTAATTTTTTAAATAACTAGCAGGGTCCCCGCGCAATGCAGCTGCAGACATCCTGTAATTTAATTTTTTCGGCTAATAATTTATTTTATTTGTACATTTTTTGGCAATAGCTTTGCGGATTAGTTTTTTATGGCAAATGTTTGATGAAATTTTGCTTAGTTTGTATTATTTTATTTATTATTATTATTATTTTTGTTTAGTAGTTTGCTTGGTTTGTACAATATATGAACATATTTTAGTTTATTATGTTCTTTTTGACAATAAATTTATGGATATCAAAAATTTCATTTAGCTCGTGTCCGTTCGGGCTCGAGCCCATTTGGCCCATTGCCCGTTCGGGCTTGAATATTTGTATAATATGTTTTATTATTTGTATTAGTGACATTTAATGCAGGAATTGTATTTAATTTGGTTGTACAATATGCTTGATAATTTGTATTTTTTATGTAAGGGGTGTTTTAATAAGTGGATTAATTGCATTTATTGACAAGTTAATTAATTGTATTTAATGTACATAATGATTTATTTATTGTATTTAATGTTAATATTAATTGTATGTTAGAATTAAATATGAGGGGAATTTCTATAAGTAGCATTTGTTGTTGTACTTATAGCTTTAGAAGTTCTAAGGCTTAATTTTAAGTATTCTATTAATAGTAGTCCTTCATGCTTTTTAATATAGTATGATAATTTAAAAGCCTAATTCCAATTCACTGTGATATTTCATTGGATTGAGAAGAGAATGGTATATTGTTTTATCACAATCTTTTTGAAGATACTGGCTAGTGTGTACAAACATGTTTACAATATGTTCACTTGTAGATCGTCAAAGTATGTTATCTGATACTAGTAAAAGAATGAAGATTCTCTAAAAAATGTAAAAGTTTAATAACTACCGGTAGTTCATTGCAAAGTAAAATAAGGTTCATTTATTGCTAAGAATACCAACAAATGTGACTTACTTTGATCACATACAAGCCTTTGATCACATACAATCCATGACAAATGTGACTTACTAACTAATTGTTAATACTATACTAACAAACTTTTAGTATACTCCACGAATTATGTGACTACTAATAGTTGATGCAAGCTTTTTTAGCTGCTCATTTTTCATTGCCTTTTTATCATTAAAGAAAGTCAGTAACCAACATATGGTAATTTATTAGCTTCTCATTTGTAGTATCACCCGATAACCCGACTCACCTGACCCGACATAACCCGACCCTAATGTTTTGAAAACAGGTCTCAAATCAACCCGGTCAAATCACTGGATTACCGGTTCGACTGTCGAGTCAACCCGGTTCTTCATGCAACGTGGGTTTTGATTATGCGTCGTGTACCGTAAGTGAATTTTGTTTGTTATTTTCTTATGCGTCATGTGTTTGTTGTGATGTGTCATTTATGTTTAAATTGCGCCTAATTTTCTCTTAATAAAACATATATTATAGAACATCAGACACATACAATTTAACAATTCAACTTTTAAACTTAAAAACAACATTATTAATCAACATAATCTATCAAACTTATGTATATATGGACCCTGACTCGAACCAAACCCAATTAAGTCTATTATGGTCGTCTTACTCGGCCAATAATTTTATTCGGGTTTCAACTCGAGTAACTCGAATACTAAACATGGTAGAATATCGGGTTGAAAATATTTGGCTAACTCGAGTTCGGGTCAACCGATTGACCTAAATCAAGGCTTTCGAAAATATTAAAAATATATTTTTATAAATTATCTTTTAAACGATTACAAATAGACAATTCTATTACACTTTACTCATATTCATAATGACCCGATTGCATATGAACCCGACTCAAATGAATCGACCCGATTTAACACGAACCCAATTAAATCAAATTCAAATAAATTTTTGTATCTTATTTTCAGCCTTGACCGTTTGACCCGAACCATATTAACACACCTTAATATTAGGGGTGTTATTCGGGTTGACCCAGTCGGGTTCATGTCAATTCGGGTCAAGGCTCAAAAAAACATACTCGAACCCGAACTTGTTTAGAACTCGGATCACTTGGGTCGAGTCAGCTCGGGTCGGGTCAGGTCAGCTCGGGTTCGGGTCTAGAGTTTAAAAATTGTTCAATTCTGGTGTTTACATACAAATTAGAAAAAAAAATGAAACTCGGGTCACTCGGGTTGACCCGAACCTGAGTAAGACGCATATATTATACCCGAACTTGACCTTGTTTAGAACTCGGGTCAATTCGGGTTGACCGGAATATAATTTTGAACCCGACTTACCCGACCCGAAAAGCTTATGAAACTCTTACTTAATATCATATAGTAATAATCTTTACGCTATCATGCTTAATAATAAAATAATAATTTATAATGTTATAACTAAGGAATGTGATCTTTTTTTTTGAAACAGAAGGGATGCGTATCTAGTCTATTACTATTCACACAATATATCCCTTTCACTTATGATCCATTCACATTCACACAAATTGAAATGAAGCGGCCATTGAAAAATCTTCTTTATTAGCTCCCTTTTGCAAATCTTCTTTCATAATTAATAATTTTAAATATGTTTTAGTTTCCTAGTTAATGCAATGTTGTTGCAGGTAAAGAACTGAATGATCTTGTATGTGTCTTTTGTGCTAACATGTACTTGTATAAAATAAAAATATGTTTAACCGTTATTCATTACATCACAGACTTGTGTGATGGCCTTATGGTTTGGTAAATGTTTAATCTACACTTTTGTTTACTATCTCATCAATATCTCATATTTTAAATAGCTGCAGATATGACGAAAGGAAGGGGAGGAATCACCAACAGATCACTAGGCGTAAAATAGTTGTAGAAACATTATGTATGGGAGCCTGCAACTGAAACACAAGTGAGGACAGCATGGGAATCAAAAGCTTCAGAACATTATGCATATTTCTTGAGAGACATTAGGCGTAAAATGATAAGACCAATAATTATAAGTGAAGACACATGGGCGGGTTTTGTAGGCTATTGGGATACCCTCGAGTACAAGGGGAAAAGAGAAACAAATTCACATAATCGTCTGAAGGGTGATGGTCCATCGACTCATACCGGAGGGTCTGTACCATATCGTGAATATGCGAAGAAACTTGTAAGCTTAAGAAACTTAGTTGTAGTTCTATGATACTAAAATATGTTATTGTTTGTTTAAGTAAATCTATTTCGAAAGTTTTTGTCAGTTTCTGACTTTTTTTTTCATTTTTTTGTGTGCAAGAAATGACACTAAAGCGTCCACCTAATCCTTTTGAACTTTTTGTGTATATCCATACAAAAAATCATGACGAGACAACCTTTATCGACAAGAAGGAAAAAACAATCAATGTAAGTTCTGATCCAAAAAGTGAATAACATTTTCATTTAGTATATAATCACTCATTTTCACATCTATATAATAACAAGATAATGTGTTGCGATTGAGGGAAGCACGTGAGGCAAATCATACAGAAGGCGAGTCATCCCAATTGGTGAATGAATCAACACTTTATTATGAGGCGGCCGGAGGTGTGAAGAAAAGAAATGTGTATGGTCTTGACTCACAAGCATTTGCTTATTATCTGAATCCCTCAACTAGAAATTCTGCAACTTATATGCCACATGAACCTTTGGAGAAAAAGTATCTAGAAATGGAGAGAAAGTTGACTAGCCAGATCGGTAAGCAACAACAAATTCTTGATTTCTTGTGTGGTCATCTTGATATTCCTGTCCCAAGTACTGAGAGTGACACTTAAGACAACAATGAAGCAGATACTGTGGGGGGGGGGGGGGGGGGAACTCAAAACCCAAACACTGGCAACTTCGAGGAGCATGAAGTCTAATAAGATGATCATCACAGCCTTAGGACATCGAGAAACCTGAGTTAATTTATTTTCTGTGTGTCTGGTATTTTAGGTTCAGGATTATTTTGGTTTGCATATCTTAGGTTGCTGTTTGCTTTATTTTGGATAATTTAGGTTGTTGGTTCCTTTCGGATATTTTATGTTTATGTTAAGTTTAATAAAGTTGGTTTATGTTTGTTATATTGTATGCCTAATTTATATTTTATAGCTCTTTCAAAATAAGATATTTCATATTATTTTCAGTCAAATCATTTGTCGAAAAATTCCCACAAGTTTTACCAGTACTTTTCGTGGTTAATATTACCCACCAATTATTGTGGGTAAACTGCTAATATTACCTTTTGTTTTCCTACCAACTATTGTGGGTAAACTTCTAATATTACCCTTGGCTTTTCACACTTAAAAATCCGTGGTTAAATGTACCCATAAATTATCATGGGTAACTAATATTACCCTTTGCTTTCCTACCAATTATTATGGGTAAACTTCTAATATTACCCTTAGCTTTTCACACTTAAATATCTATGGTTAAATGTACCCATAAATTATCATGGGTAAAACGAAAATTTTTACCATTGGATATTTACACACGACTATATCGTAGGTTATGGGTACCCTTAAATTACCCTCAAAACTTTAGTGAGTATTTTTGTGGTAATGTAAAATATTCCATGAAACATTTTACCACCGATTTAATGAACACACCCACGGATTATTTGTTAAGATCTCGATCTAGCTCTTAAGATCTTCCGATCTTACGATCCCATTAAGAAGAAACGAGTCGATCCTTCATAGGATCTTAAATAGCATAGGATCTTAAATATGATCTCGATCTTACCATAAGATCGTAAGATCTCGATCCGATTCGATCCTACTTCCCTTAATTTAACTAACTAATAAACTATAAATGAATGAATTTTGTTAAATTAAAACAATATAGCAAGCGTTAATTACTGTAAATGTCTAATAGGATTAAGATATATAGATTTTTTTGATTAAAAGATTCAGCGTTCTTAATTAATGATTAGATATTTTTGTATTTTAGAGTATTACGCGTCGCATTTCATTTTTACTATAACTTTCAGAACTCTTTTTTCTTCTCTAATTTGTTATATAATCATCTTTGAATACGAATTACTAGAAAAATAAGATTTTTAGACATTTAAGTAGGATCGTAGGATCTCGATCCGATCCTACGATCTCGATCTTGCAAAGACAAAAACGATCTCATGTGGGATCGCGATCTTGACAGGCTTGAAATATACCCATAGATTACCCACATGACAATTGTGGGTATTTTCATGGTAGCTTAGAAAATCCCGTGCAACATTTACCCACAGATTGAATGAAAATGCCCACAAACAATGTCGTGGTTAACATTACCCATACGTCAAAAAATTCGTGGCTAGTCAATTACCCTCGAAGGTTTTCCCCATTAAAACAAATTCATGGATAATCCGTGGGTATTCATCAGTTACCCACGAATTTGGCCCTTTTGCCCACAAAATTTGTCCATGGCTATTCGCCACAATTCTTGTAGTTGAAACATGCGAGTGCACTGCTATATCTCCATATATATCTACTGTCTTTATACGTGAAGGTCCATTTTTTATTGTAACCACATTTACAAAATGGGAAGTGATATATTCACGGATAACTTTACTAAAGACATGCAATTTTTTAGTAAAAAGACATTAATATCCTTGTTGTTCCCCTTTACACAATTAGTCTTAACTACAAAGTTAATCTAATAGTGTACCATGTTTAAGTGATGTATTGAAATACTTAATAAGTAAAAACGTAAAGGTAAATAGACAAAGTTTGTCAACATTAAAATTCTTATTAGAAGTAAATCAAAGAATCTAACCCCAAGTGTTTGAGGGGTAACACTTGGGATTGAAATGACAAGTATGGTAATCTCCTCTCTAAACTTAAGTTATGTAAAACCCTAAAATTTAGGAAACCTAATTTAGGTATAAATTTGAAAATTAAAAAAAAAAAAAAAAAAAAAAAACACTTACGATATGTTTATTATTAAAAGTAAATGTTCATCTATACCAAATTAGTTATGTCATATTAAAAGTTTATTAACAAATTAACTAAACATTTAAAGATCCTTTGACCCATTTATGTTCTATTTGTTCGGCTCTTAAAAACCCATTAGAAACCCCCTAACCGACCCCTCTTTAATAACATTAAAGGCCAATTTAAACCATCCATTAAAGCTATAATGACACATGACTTTGTACGTTCCTTTTTGTTTCCAAATATAAAGACGAGACTCCTTTTCCTTTTATGCCTTCATTTGACAACAACAACAGACAACCACAACATTCGACTATTGCTGCTGCTAATTCTGTTTTCAAAAATCCAAGTGTTCGAGGGTATTGTTGATGTGTTATGGGTTAGGGTTATAGGTTTGTTGTTTCATTCGTGGATTCTGGTTCTCTTGTTTTTCTTTGTTCGTAGCCATCACCAAGGTATCACCAATTCTTCTTTTGTTTTGCTTCCATTCGACACACTCATGTTTGAGTAATCTGAATTTATAACATACTAAAACCCTAAAACATTTGTACACTAATCTGATCTATTTAATCAATGGTTATTCGTAATATATACACCATAGAAAAAGGCCACATGAATTCATGAATTAACATGTTTAAAACTTGTATATATGATCTGATGTTTGCTGCTCCTAATCGACCAATGTTCCTAATCTGATTCGACTTCTATTTATATTCGACCTAATCTATTAATACAACCCTAATCTGGTCTTTGAAAATGTGCTTCTAAATCTGATGAACCCTATAATAACTAATACGAGGCATATAGAATTAATACATGAGATTAGGGCTTGTTTGTGTTATTGTAAGTTGACTGTTTGGATCGAAAAATTATGTGTGTGCATGTGTGAGTTGTGTCTCGACATGTAGGGCTGTAAAGATGTGTTAAACATGGGTTTAATTGTATTTGAAAACATCTAATATCATGCACATTAAAATGGGTTAAAAAGGGTTTAGGTTAGGGTTGTTTCTGTCTAAACTACATGCTGTCCAGATTCAAGTCATATTGAATGGGGTCTAAATTAATGATAAGAACATGTTTTTGCATAATCTTTGAGTCTAAAACTAAGTTCTAGATGTGTACTAATTGAATATCAAATTTCGTGGTCATTGGATGTCGGTAGAGTAGTCTTGTGATTTTTGGGAGATTATGTGTCAAAGCTGAGAAATCGAGTCTGTAATTCAGTTGGTGTTTTTTATTTTTAGTTTTCAAACTATAAGGAGTTAAGATCTCTCCTTTTATAGTGGTTATATTTAAGATATTTGTGACTTCCTGGAATATTTGTAGATTTTTCTGAAATGTGTAAATGGGTTTGATAAATGTAAACTTTCGGGGTGTTTTTGAAGTTCACTTTCTGGACCTGTTTAAATAAACGATTTTTGAAAGGGAATTTACACTTACTAATAAATTCTGGGAAAATTCAGGTAGACTCTTAAGACATTAAAGCTTCTGTGAGAATTTTTGTGAATTTTCATTTTGAATTATGGTATTATTTGAAAATTCGTTAAATGAAGGTAAAAGTATACTAAAATCATAAATTAGTTATGAAACTTAGTTCTTTGTGAATTAATACTATTTGATGTGTTTTTATTAACCCTAGATCTAATCATTAATGATTGTAAACTAAACAAACATTAATGATATCGTTAAACCCTAAGTTGACTAATGTGGAAACTTACTAAATAGAATGAAACCTTAAAACGAGCAATCGGATTAACTAATAAGTATTGTATGAAACCGAACTCGTGTAGATTCGTTGGAGAGGACATAACGTTGTTCCTTGTGTTCATTCATTTGCTTTCCTTTCATTTCATTTAAGGTACGGATATTCAGTCTTACTTTTAGACATTATTTCATTTGCATTTCGTATTGGTACAAATATGTTGGATACCCATTTCTATTTACATCATTATCGGTTGGTTCGTTTGTTTAATTACTTGTTTCTCAAGATTCGTATTCATTGACCTTGATTCGTTTACTATGATTTGAACCTTTGTTTATGATCCATTTGTTATGACCCATTTAACTTGAACCATTGATATGATCCATTTGTTATGACCCATTTGACTTGAACCATTGATATGATCCTTTTGTTGTGATCCATCTGATATGATCCTATTTTTATGACCATTTGTTTTGATCCATTTGATTTGATCCATTGCTCAAGGTAGTATTCCTAGCCATGAAGGTAACATGTCCATGTCATTGAGGCACCAATGGCATGACACTTTCTATGGAGGTGTGATTGATCCACGGCGTTTCCCTTATTTGTATCTGTGGCCATTATCTGAGTATGTATGCTAACCTTGAGCTAGTGTATGTGCTAATCTGTTTTGCAGGATAGCGTATGGATGCATCCTAGGTAATCAGTAATGTTATCTGGTGATTGGTAGGTGTGTAACCCTACACCCTATCATAATCTGGTACATTGGAGTCTGCAGCTTCATGTACAATAAAGGAATTGGCGGTATAATGAATTGTGATATGGAATGTTTCATTGATTGTTTTGGTCTATTCATGTATCATGTTTAGACACTTGAGCACTTCCGTTACTATCCCTTTTAGCACTTCTGTATTATTATTTGATTTCCATTTTCAACCCTTAATATTCTTTATGATATTTGATCTCAGCAGGTTCTCATTGGATCGTTTGTTTATTTGTTTATGGTCGATTATCTTTGGTATATTTATATCTGTTCACTGAGCGTTAGCTCAGCCGCATTTTCTTTTCCCTGTGGCAGGTATCAAGCTGGAGGCTGGGATTGAGAAATGAGAGTAGGAGCTTTTTAGTGGACCAACCCTACCTTAGTATTCATGGATTTTATTTTAGATTTTAGTTGGATTATTTTAGAAGCTGGTTTTGATTGTAATTGTTTTATTAGTCTTTTTAGTCTCAAGACTTGTATATATTGCATTAAGTCTTCCGCTTGCGCTTTATGTTCTGAAATGACACCATAATGTTACACTTTAGACCCTTATCCCGTTTGGGGTGTTACAATTATGGTATCAGAGCGTTAGGTTTGACCTGTAGAGCTTAGGCTATGACCTGTGAGGATTTGGTAGACATTAGGCTTCCTTCTGCTTTGACGCTTTCTTATGTTTTGACGCTTCCTTCTATGTTGAATGTCTTCTTTCACATTTTGATCTTCATGTTTGATTTTTGTCTCCACTGATTCGTTTATTCATAGTGGGCCTTCTTATCATGTTTCTGAGTCTAGGCGTGCGGTTCAATGGAGCATAAGATTGGTGACTGTCCTAAGAAGAAGTGGGTTGACGGTTCGTGAATTCCTTAGTTCATTTTTATTTATGCCCTTTCATTTTGCGTCTTGAGACATCTCAAATATTTTCTTTTATATTTCTAGAGTTACTTATGTGAAGTCGGAATTTATTTGCTGAGATTGTTATCATTTAGCCTTACCTTCGTATCTGTTCATATTCATGATTGTGATTTGGTATCTGTTATATATGTGTTCCGTATCTGTTGGATCAGTTTGAGATGATCGGTCATTTGTTGAAGAATTTGAGATTTTCTAAATCACCTGAATTCAATCATGAGAATACTAACCTTCTATTCGTTAGAATCATTTTCAATTCCTTTTGTGATATGGTATGTTTCTATCCGGTTCTTTTCAATTTCGAGGGCGAAATTTTCTTTTTAGAAGGAAAAAGTTGTAAAACCCTAAAATTTACGAAACCTAATTTAGGTATAAATTTGAAAAAAAAAAAAAAAAAAAAAAAAAAAAAAAAAAAAAAAAAACTTACGATACATTTATTATTAAAAGTAAATTTTCATCTAAACTAAATTAGTTATGTCATATTAAAAGTTTATTAACTAATTAACTAAACATTTAAAGATCCTTTGACCCATTTAAGTTCTATTTGTTCGGCTCCTAAAAGCCCATTAGAAACCCCATAACCGACCGTCTTTAATAACATTAAAGCCCAATTTAAACCATTCTTAAAAACCCATTAAAGCTATAACGACACATGAGTTTGTACGTTCCTTTTTGTTTCCAAATATAAAGTCTTTTCCTTTTCTGCCTTCATTCGACAACAACAACAGACAACTACAATTTTCGACTATTGCTACTGCTAATTCTCTTTTAAAAATTCCAAGTGTTCGAGGGTATTGTTGCTGTGTTCGTGGGTTAGGGTTATAGGTTTTTTGTTTCATTCATGGATTCTAGTTCTCTTGTTTTTTTTTGTTCGTAGCCATCACCAAGGTATCACCAATTCTTCTTTTGTTTTGCTTTCATTCGACACACACATGTTTGAGTAATCTTAATTTATAACATACTAAAACCCTAAAACATTTGTACACTAATCTGATCTATTTAATCAATGGTTATTCTTAATATATACACCATAGAAAAAGGCTACATGAAATCATGAATTAACATGTTTAAAACTTGTATATACGATCTGATGTTTGCTGCTCCTAATCGACCCATGTTCCTAATCTGATTCGACCTCTATTTACATTCGACCTAATCTGTTAGTACAACTCTAATCTGGTATTTGAAAACGTGCTTCTAAATATGATGAACCCTAGAATAATTAAAACGAGGCGTATAGAATTAATACATG
Organism: Artemisia argyi; assembly: GCA_030686995.1. NCBI lineage: Eukaryota > Viridiplantae > Streptophyta > Magnoliopsida > Asterales > Asteraceae > Artemisia > Artemisia argyi. The sequence goes on from CM060693.1 coordinate 108,394,003, forward strand.
AGATTAGGGCTTGTTTGTGTTATTGTAAGTGGACTGTTTGGATCGGTAAATTGTGTGTGTGCCTGTGAGAGTTGTGCGTCGACATGTAGGAATATAAACATGTGTTAAACCTGGGTATAATTGTATTTGAAAACATTTAATATCGTGCACATTAAAATGGGTTAAAAAGGGTTTAGGTTAGGGTTGTTTGTGTCTCAACTACATGCTGTCCAGATTCAAGTCAAATTGAATGGGGTCTAAATTAATGATAAGAATATGTTTTTGCATAATGTTTGAGTCTAAAACTAAGTTCAGGATGTGTACTAATTGAATATCAAATTTCGTGGTCATTGGATGTAGGGAGAGTAGACTTGTGATTTTTGGGAGATTATGTGTCAAAGCTGAGAAATCGAGTCTAAAATTCAGTTGGTGTTTTTGATTTTTAGTTTTCAAAGTATAAGGAGTTAAGATCTCTCCTTTTACAGTGTATATATTTATGATATTTGTGACTTCCTGGAATATTTGTAGATTTTTCTGAAATGTTTAATGGGTTTGATAAATGTAAACTTTTGAGGTTTTTTTGCAGTTCACTTTCTGGACCTGTTTAAATAAACGATTTTTGAAAGGGTATTTACACTTAGTAATAAATTCTGGGAAAATTCAAGTAGACTTTTAAGACATTAAAGCTTCTTTGAGAATTTTTGTGAATTTTCATTTTGAATTATGTTATTGTTTGAAAATTCGTTAAGTGAAGGTAAAAGTATACTAAAATCAGAAATTTGTTAAGAAACTTAGTTCTTTGTGAATTAATACTATTTGATGTGTTTTTATTAACCCTAGACCTAATCATTAATGATTGTAACCTAAACAAACATTAATGATATCGTTAAACCCTAAGTTGACTAATGTGGAAACTTACTAAATAGAATGAAACCCTAAAACGAGCAATCGGATTAACTAATAAGTATTGTATGAAACCGAACTCGTATAGATTCGTTGGATAGGACATAACGTTGTTCCTGGTATTTATTCATTTGCTTTCCTTTCATTTCATTTAAGGTAAAAATATTCAGTCTTACTTTTAGACATTATTTCATTTGTATTTCGTATTGGTACATATATGCTAGATACCCATTTCTATTTACATCGTTATCGGTTGGTTCGTTTGTTTGATTTCTCGTTTCTCATGATTCGTATTCATTGACCTTGATTCGTTTACTATGATTTGAACCATTGATATAATCCATTTGTTATGACCCATTTGACTTGAACCATTGATATGATCCTTTTGTTGTGATCCATCTGATATTATGCTATTGTTATGACCATTTGTTTTGATCCATTCGATTTGATCCATTGCTCAAGTTAGTATTCCTAGCCATGAAGGTAACATGGCCATGTCATTGAGCCACCAATGGTATGACACTTTCTTTGGAGGTGTGATTGATCCACAGCATTTCCCTTATTTGTATCTGTGGCCATTATCTGAGTATGTATGCTAACCTTGAGCTAGTGTATGTGCTAATCTATTTTGCAGGGGAGCGTATGGTTGCATCCTAGGTAATCAGTAATGGTATATGGTGATTGGTAGGTGTGTGACCCTACACCCTATCATAATCTGGTACATTGGAGTCTGCAGCTTCATGTACAATAAAGGAATTGACAGTATAATGAATTGTGAGTTGAAATGTTTGATTGATTGTTTTGGTCTATTCATGTTTCATGTTTAGATACTTGAGCACTTCCGTTACTATCCCTTTTACCACTTCTGTATTATTCTTTGATTTCCATTTTCATATGACCCTTGATGTTCTTTATGATATTTGATCTCAGCAGGTTCTCATTGGATTGTTTGTTTATTCGTTTATGTTCGGTTATCTTTCATATGTTTATAGTTAGCTCAGCCGCATTTTCTTTTCCCTGCGGCAGGTATCAAGTTGAAGGTTGGGATTGAGTAATGAGAGTAGGAGCTTTTTAGTGGACCAACCCTACCTTAGTATTCATGTATTTTATCTTAGATTTATGTTGGATTATTTTAGAAGCTGGTTTTGATTGTAATTGTTTTATTAGTCCTTTAGTCTCAAGACTTGTAATTTATTGTATTAAGTCTTCCGCTTGCGCTTTATGTTCTGAAATGACACCATAATGTTACACTTTAGACCCTTATCCAGTTTGGGGTGTTACAAGCTAAGCTTAAGTACAACTATGCTAACCAACTGAGCTATCCTCAGGGACTTAGTTGTATTTGGAGGAGTAAAAGGGTTTGTGAATGTCTAAGCATTAAGTTCACAAACTTGTCAATCTTTTACTCCAACTTATGAACCTATATACATGTGTTTTCCAACCTTTATTAAAGTAGACAAAGATGACCTAAGCTAGTTTGGACAAAATACTTACGTATTTTGTCTTTGTTACAATCTTCTACTTTGGGTGTAGAACAATGTTGCTTTCTGAATAGCAGTGATGACACTGCTTTGATCTTTAGCCATTCAGGGTAAGTTTGACCTTTGCTTGATAAGGACTCTTCCTTATATGTTTCAAACTTATCCCGCCTTGTCCCGCCATTCCTTCACTCTTAAGTCTTCAGTTTTCAGTCTTCAAAGTTGTTGAGGAGACTTGGGGTTCAATAAGTTATTGTCATCACTCAGTGAAGCCATCACCTTCTTCTCTGGCTCAGGTATCATTCACTGAGTGATGATAATAGCTCTCTGATTCCTGATTCTCCTCCTCCTATATGAAGATCAAGAACTAAATACTAGTGTCTTTAGACTAAAGATTAGGCGGAACTTTTCACTAATATGTTTGAGCAGGATAGAGCAAACTTTAGTGATAAGTCAAATCAAGTACGAGCTGATGACAAAAGTTATGAACAGTTGCCAGCACTGTTCATTAAAGCAAAAAAGGAGCACTTTCCCAATGTTGATGCATTAAAAGGAAGATGTACCTTTTGTACCACAACCATTGGGATTATGACACGTATCCACCTAACCTCATTAGCAGCAACCTCGTACCCAGTATAAATATGATCATGTGCATGAGTAGAAAGGTTGACAAGTTTGTGTGTGAAAAGCTTGGCTTCCACAAACCTTTCTACTCCTCCAGAACAACTAAGTCCCTAAGAATAATCTTAATTGGTTAGCATAGTTGCACTTAAGCTTAGCTTAAGTTTAAAGAGGAGATTACCATACTTGTCAATTTAATCCCTTGTTATTTCGCAAACACTTGGGTATAGATTCTTTGATTAATTTCTAATAAGATTTAAAACGTTGATAAACTCTTATCTATTTACTTTCACGTTTGTTTCTTATGTTTATCAAAGAATATCATTACTTTACCATGGTGCACAATTAAGCTAACGTTTTAGTTAATACTAATTGTGTAAAAGGGAACAACAAGTGGTATCAGAGTGGGTTGATTTATAAAACAAGTTTCATAAATTGTTCAAACATTTTTAAAATCAAGATCCTACCATGGCTGAAAGTAATGTACCCCAACTAGTCGATAAAAAGGGAGGAATCTATTCTACTACTGCTCCTAGACTTGAAGTTGGTTCATTCAATAGGTGGAAAAAGCGCATGCTTTGCTACTTAACTGGGATGGAACCTTATTACATTAAGCTCATTAATGAAGGTCCATATGTCCCTAAAACTGCTGAAGGTTTAGTTAAACATGAAGCACATTGGACTCCTGATGAGAGAAGGGTGGTCAATCAAGATCAATGCCTGAAAAGCATCATTATATCCTGTCTTCCAGACGATATAATGGAATCAGTCATTAACTATCCAATTACTAAACAGACTTGGACTGACTTGGTTCACAGCTTTGAAGGTCCCTCAGATACGAAGGAAAACAGGATCATGGATCTGAAACTTGAGTATAATATCTTTAGGGCCAAAGACTTTGAAAGTATCTCTCAGACCTACACCTGTTACAAGACCTTGCTCAGTGAGCTGGCCAATGATGGTGTCGTCTTGTCCAAGCATGAGATAAATGTTGGCTTTGTCAACAGTCTCAATGAGAAGTGGCTTAACTTCTCTCAAGGTCTCAGAAATGCTAATCACATTCAAAACCTTGATCTCCCAGAAATCTATGAGAAGTTTGTCTACGAAGACAATCTAATCTCTAGGAGATACTCTGACTCTATGAATCAAGAAACCAAAAAGGCCCTGACCATTACACCCATATCCACTGCCTTCTATTCTAATGGCGTTGTACAGGATTTCCAAGAAAATTCAGAAGATGAAAACTGATGAAAGAACAATTGACGAGTATCTTCGTGATTTGCAAACTGAATTTCATGAAAGAGCTTTTCTTGCCAACTCAAAACGTTTCATCAAATGAAAAAAAAAATATTTTCAAATGCTAAAGCAAATGAAAACACTGAGTGTTTCAGATGTGGTGAAAGAGGTCACTTTGCAAAAGATTGCTTTTCTAAAATAACTTCAGACTCCTCATATAAATTTTCTGGAAATAGTTCTGAAACTAGCAAGTTTCAACCCAAAATGCTTCAGCCCCTTCAACAATTTCAAAACAAAAATGAAGGTCAAAAGGATTTTGAAGCCAAGTATAGAAAAGCTAAAGCTAAACTTGCACTTCTTGAGGCTACTCCCCCATCTTCTCAAACCACTCAAGTCACAAAAACACCAGAGTCCAAAATCAAAGGGCTTATTGCTGAAACATTTGATTGGGATGACGAACCAGTAACCTAAGATAATGAAGAAGTTCTGCCAGTGCTCTGACGGAACTCTCAGAAGAAGAGAAGCTAGCTGTAGGAAAAAGTCATGCCAGAAATGGAGAATGGGTAAACATCACCATGAGAAAGTTAAACATATTGTTGTCTAAGGATGATAATTCAGATTGGCAATCCTATTTAAACTACATTAATGTAGATCTTAAGTATGTTGAAGAGCAAAGATTAATTCTGTTTCAAAATATAACAGAGTTGGTTTTGACCTAAACAAGTGTCGAGATGAACTTCTGGCTGTGGAAAACTAGAAGGGGGGGTTGAATAGTTTTACATCTTTTTAATTTGTTACAAAAGATTGTTTCAATGTTTTCTTTGTTTTCAAAAATTTAGATTCGATACTATGTGATTTCAAGTCTTGCACAATATGAACAACAATAAATATGTACGATATAGCAATAATAATGTAAGTAAAGAAATAAATGAGAGATGGAAAGATCGAACCGCGAGACAAGAGATTTATAGTGGTTTGGCTACAAGGTCACCTTCCTTGCCCTACTCCACTCCCCGAGCACCTAACTCAAGAATTTTCTTCACTATGTCAACAAGCTCCCTTATGGCGGAGAAAACCTTACACACCAATGTACACACCACAACTTCGTCACAACTAAATCACAACTTCTACACAACTTCTTCACACCAATCTACTTCACACCAATTCTTCTTCACACCTTTCTACTTCACACCTATTCTTCTTCACACCTTTCTACTTCACACCTATCTACTTCACACCAATCTTCTTCACACCTTTCTACTTCCTAACTCTTCTTCTTCACAACAAACTACTAACTAATCACACTACTTATATACCTAGCTAAACTATGGATGATGCTCTAACAATTTAGATGTGGAGATCACAACAAGTTGTAATACTTCTTGTCTTGAGGGATAGAAGTATTCTTCTCTTGCACTTGAGAGGATGATGTTTGGATCACTTTGAAACAAAGATTTATGAATGTATGATCAAAGGATTAAGAGAATGGAAATGGAGATCTAGAACAGAAAGTTTAGGAGTGCAAATGGTAGGGAAAATCTGTGAAATGAACTAGTATTTATAGGGACAGAAAATACTGTTCAGGAGCGTGCCAATCCCCTTAAATCATGGCCGGTCCCCTTAATTTTAAGGGGACCGCCCCTTATAATTAAGGGGTCCGCCCAACTGTAACGGCTAGAAATTGTGTCTTTTAGTGGGGAAAGTTTATTTGGTGAAAAACTAACTGATTTTGGTTAAAAATTTGAATTCATATATTTAGTATGATTAAAACATTTTTCTTTATTACCAAAAGTGTTTTTCAAAAATATATAATATGTTTATATATAAAAATAAACTTTGTAATAATTAATTAAATACCCCTTTGATCATAGATTGCAATAAACACTTTGTTTATTCATACCTTAAGTGATTTGGATGTAAAGAGTATGTTAATCACTAAACACTTGTTTATGTCATAAATTTTAGTTCAATGGGTTTATGTTTTGTAATAATCAAAACATAGAGATATTGATAATATGTTAATAATGTTTTTAGGCATTATTTATGTCAACAATCTCCCCCTTTTTGATTATTACAAAACCTTAAACTCAATAGGTCAAAAATTTACTTTTAGACAAGTATTTTAGAGTTTATTATTCTCTTCTCCCCCTTTTTGTAAAATCAAAAAGGTTAAACCGAGTAAGCTTCATAGAAGAAGTTAAACGGGTAGAATGCTCCCCCTTGATGTATGCTCCCCCTCATTTGAGAGCACCAAGGAAACGAGCTATGGAAAGCTTGGCTACAAAAAAATATGTGAAGAGAACAAGACATATATACGCAAAGCAACAATTATGCAAATAAAAATATATTCATTCAAGCATATATAATCATAGAAATGATTAGCATTACAACATTCAATATGCTTGAAGCATATTGATTACAATAAAACAAAAGAAAAGACATAGTCCTATATTGCCTAAGAGAGCACTTGGACTTGCTTGCAACCCACGGTTGATTGTTTTATTTGCTTGATGGGGAACATAAGCATAGAGCTTAGTTGTTAGATGGAGAGGGATATGGAGTGGGGTATGGAGTGGAAGAGGTGGATCTTACGATGTTGTATCGAGTTAAGGGTGGTATTGGATGAGGACGAGTGAGAAGATATTCAATCCAAGAAATATCTTCACTCAAGTAGAGAATTTGTTTTTGAAGAAAGATGCAACAAGGGCAATAGTGAGTGTGGTTTGTAACTTGATCCAAGTTGAGAGAGTGGGGTAGGCAATTATCATAGGGTGATGATGGAGGTTGCCCTTTGTTACGTTGTGCACGACGCATAGCAAGGAGATCACTAAGATCATGGATTTGGGTTATTTCATCACGGAACTTTTGCTTTTCCGTGGCAATGTGGAGAGAATCATTGTGTTGATATGAATGAATTGGGTTTGTGTAGTTGGAATTGTAGTTTGATGGTTGATCAAACTTGTATGGATCATTATAAGTGGTTGGAGGATGAGATGTGCAGTTTGGCATGAAAGAAGATGTTTGGCCAATGTTGTATGGTTTGTAGAGAGGATCAAAGGAATGTCCTTGTGAATTTGGTGTAAAGTTTGGGAAGTAAGTGGTTGGAGGTGTTGAGTGATTTCCAACTTCATTGGTTATGATGGATTTGTTTCGAGGGCTTTTTCTTCGCCAAATGGGTTTTTCCGTCATCCTTGCTAGCTTTGAGGCTTTTGGTTTTGGTTTGTTTGGAGAAGTCATGAAGGGATGAATGGAGAGTGTTGAAGATTGGGGATATTTATAGTGTAAGATTTGTGTGTTTATGGATGGATAAAGTTTGTTTGGGAGATTAGGACAAAATATGTTGGTGAAAATTGGAAAATGTAGGTTGAAATAGGCTAAAAAGCAGAAAAGATTCTGTAAACCCGTCCAGCAGATGGCCGGTCCCCTTAATAATTAAGGGGGCCGCCTTACATAATTAAGGGGCCACCCATCTGGTGATTCCCAGATTGCCAGAATTGGGTTTTTGGCAGAAAATTTCAGAAAGGTTGTGTTTTTGGATTTGGATTCAAGCAAGTTCAATTCCTTTAGGCAATATAGCATCTAATCTAATCATGATATAGCATGCATGCAAAAACACTTAAGTAAAAGAACAAACAAGCAACAAATAATAAGCTATAGGAGACAAATAAAGGCAAGGGCACTTAATCTTCCTAAGGCAACTATCTTAGATCAACGGCAAAGGTAACTAGTGAGTCAAAAATCTAGTGATGAAACAAGATGACAATATTATGAGTGATTTTGTCCTAGTGTGTGCCTATATGCAACAAATGTGGAGTTGTGATTGTTTCGACTCCTAAATGCAAAGAATTTTTTTTTAAGAAACAATTCAAAATCTCCTTGATTCGATTTTTGCTCGATCATGAATGTCAAAGATATATATTGGATTATATACCTTGACAATTTATGTGAGAGTTTATGCATGATTTCGGAAAAAGGTTTTTAGCATTTGTCAACATTGCAAGGAAAATGATGTTCATGTAATTCCTAGATGTGAGAATAGTTAAAAAGAATTTGATTGGGTTTTACAAAAGAGTATATGCTAAGAAAATAATATTTTCCAATCTTTAATTTTGTGCGAAATAGATTCCTAGACTCAGAAATGGAGAAGTGGAAGAAAAGTAAATTTTATGAAAATTTTATACAAGAAAAAAATTTGTCTAAATGCAATAGAATTTAGTCAACTTGTTCCATCATTCCTAATCCTAAACGCAAGTGATTGAATAATTCACGCTTAAGGGGTTTAGTGAATATATCCACAATGTTATCTTCCGATGCAACTTTTTCTATAGATATGTTTCCTTTTTGTACATTATCCCTAAGGAAGTGGTGGCGTATTTCTATATGTTTAGTCCTAGAGTGTTGCATCGGATTTTTACTTAAATCTATCGCACCTTTGTTATCGCACATAATGGGAACATTTTCTAACCTAATGCCATAGTCTATGAGAGCTTGTTTCATCCATAGTGCTTGTTGACATGCCTTTCCAGTGCTTACATTGTGGAAAACTAGAAGGGGGGGTTGAATAGTTTTACGTCTTTTTCGTTTTGCTTATTTTATAAAAGATAGTTTCTAAGATAAAACTTTCAAATCACTTTAATACATAAATATATATACTAGTTAATTTATGATTTTGTATAAATACTACTTATGTATAATGTACAATTTCAAAACACTTAACTACAAAAGTATAAATACAAGATTTATTAAAGGTTTTATGTATACAATGCTTATGTATAATGTTTGGAAAGAATATACAATTTCATATATTTTATGTAAGCATATATATGTGTAGTAGTGTATAGATATAATTATATGTACTAGGTTGGTTTTTGTAAGATTAGTTTTATGAATGAATTTTAGTTTGATCTTTATGTGAAATCAACATATGCACAATACTATCAATTATGACTATGTGTGAAATGCAAGTAAGTAATAAATCAAAGAGTGAGAGATGGAAAGATCAAACCGAGACACAAAGGATTTATAGTGGTTCGGCTACAAGGACACCTTCCTTGCCCTACTCCACTCCCCGAGTCACCTACTCGAGAGTTTTCTTCACTAGATCAAAAACCTCCTTTATGGCGGAGAAAACCGTACACACCAAATAACACACCACAAGAATATCACACCACAATCACAACTTCAACACACCTTCTTCACACCAATCTTCTACACACCAATCTTCTATTTTCTTCACACCAATCTTCTACACACCAATCTTCTATTCTCTTCACACCTTCAAAGTACTAATGTCTTGACACCTTCAAGTCACTAATATCTTCACAACTTCAATGCACTAGTGTCTTGACACCTTCAAGCCACTAATGTCTTCACAACTTCAATGCACTAATGTCTTGACACCTTCAAGCCACTAATGTCTTCACAACTTCAATCTACAAATGTCTTCTAGTCTTCTCCACTAGAGATCCTTAATTTCTTCACTACAAGATCCTATTGCTACAATCTCCTATCACCACTACTATCTAACCCTTCTTCTTCACTTCAAGTTACACTTCACACTAATCAACAATTCTAGATTCTTCAACTAAATCTAGATAACTAATACATACACCTTATTCACCAAAGTATAAAGGATTTACAACAAATTATAAATAAACAACTTAGATAGCAAGATGATACTAAGTTGTAATACTTCTAATAGAAGTATTCTTCTCTTTGCACTTGAAAGAATGAGGCTTTGGATCACTTGGAAACAAAGGCTTATGAAATGAATGATCAAAGGATTTTTAGGATTGAAATGAAGATCTAGAACAGAAAGTTTTAGTGCAAAAAGGTGAGGAAAAAATCCAGGTTTAAGGTGGTATTTATAGGCAAAAGTTTCTGACAGAGGAGCGTGGCCGGTCCCCTTAAATCATGGCCGGTCCCCTTAAAATTAAGGGGACCGCCCTTTATAATTAAGGGGGCCGCCCAGCTGAAACGGCTAGAAACTTTGTCTTTTAGTGGGGAAAGTTTATTTGGTGAAAAACTAACTGATTTTGGTTAAATATTTGAAATCATATATTTAGTATGATTAAAACATTTTTCCTTATTACCAAAAGTGTTTTTCAAAAATATATAATAAGATTATATAAATAAATAAACTTTGTATTAGTTAATTAAATACCCCTTTGATCATAAATTGCACTAAGCACTTTGTTTATTCATACCTTAAGTGATTAGTTGGTGAAAGTGATTATTTATTACTAAATACGTGTTTACGTCATGATCTTTGGTTTGATTAGTTTAAGTTTTGTGATTATCAAAACATAGAGATATCGGAAGATATGAATAATGTTTTTAGTCAATCAATTATTTATATCAACAATCTCCCCCTTTTTGATGATTACAAAACCTAAACTTATTAAATCCAAAAATTAATATTTAGACAAGTATTTGGTAAGTTTACATTCACTTCTCCCCCTTTTTGTAGAATCAAAAAGGTTAGGCCGAATAAGCTTCGTGAGAGAAGTTTAAACGGGTAGAAAACTCCCCCTTGATGTATGCTCCCCCTCGTTTGAGGGCACCAAGGTTTCGAGAAAGTAATTCTTGCAAGAAAAATATTAGAAGCACAAGCATGGCACAAGCAAATACATCTAGCATAATATTAACAAGTAATAATCATGGCACAAGGGAATAAGAAACATATATTAAACCATTCAATAATAGAGAAATGATTATGTCAACCCATAATCATTGTTACAAAGGCAATACAAATAGAATTCTAAATAACATAGAACATCCTATAGTGCCAACAAGGAGTGTCACCAAACTTTCTTGAATCCCAAAATGGTTGAGGAGTTTTATTTGAAAATGAGAAAACATAAGCATATCAAATGCTTGGTGGTTTAGTGGAGGTAAACTCTTGGTTCCATGGGTGTTGGTGAGTTTGTAGAGCTTGGAGGTGGTGGATTTGAAGTGGAGTTTGTTGGTTGAGGGTTGTGATGTTGTTCAAGTGATGGGGTTTGTTGAGATCTAGTAAGAAGATACTCAATCCAAGTGAGGTGCTCATTCAAAGCAATAGTTTGTTGTTGAAGGAAGATGCAACAAGGGCAATTGTTAACATGCTTCTCAAGTTGGTTTTTGTTATGTGGTGATGATGGTGAGCTTGATTGTGGTGGATCCAAATTGCGTTGAGCAAGATGTAATGCTAAAAGAGCACTAAGCTCATGTGCCTCTTTTAGCTCCTCAACGAACTTCAAGTGTTCGGAGGAAGGTGATGGTGGTGGAGCTTGATAGTTGTCTTGGGTGAAAGTTTGAACATGCAACATGGGAGTGGCATGTGAGGTAGTAGGAAGTGGTGGTGGTACTCTAGGTGGTGGAGACATGTTTGAGCTTGGGTAATCATGAAAACATGATATGGGTGGAAGATGTTCTTCATGAGTGGATGATGTCTTTGTTGAATGAGCAATATGTGAAGTGTTGATTGAGATGTTGGGATTGTTGTTTTGGGATTGAGCATGCTCATCAAAAGTGGAAGCATTAATGAGGGTATTAGTGGAAGATAGGTTGTGGGATGACTCATTTGAGTGGGTTTGAGGTTGAGTTGTTGGTTGACTTGAAACAACATCACAAGGGTTATGACAAGAATCAAGTTTCCTCCTCCAAACGGGTTTGACGGAGATCCTTGCGGTTCTTGAAATCTTTGGTTTTTGGTTGTTGGAAGATGACATGTTTGGGTGTGATGGCATTAATGGTGGGAGGAGAGTATTTATAGTGTATGAAAAATGTGGTTTAGGAAGGAAAATTTGAGGGATAGTATGGGACAAAATATGTTTGTGAATTTTGGGAAGTATATGTTGAAATGGGTCAAAAAGTGATAAAGAAAACAGTATCCCCGACCATCAGATGGCCGGTCCCCTTAAATGGAGGCCGGTCCCCTTAAATTTAAGGGGGCCGCCCTTATGATTTAAGGGGGCCGCCCATCTGGTGATTCCCAGAATGCCAGAAATGGGTTTTTGGCAGAAAATTTTCAAAAAGGTTGTGTTTTTGGATTTGGATTCAAGTAAGTTCAACTCTTGAGGCTATATAGAGCATACTATTCATGAATGTAGAGAATATCATAGAAATGATTAGAGTGAACAATTAATTCCTAATAATCATGTTATCTACTAATATTTCAATTAAGTTTGGTAACTAAGGAAGCAATAAAGCAAACTAGTTAAGTATGCAACTATATGAAGATAATGGTAAGTAGGATTAGTGCAAACAAATTTAAGATTGTTTATGATAAACAAGTGGGAAGATATGATTATATGAACTTCAAGACTTGTTACAAACAAGATCCATATGGGCAAACCATGATTCTCATGAAATGATTTGATTAGATTGTGGATGTCATTTTCACATAAGTTTATGACATATGTGAGAAAATAATAATGTTTTAAACAAAATATTTTTAGTTTTATTCAACAATGTTTGAAAGTAAGTTTTCACTTAATGCCATAAATCAGGGAACGAAAGAATCTAATGAGAAGCAAGGTTCATAAAAGTAAACTAGCGTTGGGTATATATAGGAAGTGCAATTTAATCAAGTTGGAGAATGAGTATGAGACTATTACTAGTGGTGCTCAATTCAGGCTAAACACGACCGTTTTTACGGGTTACACACACCCAACTTCTCACATTTAGGTTAAATTGAATTTCTAGTCAATAGATTCTCCAGTAGTCATTCTCCTTTTAGAAGAAATCGAGTTCCTAAATTTACCTATCGAAGATTACCAAATATGAAGTTTTCTTGATTCACTAATACTTGGCTTAATGTTTTGAAATACATTCAAGTTTGTATCCTAATGAAACAAATTTTGTTTTGTTTCAAAAAGAAAAATGTTTCTATCTGGATAAAGATCAAAATAATGTTATGATAGCTTATGATTAAGCATGTTGTTCGAAAAAGCATAAAATAGATATTCGAAGGGTTTTAACTCAAAGAGAGAAGTTTTTAAATATGATGTATTGATTTTGATAATCAAGAAATTTCAGGTGAAAGATATACTTCAAGAGAATCGATTCAGCCCATTGTCACATGTAATCATCTCTAATGGCAACTAAAGATGTGAAAGAGATATGGTAGACATTGAACATCTAAATGCAATGAGATAGGAAAGGTCAAAGAAAATCATCAATGAATGCAATATAGACATATGTATATATGCATGTATACAAGACACATTGTAATATTGAGTCACTAGCAAGTCTTAATTATAACACATCTATTAATGCAACTAGTAAGATCATATAGCACAAATGGCAAGTATTCTATTCTAGATCATAGAAGATTATCAATATAGATGAAAACTAAAATAAATGATAATAGACATAGCAATAAGAGGGTTAATTATCCTAATGTTATGTATGCATATATTGGTATTCATGATCTAAAAGCATAGCAACTTGCAAATTAAAACATATTAATATACTAATTGAAGCATACTCTATCTTAATGTAATGTAGGCAAGTTTTTGAAAAGAAAACTTACCTCAGGTCCAGCTCTTCTTTAAGAGTGGTCATGAGAGCAATATAAAACGTCAAGAAGATTTTCCCCAAAGCAAGTTTGAAGAAGCGAAGTAATATCCCAATGCAAAAAGGATCAAGGAGACTTGATCATAGAAACACTATCGGTCGCACCAATCATCACAAGTCGTGCAGATTAAGAATGGTAGAACAAGAATCCTTCGTCATGAGGTAGTAACGAACACACCATAAAGTCAATGGTCATCAAATGAAAGAAAGCGAATAGAGCGATCCAAAAAGAAGTAGTTCCTTTGATCGTTAATTACCTACACATGACAGAGAGCTTGGTACCCAGATTCTCATGGGTCCGAGTTGATTAGTAGCGAACATCCAATGCACTTAAATGCATATGAAGAGGATGTCGTCGAGAAGTACAAGAATTCATTATTTGTTTGTTTTAACAAACAAACAATAACTTTCTTGACTAGAGAAATAATCAATGGATGTAAATAATAATAGTTCTAAATTTTTCCATTAGGTTTAACAAATTTTATTTGTTTTGATGTATTTGTCAAATACTCATCTGCCGTAAATCCTAATCCGGTTTTATCATAAAATGACTTTTGAATGTTAAGTAGATATTTTAAAGATTTAGAACTATTTTCGAATTTTGCCAATATTTTTGCTTTTTCCTTTTCCATTTTAATTTCATGTTTATAGTCTTGACAATTTTTACATTCAAGATCAATTTCAATATTACTTTCAAGTCTAGACATTTTGTCTTCTAAAATTATTTCTTTTTCAAAGTTATTTTCAGCGGATGTTGAAGATTCATTTTTAAAAATAATTTTTGAGTCAATGTTGCAAAAGTGTTTGAAGTTATTTTCCATTTTTGAAAATTCTAATATAAATTGATCATAGCAAAAATGTTTGGTTTTGAATTGTACCTTATTTGTACTTGTACAATCTTCACTTGCTATACGGTGATCAATTCCATTGTTCATGTCGCTCCATGTTTTGTTTGTAGTATTGCTTGGATCTTGGAGCATGTAATCCTTGTCATCACTATTTGTATTAACATTTGTTAGGATGTTCACGTATTCCGTATTTACATCGTCTTTATCGTCCTTGTTGCACCATGATTTATTAACATGCTTTCTTCGGATTTGACACATGTGTTCTTCATTATTGGTACCTTCAATGATCACATTTGAACTAGTAGTACATGTGTTTATTTCAACTAAATATTTATCTATTAAATTTTCTAGAGTCACTATTTCATGTGCAATATCAAGTTTATCATCTTTGGTTTTACATTTCTCTTGGTGAAACTTTAAAAGGCATTTCCAAATATCATTTGCCGTTTTACAAGGAAATAATCTTTCATATTCAACATTTGGTAGAGTTTTGAAAATAAGTAATTTAGCTTTAGTATTTTTATCAATTTTTATTTGAAGATTATTATATTGATTTTCAAAATCCATTTTGGTTAGTTTAAGATCACCAATTGAAATAATATGCCAAAGATCAAGATCTATTGATTTCACATAATTTTCAAATTTATTTTTCCATTCAAGAAAATGATCATTTTCAAATAATGGTGGTTTTTGCGTAAATTCTCCTTCTAGATATTTTTCGAATTCCATAGATCGTTACAAGTTTTAAAATACAGTATATTTTAAAAATCTTGTTAGACGTGGCTCCTGATACCAATTGTGGAAAACTAGAAGGGGGGTTGAATAGTTTTACGTCTTTTTCGTTTTGCTTATTTTATAAAAGATAGTTTCTAAGATAAAACTTTCAAATCACTTTAATACATAAATATATATACTAGTTAATTTATGATTTTGTATAAATACTACTTATGTATAATGTACAATTTCAAAACACTTAACTACAAAAGTATAAATACAAGATTTATTAAAGGTTTTATGTATACAATGCTTATGTATAATGTTTGGAAAGAATATACAATTTCATATATTTTATGTAAGCATATATATGTGTAGTAGTGTATAGATATAATTATATGTACTAGGTTGGTTTTTGTAAGATTAGTTTTATGAATGAATTTTAGTTTGATCTTTATGTGAAATCAACATATGCACAATACTATCAATTATGACTATGTGTGAAATGCAAGTAAGTAATAAATCAAAGAGTGAGAGATGGAAAGATCAAACCGAGACACAAAGGATTTATAGTGGTTCGGCTACAAGGACACCTTCCTTGCCCTACTCCACTCCCCGAGTCACCTACTCGAGAGTTTTCTTCACTAGATCAAAAACCTCCTTTATGGCGGAGAAAACCGTACACACCAAATAACACACCACAAGAATATCACACCACAATCACAACTTCAACACACCTTCTTCACACCAATCTTCTACACACCAATCTTCTATTTTCTTCACACCAATCTTCTACACACCAATCTTCTATTCTCTTCACACCTTCAAAGTACTAATGTCTTGACACCTTCAAGTCACTAATATCTTCACAACTTCAATGCACTAGTGTCTTGACACCTTCAAGCCACTAATGTCTTCACAACTTCAATGCACTAATGTCTTGACACCTTCAAGCCACTAATGTCTTCACAACTTCAATCTACAAATGTCTTCTAGTCTTCTCCACTAGAGATCCTTAATTTCTTCACTACAAGATCCTATTGCTACAATCTCCTATCACCACTACTATCTAACCCTTCTTCTTCACTTCAAGTTACACTTCACACTAATCAACAATTCTAGATTCTTCAACTAAATCTAGATAACTAATACATACACCTTATTCACCAAAGTATAAAGGATTTACAACAAATTATAAATAAACAACTTAGATAGCAAGATGATACTAAGTTGTAATACTTCTAATAGAAGTATTCTTCTCTTTGCACTTGAAAGAATGAGGCTTTGGATCACTTGGAAACAAAGGCTTATGAAATGAATGATCAAATGATTTTTAGGATTGAAATGAAGATCTAGAACACAAAGTTTTAGTGCAAAAAGGTGAGGAAAAAATCCAGGTTTAAGGTGGTATTTATAGGCAAAAGTTTCTGACAGAGGAGCGTGGCCGGTCCCCTTAAATCATGGCCGGTCCCCTTAAAATTAAGGGGACCGCCCTTTATAATTAAGGGGGCCGCCCAGCTGAAACGGCCAGAAACTTTGTCTTTTAGTGGGGAAAGTTTATTTGGTGAAAAACTAACTGATTTTGGTTAAATATTTGAAATCATATATTTAGTATGATTAAAACATTTTTCCTTATTACCAAAAGTGTTTTTCAAAAATATATAATAAGATTATATAAATAAATAAACTTTGTATTAGTTAATTAAATACCCCTTTGATCATAAATTGCACTAAGCACTTTGTTTATTCATACCTTAAGTGATTAGTTGGTGAAAGTGATTATTTATTACTAAATACGTGTTTACGTCATGATCTTTGGTTTGATTAGTTTAAGTTTTGTGATTATCAAAACATAGAGATATCGGAAGATATGAATAATGTTTTTAGTCAATCAATTATTTATATCAACATACATATTCGGCTTCGGTGGTAGAAATAGCAAGAGCGGTTTGCTTATTCGAAAGCCAAGATGTTAGACAACATCCCATAAACGTGCAAATACCGCTAGTGCTTTTTCTATCTACATAGTATCCCGCATGATCCGAATCCGCATAGACGATGGTTTCTATGCCGGATCCCTTAGGATACCATAATCCTAAGTGTATAGTACCTTTAATGTATCGGAAGATACGCTTAACCGCTTCTAGGTGAGAGGTTTTGGGATCCTCTTGAAAACGGGCACAAAGGCAAACACTAAACATGATATCGGGTCTACTTGCCGTCAAGTATAGTAAACTACCTATCATTCCTCTATACTTGGTGTTATCTACGGACTCACCTTCATCATCCTTTGTGAGTTTCACTTCCGTAGACATGGGAGTTTTTATGGGTTTTGAGTCTTCTAGGCCAAATTTCTTAAGCATTTCCTTAATGTACTTAGATTGGTTAAAGAATATTCCATCTTCTAATTGTTTTATTTGTAATCCTAGGAAAAAGTTAAGTTCACCCATCATACTCATCTCAAACTCATCATGGATGATTTTGGCAAATTCATCACACATGTCTTGACAAGTTGATCCAAATATAATGTCATCAACATATATTTGAACAATGATGAGATTTGGGTCTTTCCTTTTTGTGAAAAGAGTATTATCTACCATTCCCATGGAATAATCACGTTTAATAAGGAAAGCTTTTAATCGATCATACCAAGCTTTGGGAGCTTGTTTGAGTCCATACAAAGCTTTCTTTAACTTATAAACATAATCATGTTTTGCGAAGTCAATGAATCTTGGAGGTTGTGCCACATATACCTCCTCATTTATAAAACCGTTAAGGAATGCACTTTTCACGTCCATTTGGAATAACTTAAAATCAAGGGCGCATGCATAGGCAAGTAATATCCTAATAGATTCTAGTCTAGCTACGGGGGCATAAGTTTCGTCATAATCAATTCCTTCTTGTTGATTATAACCTTGGGCAACTAACCTAGCTTTATTCCTAGTTACTATTCCATTTTCATCTAACTTATTCCTATATACCCATTTAGTTCCTATGATGGTCATATTCATTGGATTTGGGACTAATTCCCAAACATCATTTGCCTTAAATTGATTTAATTCTTCTTGCATAGCTATAACCCAACTTTCATCTTTTAAAGCCACATTAATATTCTTAGGTTCTATTGCTGAGAGGAAACAAAAGAAATTATTTTTATCTTGGGCTTGTGACCTAAGGGTTCTTTGGTTAAGATGTCCTATTATATTATCTAATGGACGTGATCTAGATTCTTTAACATTTACAATTTCGTTATTTCCTAAGTTAACGTCTTCATTATCATTTCCTATGGGTTTTGCTTTACTAACCTCAATAGCTTCATCTTCGACTAATGTTTTAGGAGGTGGTGGTGTTTCATCAAATGTTACATTTAGTGATTCTTCTACTTTCATGGAGTGTTTGTTAAGTATTATATATGCTTTACTATTTTGTGAGTATCCTAAAAATATTCCTTCATATGATTTTGGATCAAACTTAGTGAGGTAATCCTTAGTGTTTAGAATATATTATTTACTTCTAAATACCCTAAAGTAGCTTAAGTTTTGCTTTCTACCTCTTAGTAACTCATAAGGAGTTTTCATAGAATTCTCCTAATTGATACCCTATTAATAATATATGTTGATGTATCTACAGCGTGACACCAAAATTTTTGTGGGATGGATTGTTCATTTAACATTGTTCTACTCATTTCTTGTAGTGACCTATTTTTTCTTTCTACCACGCCATTTGATTGAGGAGTACGAAGAGCGGAGAAATTGTGAGATATTCCATTTAAATCTCAATATTTTCCGAATTGTACTTCGTTGTCAAATTCCCTACCATGGTCCGTCCTAATGGCTACTATTGTGCATCCTAATTTATTTTGAATCATTTTACTAAATATTTCGAATTTTTCAAAGGCTTGGGTCTTGTCACTTAAAAACCTAGTCCACGTGTATCGTGAGTAGTCATCTACTATTACTAAGGTATATTTGTTTCCTCCATAGCTCCGCACAGCGGATGGACCAAAAAGATCCATATGTAATAGTTCTAGGCACCTAGTAGTGGATACTATATTCTTAGCTTTGTGACTAGCATGAACTTGTTTTCCAATTTTACATGCATTACAAAAATGCTTGTCATATTTTAGATTAGGCAAGTTTCTAACTAGTTCTTTAGAGGCCAAAGATTGTATTTGTTGCATGTTAGCATGTCCTAATCTCCTATGCCACAATGTGGAGTTTTCGTCTAGGGTCGTTAGGCATATCCTATCCTCAGGTTTGTTTCCTAGTTTCATAACATATATGCCTCCTTTCCTAATTTCTCTACCTATAATTTTTTCATTCTTAACTATTTCGCTATCCTCTTCGGTAAAGGTAACTCTACATTTATTATAGCATATTTGTCCTATACTAAGCAAGTTATATGTTAAATTATCTACATGCTCTACATTTTCAGTAGTAAGTGAGTCTTGAGAAATCGTACCTTTGCTAATGATTTTTCCACGTAAGTCACTACCGAAAATAATGTTACCTCCATTGTATGCCTTGTACGTAGAAAATAGCTTGCGGTTCCCCGTCATGTGCCTCGAACATCCGCTATCCTTGATCCATTCGTCAGGCTCCAAGTCAATTCCTAAACATATTTCGTCGGTTGCTTTTGCCACAAAACACTTTTCGTCACTTGGTTTTTCCACTTCTTCTTTGTCACTATCACTCCATGTTCTGCTAACAAAGGCGCCTTGATTTTCATAACCCAGCGGCTTTAGACATTCGCCAATGAGATGATTTGGACTTCCACATCTAAAGCACTTTCTTTTCCCGTAGTTATCACTTCTATTTCTTTGGAACGGTTTTCTTTCGTCTCGTGGTGATCTAGTGAATCTTCCTCGTCTCTTGAAGAATTTCTTGAATTCTCTTACGGCCATTGCATATTCTTCGTCTTCACTTTCGTCACTTGAGTCATCATTGTCACTAGGTTCCTTTTTGGCTTTTAGAGCAATGGATTTGGTTTGTTCTTTCTTGACTTTGACCGTTTCCGAATCTCTTCTAATAATTTCTTCATGGACCTTTAAGTTGCTAATAAGTTCATCAAGTGATAACGTCATCAAATTCTTTGACTCTTCAATTGCCGTGACCTTAGCTCGCCATTTTGGATGCAATGCCCTAAGAAATTTCCTAACACAATTTTTACTAGAAAATGTCTCATCAAGTGCTTTTAAACTTGTGATAATAGTGTTAAATTTAGCAAAAGCATTATCAATTGATTCCTCTTTCGGAATCGTAAATTGTCCATATTGTTGTACAAGAAGATCTATTTTATTATCTTTGACTTGACTATTACCTTGGTGAGTAATAAGTAGTGATTCCCAAATTTCTTTGGCGGTTTTACACATAAAATTTCTTTCATATTCTTTACGTGGTAACGCATTATAAATTACCATTTTAGCTTCATTATTGTTAGCTAGTTTCTTTTTCAAATCATCATTTTGTTTTTCAAAAGGTAAAATTTCATCCTTTTTATTTTCCGGATTTTGTTGAGTGGGAGGAAAATCACCAAAGGTAATAACATGCCAAAGATCAAGATCTTTTGATTTCACATAAGTTTCGAATTTATTTTTCCAATATAAAAATCCATCACTTTCAAATAGTAGTGGTCTTTGCATAGATTGCCCTTCTAAATATTTTAAAGATTCTATAGATCGTTACAAGTTTTAAAATACAATATATTTTAAAAAATCTTGCTAGACGTGGCTCTTGATACCAATTGTGGAAAACTAGAAGGGGGGGGGGTTGAATAGTTTTACGTCTTTTTAATTTGTTACAAAAGATTGTTTGAATGTTTTCTTTGTTTTCAAAAATTTAGATTCGATACTATCTGATTTCAAGTCTTGCATAATATGAACAACAATAAATATGTACGATATAGCAATAATAATGTAAGTAAAGAAATAAATGAGAGATGGAAAGATCGAACCGCGAGACAAAAGATTTATAGTGGTTCGGCTATAAGGTCACCTTCCTTGCCCTACTCCACTCCCCGAGCACTTAACTCGAGGGTTTTCTTCACTATGTCAACAAGCTCCCTTATGGCGGAGAAAACCATACACACCAATGTACACACCACAACTTCGTCACAACTAAATCACAACTTCTACCCAACTTCTTCACACCAATCTACTTCACACCAATTCTTCTTCACACCTTTGTACTTCACACCTATTCTTCTTCACACCTTTCTACTTCACACCTATCTACTTCACACCAATCTTCTTCACACCTTTCTACTTCCTAACTCTTCTTCTTCACAACAAACTACTAACTAATCACACTACTTATATACCTAGCTAAACTATCTTCTATCAAATATTCACAACTAATTTCACAAAGAGATAGATACAATGGATGATGTTCTAACAACTTAGATGTGGAGATCACAACAAGTTGTAATACTTCTTGTCTTGAGGGATAGAAGTATTCTTTTCTTGCACTTGAGAGGATGATGTTTGGATCACTTTGAAACAAAGATTTATGAATGTATGATCAAAGGATTAAGAGAATGGAAATGGAGATCTAGAACAAAAAGTTTAGGAGTGCAAAAGGTAGGGAAAATCTGTGAAATGAACTAGTATTTATAGAGATAGAAAATACTTTGCAGGAGCGTGCCGGTCCCCTTAAATCATGGCCGGTCCCTTTAATTTTAAGGGGACCGCCCCTTATAATTAAGGGGCCGCCCAGCTGTAACAGCCAGAAATTCTGTCTTTTAGTGGGGAAAGTTTATTTGGTGAAAAACTAACTGATTTTGGTTAAAAATTTGAATTCATATATTTAGTATGATTAAAACATTTTTCTTTATTACCAAAAGTGTTTTTCAAAAATATATAATATGTTTATATATAAAAATAAACTTTGTAATAATTAATTAAATACCCCTTTGATCATAGATTGCAATAAACACTTTGTTTATTCATACCTTAAGTGATTTGGATGTAAAGAGAATGTTAATCACTAAATACTTGTTTATGTCATAAATTTTAGTTCAATGGGTTTATGTTTTGTAATAATCAAAACATAGAGATATTGATAATATGTTAATAATGTTTTTAGGCATTATTTATGTCAACACTGGCCTTAAGACAAGCTAAACTTGAAAGTGTTACACTTCAAATTCAAAACACTGAACTTGTAAAACTTAACCATGCTCTTCAAGAAGAACTTAAGAAGGAAAAGGACATCATTGAAAGATGGATAACTAAGAACCCTAGAGTCTATGAGTCAGTTAGTCTTATCCTTAGTACAAAAAGAGGAATACTGGGAGAAGATCAACTCACTAAATCCTCAAATGAGAGTAATAGTGAAAAAGCCTTCATTCCAGCTGGCATATCTTTTGAAAAAGAAATTAATCCAAGGTCAGTGACTAGATAGAGAGAATCAATCCAGAAAGCAAGTTACCTAACTTCAACACTGGAACCATTCTCGAACTTGAAAGTCAATCCAACAAAAGTGTGCTTAGAGTCACTAATGAACCAAGAAAGACTGAGTCACTGACTGAGTCTAAAGCAAGTCTCAAACTCCTCTTCATTCTTTGAAAATTCCTTAGGGAGCGGCACCCTGCTCAGATCTCACACACATAGCCTACCAACCACACTCTCCAGAAAAGAAATCAGGATCGAGTATAACAATCCTTAAACAACCCACCTCAGTCTCTAAGGATGATGTCTCGGTCATTGCTGAAACCTCCACACCCTATGTCCACTTTGATGAAAAGACAAACAGCACTGACTCAAATTATGATCAGTTGACTGAACTTATGAGGATGCTAAGTGACAAGTTTGAGTCATCTGTAAACTCTTCTCCGTCAAAAGAAAAGGAACCAACTTCAGCCTCTTCAAGCACCTCCAAGTCAAAATTCTCACCCAAACCTCAACAGAGATGTGAAATCTGCAATTACATGAATCATAACACCGATGATTGCTACAGAATCTTGTTTTGCATGATATGCAAGCAAGAAGATCATAGGACCTCTGATCACAACTCACACCTTTCCTCTCTAAACCCTCATGCAAACTACAAAATTCACATCCTCTAGAACTCATCATCAAAGCGGAACCAAAGACTAAAGGCTAAATCTATTCAACCCTGTCCACATGGTGGTTCTGATGATCATCATCCTGATGACTGTATCATGTATCCATGTTGTGATATATGTGGATATCTCTCTCATAATACTTCAGAACATGACGCGGTCATTCAAAATAGGAGAAGAATCACCACAAACTCTTTTGAATCCACCTCATCACACATGTGCAAAAAATGTGGTAGCACCATTCACACAACTACTGACCATGAATCTGTTATACAATTTAAAAGGACCATCAATGTTAAACCCATCAAGAAATGGGTTAATAAGAAAAACTAACGCTGTGCAAAAACATGCCAGGAAACCAGTCTGGCATCTAGACAGTGGATGCTCAAGGAGTATAACCGGTGTCAAGGAGTATCTGCATAAATATGTCAAAGAACCAGGACCTAAAGTGGTATTTGCTAACAACTCATCATGTCTCACTAAAGGTTATGGTTCAGTAAACTGTAGTGGAATATTTTTACAAAAATATATTACATTAGTGGCCTTAAGTACAACCCAATAAGTGTTAGTGAAGTATGTGATGCAAAGTACATAGTTCAATTTGATGATAAGCAAGGTACCATCTTCAATGCTAACAAAGAAGCTGTTCTTATAGCTCTGAGAAAAGAGGATGTTTATATGTTAGACATGACAACACTCACTCAGAATGGAACTTGTCTATTTGCTAAAGGCACTGAAACCCTGAACTAGCTTTGGCTCAAAAGACTCTCCCATCTGAACTTTTAAAACATCAACAACCTTGCCAAACAAAATAAAGTCCTTGGTTTACCATCCCTTGTGTTCTCTAAGGATAAACCTTGTCCAGCTTATGAAAAAGGCAAACACCATAGATCGTCCTTCAAAACCGAAAAAAACCCTTCTCCATTCAAAAATGTCTTCATCTCTTACATATGGATCTCCTTGGACCTATCAGTCCACTGTTTATCCATCATGAGAAATATACCCTAGTAATTGTTGATGAATATTCACGATACACATGGGTATATTTTCTTAACAAATAGAGCCAAGCAGCTGATACTATTATGTCATTTGTCAGGAACATAGAAAATCAAAATGACATCAAAGTCAAACAAATCAGAACTGACAATGGCACTGAATTCAAAAATCCCTATCTTGAGTGTTTCTGTGATGAGAAAGGAATTTCTCAGAAGTTTTCTTCTCCCTATACTCCTGAACAAAATGGAGTTGCTGAGAGAAAGAATAGAACACTCATTGAGGCGACAAGAACAATGTTAAATGGATCAATCCTCTCCAAACACTTTTGGACAGAGTAAAAACTGCCTATTACACACACAACAGATCCATCATTGTTAAAAGACACAACAAACACCCTATGAAATCTTCAAAGGAAGAATCCCGGACATCAGCTACTTTCATGTGTTTGGATGTCCAGTATTCATTCATAATCACAAGGATAACATAGGGACATTTGATGAAAAAGTTGATGATGGATACTTGATGTAGGATTTCTGACCAGGTTTTATTATTTATAAAGTCTCGTTTTTACCCTAGGTCTACTTTATGCACTAACGGATAGAGAATCTAGTCGTGTGTTGGCTTGTAATGGTAACTCCGAGGTCATCCCAAGAACTATGTGGTGCAGATTATATCTAAGTCTAATGTCACTAAATAATACTAATTTTAAAGTAGAAATGATTGATTAAATAAAATGAAATGAAAGTAAATAAACAAAAAGCAATTAAAGGTGAGGTTGTGAGCAGTAAGAGAGAAATGTGCTAACCTAATTACTCCTCCTATATCGCTTGCAATAATGTTTCCTATTAAACTAATCTCATGCTTTAGGTGGGGCGGACATATATCACTAGGTTCATATGGTAAAGTTCCCTAGCCTATCTCCCCCGAATCCTGCCGGGAACCACATGCACTTCCCCATGATAGTAAGCCGACGTACGGTAGACGGGTTTTGATGCGTGGAATTGCACCCTCGCAAAAGGTTTTACCTCTCAAGGGATTTTGAGAAGCTTGCAATCCCCACCAGGCAGTGTACCTGTTCGTTGTAGTATAGTATAGTGACAAGTACCGGGGGATTGATCGTTCAACTCTAGGAATAGTGTTCGCTAGGGTTAAAATTCTACTAAACTAGGTCTAGGGGTGAGGGATGATTCTTTTTGTATTTTTATATTTTAAGGAAAGCAATTAAAATCTCAGTTTTGGAAGGAGTGGGCGGAATTAGTTGCTAGTCAACTAACCCAATTAACTAAAGATGCAATCAAAATAAAATAAAATAAACTTAAACTAAATTGTGGTGTAAGCAATAATGAGAGAAAGTGTGTTTACTTAGATTTCATTACTCCCTAGATATCTTTTACCGGTTGATTAGCTTGTTACAATTGCATGGATGACGGGTTATATTCCTTAATACTAGTCGTAGGGCCGTATACGATCTTCCCTAACTCTATAGGCTTCTACCTCAATCCTATGTCGACCCGACTAAAAGCTCCTAACATGGTATCCCTGGAAGTTACCTATGCATTAAATATAACCAAATAATCATAGTACACATCCGATCATGTTTCTTAAGACGTTCAAGCAAGTTACAAATTGGAAGTCTGCCAGTTTTCTTAAGCCTAACATCGAATTCATTCATCCACAACAATTATAAGCAAACCATCAACCAATAATTAACATCTAGGTTTCATTACATCTAAGCAAACACGAAGGAAACCTAGGCTAGTATGTTAAAGAGAAGACAAGCGTAAGATATAATCAAACAACACATAGACATATTGAATGATTTGGTAAAGTACTTATATTCAATTGAACATGGAAGAAACAAAGGGTTGAAACCCTTAAAATAGCTAGAAAATTCGTCTAGGGTTTATTCCCTCAAAGTTGCACACAATGAATGAAAACTAGAAAACTATATATAGATTTTGTATCCTGACGGCGTCAAGAGCAAGGTGTGACGTCGTCAACTCGCCGCCAAAATAAACTCGTATTGCCTAGATCCACTTCTGACGCCGTCACTCTCTATGGGTTCTGGGTCGTCACTCTTTACGTTTACTCTTGATAGCCTTGGAAATTTTGTACGTGACGCCGTCAGATCCCCTTCACAAAACATTCTGGCGCGTCATGTGTATTTGATTTATCCACCCTTTTTTCAACTCATGGCCCCGTCACTAGCAGTATGTGACGCCGTCAAGTGCAATTTCCAGCATGATTTGAGACTTTGTCGTTTTCTGCACTTTTTCGCTCAAAAAACTTCCAAAATGCTTCCTTTTGTAAAATTCCTCTCAAAAGTACCTAAAATGACAAAAGGAACGATTTAGGGCAATATTTGATCAAATAATCTCGACTTTGGCCTTAAATGACCCCCCAAAAGCGGTACACTTTTCGCTTCATCAAATACCCTTACACTTGAGGTTTGCTTGTCCTCAAGAAAATGCGCTTTTATTCTAATCAAACTACAAGTTAGGGGTCATTTAACACTAAGATAAAAGTAATTACAACAAATAATCGTTCCACTTCAACCAAAAACAAGCACGGAAATTATACACTAGCGCCTCACAAATAGTGTAATAAAGTATATATCACAATATGGAAATGGAAAACATCTCTCACTACATATCATAGCAAATAGATTACCATAGGCTTGGGAAAGGATCAAAGCTCCACCACTTGGCGTAAGCACCTAGGATAAACTATCAAAGACGTCTTTTAAAGGGTCATAACGTGAGGTGTAGGGATAGGATAAACACGGTTTTGTTGGATAAAGGCAATATTTACTGGTGGCGAGTTAATCATCCTGGTCAATTACATGTACAATGTGGCGTTGCTAAGCCAAGACTCGACTCGACTTAAGCTAATCAAAAACTAATAAAAACATAGAATGAAACGGGATGGTAGTCCGTATATTTTTTCTCTTTTTCTTTTTCTATTTTTTTTCTTTATTTTTCCGATTTTTTTATTTTATTTTATTTTATTATTTTTTTTTGCGTACACTCTTACCCTACCATCCAAAATAATACATCATAGGGAATTTGCATTCCCCTTAAACTTGAACTTTTACATACTTTACAATTAACTATTCTAATGACTCGAATTAAGATAATCAAAACACTTGGAGTACTTTTTAAGATTAACGCACATATGGAGGTAATATATGATGTTCTTCCCCATTAATCCATAACACTAGTACTTTACCCATGAGTCACAATCGTCCTAAAACAATGTGTACAAGATATGACTCGACTTAGCAACCATGTAATCAATTAGATAATTAACTAAGGGTTTAAACAAATAACAATAATGCACTAAAGATGAGTGCATACACGGAAGGCTAAGGCGATTTGGTTGCACATTTGGGGTGGAATGTAAACAAATTCTATCTTTAAGTAAAATGCTTAAAGTTAGAAACGAAAAGATAGGCTCGGAGGGGTGTACTAGGGGTATCGTGTACTAAAAATGAGTACATCGCAAAGGTGTGGGAAAAATTAATTGATTTCACTAGTCAAGGTAATTGACTTAAATGGTCAAGTAATTATGATACGGGTTTAACACAAGCGTGATCCTAATGCCTCTTATCATGTAGTAAATCCTACTACACGAATGTAGTCTCACTAGCGGTCTCGGGATGCATCACTAACGCAAGTTCTAGAATCTAAGTACTACCGGTACACTCATAAGCACTAATAATGAATGCTTTTCCCAAAAAATCTAAAGGCGAACCTCACATATTTGGGTGGAAAATTTTTTTGAGTGGTACGGTTTTTGTGCCAGTCATACAACTCCGATCCATGAGACGCTCATTAAGGCTAAAGCTTTACTCCTAAATGTTGTAAAAAATTTTAAATTTGGCGCTAAAATTGCCCTAACAAGTATTTCTCTTAGTTTTATTACACACCCACTATTGAACAAACAAACTCAAGCGTAATTGTATTCTCTAAAGTATCATCATTTACCCTCCCCTTACACTTAGGCTGAACATTGTCCCCAATGTTCAATAAAAAGATGTAAAAGTAAATAAGGTAAAAGAATGAAAACAAATACTCCCCTGATTCGTTTGATGTGGATAAATCGTTAACATGGTCAAATCCTCCTCCAAGAAAATGAACGTTGAAAGCTTCCCTTCCGAAATGATAAATCATCTTCTTGTCCAATGTAACCTGTTAAACCTGAGAAAACAATCATGGCAACCTCGCGTAAAATCGGCGGCAATCTATATATATATATATATATATATATATATATATATATATATATATATATATATATATATATATATATAAGGATATAATGCTTGTGGAATGAATGTTTGCAGATTTCCTAGAATTTATAAAACTAAAGAATTAACAAAAACTTCAAGACTCCGTTAGTAAAACAAAACTTGCAAAATTTCCAGAAGTTTACACCTGACGCCGTCAGATGTTAATCCTGACGTCGTTAGAGTGTTCTGATAGAAATCTCATGTTAAGTTTCTGGAAAATTTCTTGAAAAACTTATGCTTTAATCCCTGGAATTTCCTGCAAAACATCATTATGACTCGATACAAGCATTTGACTCAAACAAATACTAATATACATGTTCATTTAATATTGTTGTGGTTCATGTTCATTCCAGTTCTTATAAACAAATTTAGATTTCCCTTACACTTATTTTTTGCAAAATACCTTTATATGTAGTTAAGACGAAGTTAAAAACAAAATAAAGCATTTTCACAATTTACTTTGAAACATGAGCCACAAACAATAAAAATAAAACATGCATACGGAAACAAATAAAATCAAACAATCAAACCAATAAATAAAATAAAAACATCAAACAATTTAAAACATGGGTTGGGTTGCCTCCCAAGAAGCGCTTGTTTTTGTTCGAGTCACAAGCCTGACTCTACCCTTATTTAACGAAAATAGGGGAGGTTTTCCCTACACTTTGGATTAAGCGCGGGTGGAAGTAGCGATACACACCCTTAGGGTAGAAATATGCCACGTGAGGTGAAGGGGGTAAGTGAATGGCTTCCTTCATCTTAAAACTACCCGGATAATATTGGTTCCTCTTTTGTCTCCTAGATGTAAATCTAAGGATGGAAAGGTGCATAAAGATTGAGGTTCAGGTTCATCAACACTAGGAAATTCCCTAGAACTAAGAGTAAGGTTATCACTACCAGTATTCAAACCTATATCCTCTAGTGGTGCTTGGTCCAAGGGTTCTACCTCAATTGGGGTTCCTATAGTCTGGTCTACTTCTTTCGGGTAAGTCACGGGCGGTGTGTATGCCTCAAATGATGGTAGGACTTGTGGGGTACTTAGTGGGCTTGGGTTTTCTACTATCTCTTCCATCACATCAATATCACCTATGTGTTCATCTTGTATTATGGTAGTGCCTAACCATGACATGCAACTAGGTGGCTCAACTCTAACCTCATGTGTGTCTTATGTTTTGGTGAAATCTATCCCGCTCATGCAACTAGGTAGTTCAACACTAACCATCTCATAATCTTGGTTTGATTCTAAGTTCATGTTCTTAGAAACTAGGTCATCTTGCTCATACGAATCGACCAATTCGTTGAACTTATGGGTCATGGTTAGGAAGCTTTTCTCAAAATCCATCCAACGGGTCTCGCTAAAAGGAATTGATCCTGATAATGATCGTCTAATAGAAATCACACATGCATAGAATTCATCAAACCCATCTAACTTTACACCCATCTCCTCTTGTATATATCTAAGATCACTTAAAAATTCATTGGAACAACAGGAAGCAAATCTATCCGAGTAAACTAATTGTTCCTCTATAGTTAATGATCTAAATGGAATTTCATCCGCCATGGAGACAAATGAAAATGGTTTTACAAACCAAGGGCACAAAGAAAAAGATAGACTACAAGAAAGCTAATAAAAAGAAAATAAAAATCTCACTTGATAGGAATCTAATGAGTAGACCTAATCAAAATAAATTTCAACCTAAACAATAACTATTCCCCGGGCTGCGGCGCCAAAAACTTGATGCATGGAATTGCACCCTCGCAAAAGGTTTTACCTCTCAAGGGATCTTGAGAAGCTTGCAATCCCCACCAGGCAGTGTACCTGTTCGTTGTAGTATAGTATAGTGACAATTACCGAGGGATTGATCGTTCAACTCTAGGAATAGTGTTCGCTAGGGTTAAAATTCTACTAAACTAGGTCTAGGGGTGAGGGATGATTCTTTTTGTATTTTTATATTTTAAGGAAAGCAATTAAAATCTCAGTTTTGGAAGGAGTGGGCGGAATTAGTTGCTAGTCAACTAACCCAATTAACTAAAGATGCAATCAAAATAAAATAAAATAAACTTAAACTAAATTGTGGTGTAAACAATAATGAGAGAAAGTGTGTTTACTTAGATTTCATTACTCCCTAGATATCTTTTACCGGTTGATTAGCTTGTTACAATTGCATGGATGACGGGTTATATTCCTTAATACTAGTCGTAGGGCCGTGTACGATCTTCCCTAACTCTATAGGGTTCTACCTCAATCCTATGTCGACCCGACTAAAAGCTCCTAACATGGTATCCCTGGAAGTTACCTATGCATTAAATATAACCAAATAATCGTAGTACACATCCGATCATGTTTCTTAAGATGTTCAAGCAAGTTACAAATCCGAAGTCTGCCAGTTTTCTTAAGCCTAACATCGAATTCATTCATCCACAACAATTATAAGCAAACCATCCACCAATAATTAACATCAAGGTTTCATTACATCTAAGCAAACACGATGGAAACCTAGGCTAGCATGTTAAAGAGAAGACAAGCATAAGATATAATCAAACAACACATAGACATGTTGAATGATTTGGTAAAGTACTTATCTTCAATTGAATATGGAAGAAACAAAGGGTTGAAACCCTTAAAATAGCTAGAAAATTCGTGTAGGGTTTATTCCCTCAAAGTTGCACACAATGAATGAAAACTAGAAAACTATATATAGATTTTGTATCTTGACGGCGTCAAGAGCAAGGTGTGACGCCGTGAACTTGCCACCAAAATAAACTCGTATTGCCTAGATCCACTTCTGACGCCGTCACTCTCTATGGGTTCTGGGCCGTCACTCTTTACGTTTACTCTTGATGGCCTTGGAAATTTTGTACGTGACGCCGTCAGATCCCCTTCACAAAACATTCTGGCGCGTCATATGTATTTGATTTATCCACCCTTTTGTCAACTCATGACGCCGTCACTAGCAGTATGTGACGCCGTCAAGTGCAATTTCCAGCATGATTTGAGACTTTGTCATTTTCTGCACTTTTTCGCTCCAAAAACGTCCAAAATGCTTCCTTTTGTAAAATTCCTCTCAAAAGTACCTAAAATGACAAAAAGAACGATTTAGGGCAATATTTGATCAAATAATCTTGACTTTGGCCTTAAATGACCCCCCAAAAGCGGTACATTTTTCGCTTCATCAGGTTTGAGTCATTAAGAGCCACTACATGCTGAATTATCTTTTATGGCCCGTTATCATGATCATAGGCCATACTTTAACTACTTAAGTTCCTCCACCCATGAAAGTGGTCCTATGGTCAATTTGCACACAAGGTCCATGGTTAGTTGTCATCCCAACCATATCCTCGCAACCCACCTACGCCGGGATCCTATGGTCAATTCGTCCAGCATACCAGGTATAACCGGGTGTTCTAAACTACCGTAATTAAAGGTTCACAAGATAAACTAAGCATGCACACACACGTAAAAGCATTAAGAAAAGTGACGAAACATAATCAAAGCAATAAAGGAATCATAATTAAGCTAGCACCAGAGGTGCTTAGCCGATCATATTAAATAGAACACTCGAAATGATGTTTATATAAGCCATGAATTCAAAATGTAAAATTAAATATGAAATGCTAAAACTTAGGGTGATTGAGGCATGTTTTCTCCCTTGAAAAGGCTCCGTATGCTGCTGTAGAAGGGCCTCTTAAAAGCTCCAACTATCTCTGACTTTGTGTGTGAGAAAATTGTATATCAAATGATCGAAATCAGGGCTGTATTTATAGGCCCGATCAGAGCTACGACATAACTGAGAAATGTGTTACACCGTTGCTAGTGTAATCTTATCCAGAAGTGAAGGTTACGGCGTAGTTGATGAAGTGTTATGCCGTAACTACAATATTAGGGTTTCTTCTACGTCGTAGTCCTTAACTGTGTTACGTCGTAGCTTAATTTTTGAATCACAGATTACTCTCGTACACGTTGCTACGCCGTAGTTCCAAAGTAGTGTTACGGCGTAGCCTTCCCTTTCGAAGGATTCTTTGAAGACTTGGATTTGTTAAGACGTAGACCAGAGATTGGGTTACATCGTAATACTTGGTCCGTGTTGACTTAGGTCTTCTTATTTGAATTCCTAGCTACGGCGTAGTTGATAGATGATGTTACGCCGTAGTTTCTTCCAGCGTACTTAGATTTGTATATCTTTGCACGTTCTTTCCAAATTCCTCGTCTCTTTAGCTCCTATGCTCATTCATAACCTGGATACAAAATATAAAGAAATCAAAGTATATATCCATAATATAAGTAGAATAAATGAGCATAATAGGGGGAAATTGACACCTAAATATCAGAATTATTTGATGTCATCAAATATCCCCCTACTTGAACTCTACTTGCCCTCAAGTAGACCTTATTAGAAGTATTATCAAAAAGATATCCCCCAATATTACACGGGAAATATGAATTTAAAAATATCATTTGATAGAATTTCTCAAAGCCGAACATCTCACGAAAAGGGGAACAAACATTCACTCTCTCTATATTCTAAGTGTCAATTTTCGGGGTGATCACTCATTGATCAGTCAGAGTATGTATTGTATCATAGGCTTGACAGTTGCACAAAACTCCATCACTAGAGCTAAGGTTGAAACAACTCTCGAAGGCAATATTGGGTGAACACATATATGGTTAAGGGTGTAGTGTTGTTACTAACATACTACGGCTAAGGCGACAAAGAACATCGATACATGACCGGAACGACGGGCAAGACATCAATGTCTGCTCAAATCCCTCACCTAAGCATGATTCATGACTAAAGGGTAGGAATAGACATGGGAATACACAAAATAAGTGTAAAATGAAAAATAACAAGCAAATAGTCTAAGCATAAAACTAAGTCATCACCATTTACCGTTCGCCCAAGGTCTAAACTTTGAAAGGCAAGAACTGGATCATAGCAAGTAAATGTGCCATTAGAGAAAGTCATTATGGGCACATAACTTGGTCTTCATGTTGGTGTAGAAATGACCACCAACTCAAATCTTCAAATGTGACCGAAGTAGCCTCTTCGATACTAAATCTTGATGAGCTCCTAATCAAGGTGCTTTACAATGATGCACCATATATACAACTATTTACAAATAGAAATTCACACTTTTTTATAATCAATAACAAACAATATGTACATCCCCCCACTTGAGATGAACAATATATGAGGATTTAGGGGGCCTTCAAATGATCTTCAATAATTTGTCTTCGATGTAGGCGTGATTCCCATATTCTTCCATCTAGACCTCGAACTTGGGCAAACAATGACTTCCCAATCATAAACTAAGACTACACGGTAGGCTAAGGTGTATTGGTGTATCGAAACAATATGTATAAGGGTAAGAAATGAAAGGAAAGGCTCAAAAGGGTGTACTAGGGGTATCTTGCACTAAAGATGAGTGCAACAAAAGGGTTTATACGGGGGTCGAGAAGTCGAGGTGATTAACCGATAAACACACACACATATAAGGCTTTTTGGGTTAAATCCTAAAACATTTCCTTCTAAAGTTGTTCCTTCCAAATGTGTCAAGCACATTACTCGTCTATGGTCTCGAAATGATGTAAAATCAAAGTTCTAAAGTCTACAAACTACTGGCACACTCTTTTTTTGGGTAAAGGGGAGTAATCCTACACCCTGGTAAATATATTAACCAAAAAAAATGTTTAAGTACAATGGAGATGGGTGAAATCCCATATCTCAGCCCGTTACATAGGTGAAAAGCTTACATAACAAGATACTTCCTATTTTCTAAACAAAGAAAACAAATCACTACTCAAATGATAACATGAGACATATCGAAATAAAGATTACTTCCTAAGACCTTGAAGCTTGGTGCCATACATGGCATTAAAAGCATCCAAATTCCCTAGAAGATCATAAACCTGCTTCGCATAGTCATCATAGTCATAGTCATCATAATCTTCTTCATACTCATGACCACCACCGAATAGATTCACAGACTCATCAAAAGTGTTAACAACCACCTCATCATCAGAATCAGAAACCACAATCTCTCCCACTTTAGAAAATGGGTTAACCCTCTTAGTAGAAGTGGTGCGCGGAGTAGAAGAATCACTAGGTTTAGGAGCCTTAACCGGCTCCTTGTTTTTCAGATCACTTACAAGAGGTTCTTGTGATGTATTACCAGTCTTTAACGACTCATCCTCATTAACTTCCATTGTACAAAAAAAATCTATATCCTTGTTGGTGTCATTACTAGGAATACCAAAAGCATCCTTATCATCCATATTAAGGGCATCAAACTAGTTAGAAGTAGTAATCTTAATTCCACTTGTACTAGCCACATCAGCAGCCTTCTTGTTAGTGGTAACCACTTTCTTGGGTTCCGGAGGAGTCTTCTTGGGTTGATACTGAAATTGCTTACCCGCAACAGGTTTAGTAAACCCAACTTTGCGCGTACCAGTTGAAATACCATTCTTACCCTTCTTCCTGTTTTTTACAGTTTGAAAACCGTCACTATTATTAACACTCGGTGTAGGATGAATAGGAGGAGTAACAGATTTAGGATAATCAGTCAGAGTACGACCAAACTGCTTACACGTGTCACATCGAGGTGGCTTCCATTCGTATTCAGCCCATATCTTCTCAATAGTTGAACCAGTCCCATGAAGAAGAGGTATCTCAACAGTTAGGCTATCCCTAAGTACCTCATCCGCCTTAAGATCAATCAGGTATCTAGCAAAACTACTACGACCGTAGGATTCCTTGCACATTTGGCTTGTATAAACATCTAACATCTTTGGTGTCCCAATCAATGTAGCAAGGAGACTAAGACCGTCATCAGAAAACATAGCAAGAGGAACATCTTGAAATTTAACCCACACTAGAGTGTTGGTCAAATCCTCTTTAAGTAGATTGGTGTTCAATGTCCATGGTTTAAGAATAAGAGGGACATTTCGGATCAACCACGGACCATTTTCAAGGACATCCTCCACACCTTTCTTTGAATTGAATTTAAAGAAAAAGAATCCCTTGGCATTCATCATAACCTTCTATACACCATACTTAGCCCACACATTGCGTACATAATAATCGACAACGGGAAAAGCAAT
This sequence comes from Artemisia argyi, assembly GCA_030686995.1. Taxonomy (NCBI): domain Eukaryota; kingdom Viridiplantae; phylum Streptophyta; class Magnoliopsida; order Asterales; family Asteraceae; genus Artemisia; species Artemisia argyi. The sequence continues at coordinate 108,429,787 of CM060693.1, forward strand.
GCGTTTACCAAGAAAATATCCATAATTCAAATCTGACATTAACCTCTTCAACTACTTTCATTGGGACAAAAAGGTCAACTCCATTCTTTTTGTTGCTACTTTCCAACCTACGAAAATTAGACATGTGCTTCTTAGGTTCATTCGAGGTAGCACCTGCATTAGATGTAGGACATTGTGGCTGTTGTAGAGCACAAGTATTACGAGGAGCTGAAAAAGATGTATCATTAGGAACATTACTCCCAATGGTATTAGCCCTATCCATACCATCATCATTAATAGCCCTATTCTCCACATTCTTCAAGGCAACCTGATGCATAGCATCCGTAAAGTTCTTACAAGTATCCAACACCACTGAATCAATCACATTAGTATTAGTAGGAGGAGATGTAAGTGGAATCGGCTCCACTTGCTTAGTAACATCATTAAAAGAACCTGTTGCAACATTCACATTCAAAGTAACACTATTAGGGTTCATCATTGAGGCTGAACTCAACTTACGAAAGCTAGTAGTGGTTGTATTCGCGTTAGAAGAATTGGATTGCGTAGTACCAAGTGAAACCGGCTTCACAAGGTCATCATTATTCCTGATAAAGTAGCGGTAAGTTTGTATGCAAATACTGCGATTAACGAGCAGGGGCAGTGACAGGATTCAATGTTAGGGGTGCTTAATTTTTTCTGATAAAGTAGCGGTAAGTTTGTATGCAAATACATTACCATGTCATGTAGTTTGTAATTTCAATATAAATTCTATAGGTCGTTTCAAATCTGTAATTGTGAATATGGGGTTATAAACAATATCGTGTCTTTGCTCATAAAAATCAATTAGATATTTTTTCCTTATGTTGTTCATGTTCTAACTTTTAAGCTATATAAGAGTAAAAACTCTCGTGTACTAGTAACTAATACTAATACATAAATTTATACATGTGCAATTGTGCAAAATATTAGTAATGCTATGATCTTTCAATTCATATAAAAAAACATTCATTATTACAGATTACAAGTATATTTCTAAGCTAGTTACATTGTCCTAGCTTTAATGAACACAACAAAAAATGGAGATTGGAGTTAATAGAACATGCTTGAAACTTTTGCCTAAGAAGTTAGCATGGAAACTTTACTTGTTAGTATTCTTTGATTGCTTTGAGATATGTTATTCCATTAGGCATATCTAACTAAAATGAAGTGTGTAAATGAATATACCAAAATTTTAAGCTAGTTACTCTTTATAAATATTTTTAAAGCTATACTGAACTACTAGTTTAATATTTTGAAGAATAAAACAAGAAAAAAGAATTATTTAAAAAATGGGGCTAAATAATTGATTGTCTACGTTGAAGACCAAAGAAAATGGGAACCAAAATATAACATTTAAATATGATAAAGGATTCTTAATAATCTAGTTAAGGAGCACGTGAGAAATTAAAGTCTTAGATCTATTTATTATTATTATTATTATTATTATTATTATTATTATTATTATTGTTATTATTATTATTGTTATTATTATTATTATTAATGGTTGAGTAAAGAAGTAAAGGGAAGGCTCATTAGCAAAATTGCATAACATACGGGCTTTAGCTCTCTTGACTATTTAAGTAGTTGTAAATGTTGGGGGAGGCCTAACACACACCTGTCCCCCTATCTCCTCTGCCCCTGTCGACGAAGTCCTCCTTTTTCGTTGCATAATGCAAGTGGTGTCAAGTTTTCATCAATCATGTAATTTAATCTTAGCCAAAAGCTTTTTGATCTTGACAGAGGATGGAGGCATTCTCATTTTTTTTTTCTAACATTTTGGTCTCACACATGGGAAACTACTGAAGAATCATCTTGGTCATGCTAACTTGTTCGCTGTTTTTGGCCTTCCAAGTAAATATTTTACAAGTTAGTTTTCAGGTTTTGATTGTGTTTATTAACAATTCACAAAGAAAACAAAACACCGAGATTAGTTATAAAAAAACCAAATAAGAAACAAAATCAAGGAAGGTTATCTAAAAAAGTTTTGAAGGAAAGCAACAGATTCCATATGCATTAAAGTATTTTTCCCACGAGATTGGTTATCAAAAAACAAAATAAGAATCCAAATCAAGTATTTAGATTAGTAATTATCGAATATTTAAACGATAGCGGTAAAGTGAGAACAAAGAACCGGTAAAAAAATGGTTAATAAAGGATAGAGGGTATTAGTCTCCTTTCGGTCAAATTTTTTGTGTCCCAAGTAAATCACCTCCCTTACAAATTGACACATAGGCACAAAATACTAAAATAATTACAGCTTGATGTGTCGTGACAAGCATAAGCTTGTCATTTGGGACTCATGGGTGCCACATCACTATAACACAACACCTTCTACAAACCCCCTTATTACAACTAAACACAACAAGGTTTTTTGGACACCACTTCCTAATTTATTTTTTTATTCAATTTTCCAAATAACATAAAATTCATTCATAAAAATAAAATTAAAACAATACAAAACATAAAATAATGATATGAAAAAAACATACGAAACTTAAGAAATACATCAAATTATAAAGTAACTAATTATTTTGTTGCTTTTGTTAATATTGTTTCCATAGATGTCGTTGCCGAACATGCTCAATGTTATTTCGTTGAAACCTTGTGTGTGAGCATTTATCACGGAAACTTTGGATTTCTGTCGTTGCACTCCGCATCGCTCAACCCATGCCCGTTGTGTGAAATTTATGTTTAGTTAAAAAAACGGATAAATCAAATATAAACATTGTGTAACGTTCCACTAACAAAAAGGACGAGTGTTTTGCTTCGTCATGCAGACGACTAGCATGAAATTGGTGAAAGACAACAAGCATGTCTGGTGTGGTGGCGAGCTGACAACAAGGGACGACATGGTCCACGTAGGAGTGGCGAGTGTTAATTTGTCATGACACCTCAAGCTCTTATGCATAGTTGAAGATTGTAATTTTTTTGTCTGTTGTACTCATTCACCCATACCCAAGAGCCTTCCACGTTTTCCACCATTTCATTTTGGTAGGTGATTGAGACACTCATATTTTTGATTGAGACATTCAACTGTACTAACACTTAAAGGATACTGTAAACACTGTGCAAGTATGTAATGCATATATTATAGTTAGCGGTGCTATCGGGTCAGGTTATCGGGTCGGGTTATCGGGTTTATCAGGTTAGGTGAATTGGGTTTTCACTTTTAAAAAGGTGACCTAAAACCCGAAACGACTAAGAATCGGGTTATCGGGTCGGGTTATGTCGGGTCGGGTGATTCGGGTTATCGGGTACAAACATCAACATATCATATTGACTAAATAAGTATATGTAAGTGGTAGTGTTTGGATTGAGCTTAAATTTACTGAAACTTAAAATGAAATGATATCTTGAGATAATGAAGAATACATGTTAACGAAACATTAAATGAACAAGTAATAAATATTTACTAAATGTTGTAAGTAAAAGAGGTTATCAATGATGAATAGGATGCATAATGTGTAAATCATACCTCATCTCACATGTATAGACGTATACATGTGAAAAATATATTACAGTGATAACTATTGAAATGAACAAGTGAAGGTTTACAATGTGTAATTTATACATAAATATTCACACTTAGAAAATTAAACGTTCCATTTATGATAGAACAGAAATTGCGAATGCATTTTAGTTTCAGATAAGTTATATATTGTTGGATTATCTAGCTTTAGCTTGGTCAACCACATGGGTCCAGGAGTCATTCACTCATAGTTCAAGTAAAGAGTATGCTTGCCCAAATATTCAAGGACTAAAGGTGGACATTATTGAAGACATGAAGGACTGTTTGTGTAACTTAACTTAAGAGAGCTATATATAATTTTTAGTCTCTCATTGGGAGTATTATTCTCTCATATTTTCTGTGTGTATTCTCTCTCACTTGTTGTTCTCTTAGTTTGAGAGAAACCTTAGTTTTTGTGTATAGTTTTATCTCTTGTCTCTCTATTGTAAAATTGCTATTCTTTAGCTTAACAAGTATTAATAAAAATAAGTGAGCCAAAGGGAGGTTGGCTGGGTTCACATGTAGAATCTGTGTTGATTTAACTTTGGTTTATAAATTTTTACATGGTATGCATGTTGCTCTATACCAAAGCATTTTTAAAAGATTTAAAGATTTTGAAAAATTAGAGTTTCTTTAAAATTTGGAGGTTTTGATCTATATGTTTAGATTTGGTGGTTCTGAGAGTGAATTTAGTGTTATCATTGTTGGATCTTGTAGATCTAACGATTAATTGAATTTTTCCTAAAAAATTAGGATTTTTCAATTTTTGGGGGTTTCTTGATCCTGGTGGTTCTTGTTGCAATTAGACCTTGATTTAGTGTTCTTGTGGTCTAATTGTGTGTCGGAGAGAGTTAATTTGATTCTTGAATCAAATTTGTCATAATTAGGGTTTACTGTATCAAACCATAATTTCATGTTGTTATTCGTTTTTAATTGGGTAATTCTGACTATTTTAACTTTAATTTCAAGATTCTTGAAATTCAAGTTAAAAACCATAAAAAATAAGTTTTACGGTTTCTTGTGTCAGATTACTCTTATTCAATTGATATATCTCTGACACTGTTTCTTTTATTTTTCAGGTCTTTTTCGCTGTGCTGATTGGTTGTTGGTGGATCTTCTTGATCCTTGGTACTAATTGGAAGCTTGCGTGCGCTGTAATGCCACTCTTTCTTTCGGTTTTTATTAGGTTTTTTAGAATTGCATGTGACGAAGTGTAGGTTAAGGGATTATTGTGTTTGTGTATGATGAGGCGAAAAATGAGCTGTTTTTAGGGGGTCATTTAAGCCCGGAATTGAATTTATTTGATCAAATATTGCCCTAAATCGCTCCTTTTGTGATTTTAGGTACTTTTGGAGTGAATTCTGGAAAAGGAAGCATTTTGGACGTTTTTGGAGCATAAAAGTGAAGAAAACGGCAAAGTCTTAATTTTCCTTGCTGGGAACAGTACCTGACGGCGTCAAGAGGCTTCATATGACGGCGTCAAGAGTTGGAAGTGGTGACGGTCCAGAGAAAACGTGACGGTCAAGAGTTGGAAGTGGTGACGGTCCAGAGAAAACGTGACGGCGTCACGTATGGCCGTCAAGGTTCAAGATATGGTGACGGCCCAGAGTAAATATTACACATGACAGCGTCAAACTTGGATCTAGGCAATCCGATCTCATTATGGGCGGCGAGTTGACGGCGTCAGACATTGCTTCTTGACGCCGTCACCTTGTAAAATCTATATATAGTTTTGCAATTTTCATTCATTATATGTAACTTTAGAAGGGATAACTTTGGAGAAACCCTAACACGAATTATACTGCTCTTTCAAGGGTTTTTACACTTTGAAACCTTTCATGTTCAATTGAGATAGGTATCCTTTCAATTCATTCAATATGTCTATGTGTTGTTTGAATATATCTTACGTTTGTCTTGAATTTAACATGCTAGGCTAGATCTCTTGTGTGTTTGCTTAGATATAATGAAACCTAGATGTAGATTATGGGTTGATTGTTTGTTTATAGTTGTTACGGATGAATGATTTCGATGTTAGGCTTAAGAAAACTGGCAGACTTCCATAGGGTAACATGCTTGAACGTCTTAAGAAACATGAACCAATGCGTACTAGGTTATTATGGTTGTATTTAATGCATGAGCGAATTCTAATGATCCCATGTTAGGAGCTTCTTGCAGGCTCGACATAGGAGTGAAGTAGGAGCTTATAGAGTTGGGGAAGTATGTACGCCACCCCGCGAATGGTATTAAGGAATATAACCCGTCATCCACGCAATTGTAACAAACTATCAACCTGTAAAAGATATCTAGGGAGTAATGAAATCTAAGTAAACACAATTCTCCCTATTATTGTTCACACCACTAGTTTAATTAGTTTTGTTTTCATTTCTGTTATTTTATTTTGATTGCATCTTAGTATTGGGTTAGTTGACTAGCAACTAATTCCGCCCACTCTTCAAAAAAACCGAGATTTTTAATTTCTTTTATAAAAATATAAAAATACAAAAAGAATCATCCCTCACCTCTAGACCTAGTTTTTAGGCTTTCTAATTCTAGCGACACTATTCCTAGCTGAACGATCAATCCCCCGGTACTTGTCACTATACTATACTACAACGATCAGGTACACTGCCTGGTGGGGGTTGTAAGCTTCTCGAGATCCCTCGATAGGTAAAGCCTGGTGCGATTCCCACGTATCAAGTTTTTGGCGCCGCAGCCCGGGGAATAGTTATTGTCTAGGTTAGAATTTCTTTTTATTAGGTCTACTTGCTAGATTCCTTTCTAGTAAGATTTTATTTTTATTTTTAGGTTTTCTTTAGTCTATCTATTTCTTCGTGTCTTTGTTCGTAATCTTTACCATCCGACATCATGGAAGGTGGTAACATCTTTGAACCCATCAACCCACCACAACAAAACCACCCACAAAACCCACCACTAGCAAACCAACCTCTTAGGCCCCGAACCCTAGGAGAGTATTCCCGTCCTAGCCACCAAGGCTATCGAAACACTATTGAGCTCACCCAATGAGCCAATGTGTCCCCCTTGCGATCCGACACCATCCGGTTGGTGCAAAGCGGATGTGCATTCCATGGACTTCGTTCTGAAGATCCTAACCAACATCTCAAGGATTTCCTTAAAATCGTAGATTCTATAGACCTTGATGTTACAACTAGAGAGTCGACCCGATTACGCCTATTCCAATTCTCACTACGTGATCAAGATAGTCAATGGCTTGAACGTTTACCTGCGGGATCCATCACCTCATGGGATGATCTCACCACTCGTTTCCTTGCTCAATTTTTCCCACCGGGGAGAACTACCAAGCTTAGAAATGATATCTTGATGTTCCAACAACGTCAAGGTGAAACTCTATATGAAGCATGGACTCGTTTCAAGGACTTACTCCAAAAAGTCCCCCATCATGGCAAAGATCTTTGGCTCCAAGTCCAAATCTTCTATGACCATATCGATCTATCCACAAGGCGAACCATTGACCAATCGGCCGGTGGTAAGCTACGTGATCTAAGTGTGGAAGAATCATGGGAACTCATAGAAGATCTTGCTCTCTATGACAACGAAAGTTGGAATGATTCCCGTGATTTGAACAAAACGGTCAAGGCAATATCTTTGCCTTCGAACAATTCTAGCACTCCCGACCGTAGGATCATGGAACTTGAGGACCAAGTCAAGTTTCTCATGAAATCTTACGAAGCTCCTAAGCCTTCAGGCCAAGTGAACAAAATCATTTCTTCATGCGAATTATGTGGTGGTCCCCATGACACTCGTGATTGCGTGGAACTCCCCGGAACAGCTTTTGCGGACTACGCATCCTCACGTACCAACAAAGCGGGAGACAAGTGGTACACTTTCAAACCCGAGCCAAACCCTTACGGTGATTCCTACAACCCTTCTTGGAAAAATCACCCGAACCTTAGGTGGAAACAAAACCAAAACAATTCTTCCAATCCGCCTAATCGTTACTGATTGGTCCCAAACGGTCAACTAAGTTTCCCAGGTGATGGTCAACCTAGTCAAACGTCTAAAACCAACTAACCAAGGAGTACAGGGTATTCCCGGGTCGTTATGTCCTGACGAGGTGTGAATTGTAATCAAAACGGGTTTGTGATCGGGTGAATTTGGACAGGAAAGGGGTTTAAGTGAGTTTGAATGATTACACTAAGGAAATACGAAGGAGAACGATGTAAACAAACTATATTAACAATGACGTGAAACCTAATTAACTTAAAACGCAATCTAAAAACTTAAAATCAGAATTTGCTTATACGTAAGCAGAAAAATAAGCCAAACGGCTTAAATAGAAGCTATCACTTTATTTAAATTTGGTTTTTCTTATTTTATAAACTACTTTTACAAACGTAACCTAAATTAAAAAAAAACGTAAAAGTTAATTAATTAAAACGCGAGTTAAAATTAAAATAAACGCGAGTGCGCGAAATAAAAAGTGAAATTTGAGCTACGCTAATCCTACGGACATGAAAATTACATTTTTACGATCCTAACGATAAAAGAAAATTTTAGAAAAAAGAAAATTATGTTTTTGACTTTTTAATTATTAATTATTAATTAATTACTAATAAAACTAATTTAAATTACTAAAAATACTTAATGAACAGTGAAAAATATAAAATTTATTCTAAAAATAGTTTATACTATTACTAAACTGGGAAAAATATAAAAAGTGTGGAAAAGCTTATTAATAAGCTGGAAATCAGCTTATAAGCTAAATAAGCTTAAAGGAAATAAAAGTACTATAAAAGGAACTAGGGGAATCTAAAACAATAACTATCACATGGCCCAGATGGTGCTTGGTGTTGGTCTGGTTTTGACCAGAGTTGACCAAGAGGTCTCAGGGTCGAATCCTACTCAAGACAATTTCTACAAACATTTTATTTTTGATTTTTTTTCTTTTTGCCATTTGTTTAAACAACAATAACAACTAACTTTTACAAAGAAGCTTTGGCTGACAAGCTAGAAAGAAGCTTATGCAAAGCTTATTATCCAACAGGTGGTATTTTTTTTTGTTGCTCAAGTGAGCTTTTGAAATTAAGCCAACCCAAATAAGCCTCAAAAGCTTAAACAATACAAAGTACTATCTAGAAAGTAATCAACAATAAGTAAACAACAACAATCAACAGCTAAATCAAACAAATAAAACAACAAGCTCAGTTGATAAAGATTAATAACAAAAAGAGTATGCAGCAGCAGATCATCAGAGACAGGCCAATTGATGCCCTCAGATTAAGCACTTAATAAGCCAAAGTAAGCAAACTAACTCCTAAATCCTATAGACTACCTAAGGGGCTACTCAAAACAACAACTAACAAGGTCTAACACCTACAATTGAAGAATCTAAATCCCATCAAAAGTCCATGAAAACTGAGTGCAGGTGAGGTAAGAAAAACCAAATCAGTACACAATAACACTCCAACAAGCTAATCTAATGGGGAAACAGAAACAGGCTTTTATGGGGAATCCAAATAAGCTAATAGGAAAGCAAATAAGCAGTTTACATAAGTTATAGAATACAAAATGAACACAAACCATCCTAAGCTACTGAATGGGTAAGGCATTGGCTGATGGGGCATGCAGTCCAAGGGGGTATTTGCAGCCCATGATTAAGCCACTCATTAACACTCAACATCCAAATCAAGCTAACATAATCAAAGTTCACCCAACAAACAACTTGTAAAACTAAATTAGAACACTAAACTCTACATAAGCTAACCTAACAGAGAGCTTGAAAAGGGACCAGTGGGACTGATTCAAATGGTGCAGGGCACAAGCAGGTTTATTAAAAGACAATTTGAGCCTATCAAATAAGTTCAAAAGCCAAAAGCAAACATGGATTCTAAAAGCTTGTCACCAGGGCTTTCCAAAAAGTCCAATGTCAAGCAATAAGCTCAAGTATTGAGCTTATTGTGGGCTTGGGAAAAGGGGCAGTCAGCACACGATAAATCTAGATTAAGAAATGAAGAACAAGAGAGTAGCAGAGCAGCATACAATTACAAGCTCAAATAAGCACATAAACTCAAACTAATAAGCTAAAGACTAACTAAACCTAACCTAATAAGCTAAATTATGCAGGGCAAAGCAGAAAAGTAAGACAAATCAGAGCTTAATCAATAATAAGCTCAAACAATGAAATCAATCCACACAGGCCTGCAGCCTAGGGGGCTTACTTTGCAGTCTTGCACAAGCTTGAAAGATAATCCAAAAATTATTCTAAAATTATCCTAATGTTCACAAACTAGGCAATAAGCTACAAAACAATTTTTAGGGCTTGAATCCTAAGGAATAGGGAATTAAAAATGCCTCATTGAGGGCTGATGGGATTGAAGGTTGCTGAAGCAGTGGGTTCAAATTTGTGAGATTTTGACTCATGGAGTCAACAAACAGGCATGGTATCACTTAACTAACCTAAGAAGAACTAATGTGAACTAAAACTAACCATTATCTAAACTTAAATAAGATTCTAAGCTAAGCTACTTATGAAAACAGTTGACAATAAGAATTTGTGGTGAAAAAGGGAAAATGCTCTAAGACTCTTAGGACATGAAAAATTTGGCTTGAAAACTACTTACAACACTTAATTAAGGCTGAATGAAACTTGAAATGTAGTCAAAACCATCTTTTGTGCTCAAAACTTAGTTGACCCAAACACCCTCTTAAGTGATTAACTGAGTGGAATTTAATATTACAACTAACTAAACTTAAAACTAGAACTTGAAATTAGAGGTTACGAAAGGGTGGTAAACAATAAAGAAGCAGAATTCAGACCCCAATAAGCAGTTGGCTATTTGTAGCCAGAACCTAAACTAAGAACTATCTAGTCTAACTAATAAGCATAAACTTATCATTAATATCAATAATTTGCATACATAAGCACAACTACACAAGAAAGAGCACCAATAAGCAGTAAGTATGAGTAAAAATAAATAAGCAGTTTGAAAATGGAAATAAGCAATTTGAAAAACTTAAACTTTCATTGATTTTTAAAAGGGTACAACCTGAAAGTAGAAATTACAAGACTTAAAAATTACACTAAGACTAATTTTACACTAAATTACTACTACTAATTATCTACTCTAAAATCCTAATGCCATTTCTTGGCTACATCCGATTTCTATTTATACTAAGAAAACAACAAAAAAACTGAAACCAAGGGCTTTGTCTTCTTCCTTTTCACTTTTGTGTTCTGCTTTCTTTTGCTTTTGTGCCCCTTGTCTGGTGTTGTCTTTGTTCCCTAGAAACACTCCTTAGCCCTAGATTAGTGTTGGTGTTAGATGGGAGGAGGGGGTAATAATATTGTTGGGTTTGACTTTGGGAGGTGAGGGGGATGTAGGTTGGCTGGGTAGGAGAAGAGGGGGGGACAAGATTGTTGGAGAGGTAAAGTGGTGGTGGTGGTGTCAGGCTGTGTGTTTGGTTATGGCGGGCAAAAAAGGAGAAGGGTGAGGGGTTGACCTAGCCTTGACCCCGTATATTATTAAAATGGGATGGGGTAATTGGTGGGCCGGGGTCATTGGGCTGGGGATTGGATGGTGTTGATTGGGCTTGCCAAAAAATACAAGGGTCCATATGGTTAAGTAAATTAAGTAAGCCCAAGGACCAAAGTGTATTTTCTGCATTTTTGGAGGACTGAATCTGTCAAACTTCTAAAGTATTCCAAGGGACTGATTTTGCCATATTACAATAACACAAGGGCCACAAAAGACATTTTTCACTTTTAAAAAATTCCCAGGGATTAATTTCGCCAAATTCCAAACTGCAGGGACCAAAAGTGTCATTTTTCCAAAGTTTTTACCTAAGGATCGATTTTGATAATATTTGACTTATAAATGCCTTAGGTTGACTTTTCTTTCAAAACAAATGCATAGGGACTAGTTTTGTAATTTTTTTGAAAGTCGGGGGACTAAAACTGCCAATTGTGTAAACTTTGTTCGTTTTTCATTGTTTTTGCTCATTTTGCATTAGAAACGTATAAAATACAATCCCTGGGATATTTTAAGTATTTTGATGCATTTCTGAGCGTTTTCGGATATTTTGGCAGTTTAAATACGACAAAAATGATGAGTGTTTGAGCACTCATCAGTTACCAACCAAACGGTCCATCCTCTAACCGTACTTTCAACAACAATCCTTCTAATAACTATGGTAGTACCAATAATCTTGAAGGGTTGATGTCCAAGTTTATGGCATCTCAAGAAGCTCGCATATCTAAGTTTGAAACCAAATTCAATCAACAACAAACGGAGATGACCAATAAGATTGACAACTTGTTGAAAGCCCTCAACAACCAAACGCTAACTACACCTAGAAAGGACACTAGGGACGCCAATAGCGGAATCCAAATTAAGGACCCCTCGTCATCCAAACATGTCCACTTTGTCAATGTTGTCTCTATTAAGCCAAAAGATAAGGATATAGAAGAAAGTGACAATGATGAAGTTGGAGTAGAAACCGAGACTAGGGATGAAATTAAGGAAGTTGAGGTTAATAAGGAAGAAAAGTTAGAGGAAGTAGAAAACGTAGAAGAGTACTTTGATAAGTTGCCCACCAAGGAAGAACGGGAATATCACAAGGATTTATTTGATGATCCCGAGACACCATATATCCTTGGTTCACCCCTTATTAAAGTAGGTGATCCCTCTAACATCAACATACCATGCAACATTGGGCATATGCATGTATGGAAAGCTTATATCGATCCTAGGTCTCCTATAAACATCATGACTAGGACTTATTATAATTGGGTAATGAAGAAGCAACTTGGTTATAGGATGATGCCCCGTAAGAATTTGATAAGTAATTTTATTGGAAGAGTGAAAGGATTGCATGTAATTGTAGGAAATTTCACTTATGTGACCAACTTTGTGATAGTGGAGGATACTCGTCCGGTGATAGATGATTGCCTAAGTCAAGTAGTGTTCGGAAGACCAATCGTTGAGGCTTCTAAGATGAGTTATGATCCGACTCTAGGGATAGTTAGATTCAAGGATGAGAATGATGAGATTGCTTACCGAATGCCCTATAAGATTGAACAATACCGCCTCTTATCAAACATAGAAAAGGAACACAAACAAGCGGTTTACTATAGGAATGATGAGGATAGACGTAGAGGAGTAGAATATGTCATGAATAGAATACTTGGTTTCTACAAAGAATGCTTGCAACTAGGTCCGGAATACAAAACTAATATAGGAGATGACCTAGAGAATGAGACCAACGATGAGGTCACGTAATAATCCATGACCTTGAGTCTAGCTACAAGACTCGTAAATAAAGGAAAGCGCTTCTTGGGAGGCCACCCATGTTTTGTGTGATTTTTATTTTGTTTGATTGTTATTTGCTTCCGTATGCATGCTTTATTTTTATTGTTGGTAGATCATGTTTCAAACTAAAATTGTGAAAAATACTTTATTTTGTCATTTAACTTCATCTTAACTTCATACAAAGGTATTTCACAAAAGATAAGTGTAAGGGGAAACCCCAAATATGTTTTTAAGAAACAAAATTGATAATGATTCTCCACAATATTAAATGGACATGTGTATTAGTATTTGTTAGAGTCAAATGCTTGTATCGAGTCATAATGATGTTTTGCAGGATTTTCCAGGAAGTAGGACATAAGTTTTTCCAGAAATTTTTCGGAAAATTAACGTAAAGATTTCTGCAGATCACTTCTGACGGCGTCATGTGTAAAATTCCGAAAATTTTGCTAGTTTTGTTTTTGTAACGGAGTCTTAAAGTTTTTGTTAATTCTTTAGTTTTATAAACTCCAGGAAATCTGCAAACATTCATTCCACAAGCATTATATCTTAATTTGTTTTCTAAGATTTATTAGTATATATAGATTGCCGCCGATTTTACACGAGGTTGCCTTGTTGTTTTCTCAGGTTTAACAGGTTATATATGACAAGAAGATGATTTATATTTCTGGAAGGGAAGCTTTGATTGTTCATTTTCTTGGAGGAAGATCTAACCTTGTTGACACACTATCCACACCGAACGAATCAGGGGAGTATTTGATTTCATTCTTTTACCTGTTTCACTTTTACATTCTTTAATTGAACATTGGGGACAATGTTCATCCTAAGTGTAAGGGGAGGGTAAATTATGATACCCTATAGGATACACTTTCACTTGAGTTTGTTTGTTTGATGATAGGTGTGTAATAAAACTATGAGAAATACTTGTTAGTGTAATTTTAGCGCCAAATTTAAATTTTTTACAACATTTAGGAGTGAAACTTCAGCCTTAGCAAGCGTCTGATGGATAGAAGTTGTAAGACTAGCACAAAACCGTACTATTCAGAAAAATTTTCCACCCAAATATGTGAGGTTCGCCTTTAGATTTGATAGGAAAAGCATTCATTATTGGTGCTTATGAGTGTACCGGTAGAATTTAGATTCTAGAACTTGCTTTAGTGATGCATCCCGAGACTACTAGTGAGACTACATTCGTGTAGTAGGATTTACTACATGATAAGAGGCATTAGGATCACCCTTGTGTTAAACCCGTATCCTAATTACTTGACCATTTAAGTCATATTACTTGGCTAGTAAAGTCAATTAATTTTCCCACACCTTAGCGTTGTACTCATTTTAAGTACACGAAACCCCTAGTACACTCCTCCGAGCCTATCTTTTCGTTTCTAACTTTAAGCATTTTACTTAAAGGAAGAATTTGTTACAACCCACTTAAATGTACACCCAAATCGCCTTAGCCTTCCGTGTATGAACTCATCTTTAGTGCATTATTGTTATTTGTTTAAACCCTTAGTTAATTATCTAATTTATTACATGGTTGCTAAGTCGAGTCATATCCTTGTACATATTGTTTTGGGACGATTGGGTAAAGTACTTGTGTTATGGAGTAATGGGGAAGAACATCATATTATTACCCCCATATGTGCGTTAATCTTAAAAGTACTCCAAGTGTTTTGATTATCTTAATTCTAGTCATTAGATTAGTTTATTGTAAAGTATGTAAAAATTCAAGTGTATGGGAAATTTTCATTCCCTATGATGTATTATTTTGGATGGTAGGGTAAGAGTGTATGCAAAAAAAAAAATAATAATAAAAATAAATAAAAATAAAAATAAATAAATAAATCAAAAAAAAATTAAGAAAAAGAAAAAATATAATAAAAAAAAAATAGAAAAAAAAAGAAAAAAAAGAAAAAGAAAAAAACATACGGACTACCATCCCGTTTCATTCTATGTTTATTTTATGTTTTTGTTATTTTTGATTTATTAGCTTAAGTCGAGTCTAGTCTTGGCTTAGCAACGCCATATTGTACATGTAATTAACCAAGATGATAAACTCGCCACCAGTAAAGATTGCCTATATCCAACAAAACCGCGTATTCCATAGCCTTACACCTAACGTTATAACCCTTTGAAAGACCTCTTTGATAGTTTATCCTTGGTGCTTACGCCATGTGGTGGAGGTTTGATCCTTTCCCAAGCCTATGGTAATCTATTTTGTTATGACAGGTAGTGAGAGATGTTTCCCATTTCCATATTGTGATATATATTTTATTGCACCCGAGAGATATGAGTATCTAAACACTATTTGTGAGGTGATAGTGTATGACCTCCGTGCTTGTCATTGGTCTTTAGTGGAACGATTATTTGTTGTAATTACTTTTATATTAGTGTTAAATGACCCCTAACTTGTATTTTGATTAGAATAAAAGCGCATTTGCTTGAGGACAAGCAAATCTCAAGTGTAAGGGTATATGATGAGGCGAAAAATGAGCCGTTTTAAGGGGGCCATTTAAGCCCGGAATTGAATTTATTTGATCAAATGTTGCCCTAAATCGTTCCTTTTGTGATTTTAGGTACTTTTGGAGTGAATTCTGGAAAAGGAAGCATTTTGGATGTTTTTGGAGCATAAAAGTGAAGAAAACGGCAAAGTCTTAATTTTCCTTGCTGGGAACAGTACCTGACGGCGTCAAGAGGCTTCATATGACGGCGTCAAGAGTTGGAAGTGGTGACGGTCCAGAGAAAACGTGACGGCGTCACGTATGGCCGTCAAGGTTCAAGATATGGTGACGGCCTAGAGTAATATTACACATGACGGCGTCAAACTTGGATCTAGGCAATCCGATCTCATTATGGGCGGCGAGTTGACGGCGTTAGACATTTCTTCTTGACGCCGTCACCTTGTAAAATCTATATATAGTTTTGCAATTTGCATTCATTATATGTAACTTTAGAGGGGATAACTTTAGAGAAACCCTAGCACGAATTTTACTGCTCTTTCAAGGGTTTTTACCCTTTGAAACCTTTCATGTTCAATTGAGATAAGTATCCTTTCAATTCATTCAATATTTCTATGTGTTGTTTGAATATATCTTACGTTTGTCTTGAATTTAACATGCTAGGCTAGATCTCTTGTGTGTTTGCTTAGATGTAATGAAACCTAGATGTTGATTATGGGTTGATTTTTTGTTTATAGTTGTTACGGATGAATGATTTCGATGTTAGGCTTAAGAAAACTGGCAGACTTCCATAGGGTAACATACTTGAACGTCTTAAGAAACATGAAGCAATGTGTACTAGGTTATTATGGTTGTATTTAATGCATGAGCGAATTCTAATGATCCCATGTTAGGAGCTTCTTGCAGGCTCGACATAGGAGTGAAGTAGGAGCTTATAGAGTTGGGGAAGTACGTACGCCACCCCACGAATGGTATTAAGGAATATAACCCGTCATCCACACAATTGTAACAAACTATCAACCTGTAAAAGATATCTAGGGAGTAATGAAATCTAAGTAAACACAATTCTCCCTATTATTGTTCACACCACTAGTTTAATTAGTTTTATTTTCATTTCTGTTATTTTATTTTGATTGCATCTTAGTATTGGGTTAGTTGACTAACAAGTAATTCCGCCCACTCTTCCAAAAAACCGAGATTTTTAATTTCTTTTATAAAAATATAAAAATACAAAAAGAATCATCCCTCACCTCTAGACCTAGTTTTTAGGCTTTCTAATCCTAGCAACACTATTCCTGAGTTGAACGATCAATCCCCCGGTACTTGTCACTATACTATACTACAACGATCAGGTAAACTGCCTGGTGGGGGTTGTAAGCTTCTCGAGATCCCTCGAGAGGTAAAGCCTGGTGCGATTCCCACGTATCAGTGTAGTTGAGATAATTGGTGATTAACTGATTATTTGTGGTTGAGGAGTTATAAGGCTGATTGTTGTTTGCTGTTTGTGATTTGCTCTTGTTTGTTTACTATTTTTGAGTGCTTTAAGTCTGCTTGTTATAATTTGTTAAAATGGTTGATCCTGATAAAAAAGATAAAGGTCATAATGGGGCTGGTAGTGGTAGTGAATTAAAATTGGGCGTATATGACCCTCTGTACTTGCACCCTCAAGACATTGGTGCTCAATTGATTATATTCAAACTTGAAGGTACTGAGAACTATAAGGTCAGGTCTGCTGTAGTGCAGTTGGCTTTACACACAAAACATAAGCTTGGTTTTATTAATGGAAAATGTGAAAGAGATCCAATGAGGCCTTTGTATTATGCTCAAAGGGATAGGTGTAATTCTGTTGTGTTATATTGGAGTTTAGGATATATTTCTCAAGACCTTTATAAAGGTCAAGTGTTTTCTAAAAGTGTCAAGGGTTTGGGATGAATTAGATGAAATATATAATCAAGAAGATGGTTCCGTGATTTATAACTTGCATCATAAAATTCATACTCTTACTCAATCTGGTATGAGTCTGTATGAATACAATCATGAGCTTAATGCATTGTGGAGGCATTTTGACTCTCTTGTTAATCTGCCCACATGTGTTTGTGATACTGCTCCTAAATTGAAAAAGCATTCAGACCTTCTTAGGCTAATGCAATTTCTTATGGGACTTGATGATGGTTTTAGTTCTGTGAGAAGTCTTATTCTCACCACAGACGCTTTACCAGATGTTAAATCTACTTTTACCACTCTCTCTAAAGATGAATCACACATAAATAATCAAGTGGCTAATAAATCTGTTAAGAATGGGATAGCTGCCTTTGCAGCTAGACCTAACTCTAGTAACTCTCAAAATGGTAACTGGAACTCTAATAGGAATAATAATAACAATAATAGAAGGTTTGGCAGGGTGTCTAACCTTGTCTGTAAGCACTGTAATATGAATGGTCATACCATTGATAGGTGCTTTGAGATGGTGGGCTATCCACCTGATTTTGTTAAAAAAGGAAATGTGAATCAGAATAATGCTAATAATGTGACTGAGAATAAGGCTGACACTAGTAAGAGTACCACTCATACTCTTACTAGTGATTAGTATCAGATATTAATATCTTTACTTAGTGGTGCAGGTGATGCTAGCAAGATTTATGCTAGTGTTGCAAGTACCGTTGTAACCTCTAATTGTGTTATAAGTTTTTTCACTAGTAGATTTTTCAATTCTAATTCTAATGTAAGTACTTATAGTACTTATATTGAATAGATCATTGACTCAGGAGCTAGTCAACACATCACTTTTTGTGCTACTATACTTTTTGATATAATGGATGTTTCTCATTTAAATCTTACAGTTGCACATCCTAATGCGCTTGTTGCACAAGTAAAACAGATAGGAAGTTATAAATTTGGAAATAATTTGATTCTTAAAGATGTGTTGGTTGTTCCGGGTTATCATGTCAGTTTATTGTTTGTTCATAAGTTGTCTAAAGATAACAATATGATTGTCAGTTTTAATGATAAATTGTGCAAAATTCAGGATTTAACTCAAAAGTTCCTGATGAGGACTGGTAGTAAGAGGAAGTCTTTACTTTCTTGATGAAGGTAAGAGGGTTAATAATGGGAAGTGATACTTACACCACTTTTTTTGATGCACACACCACAGTTATGCATATAGCATGTTGTAACATGTGCATTAATGATGTAACATTGTGGTGTGTGCATCAAAGAAAATGGTGTAAGTATCACTTCCCGTTAATAATAGTAATATTAAGAGTTGTGTTATGTCAAATTGTATTTGGCATAATAGACTTGGACACCCCTCTGACCATGTTTTAAATGTGTTACAAAATAAATTGAAAGATCTTAAAAATACTATTTCTGGACCTTGTGACGTTTATCATAAAGCTAAACAGACTAGAGAGCCTTTCCCTTTAAGTGACCATAAAACTAATAATCTGGGTGAAATTGTTCATTTAGATGTGTGGGGACCTTACAAAGTTATTAGTAGTGATGGGTTTAGGTACTTTCTTACTATTGTTGATGACTACACCAGAGCTGTGTGGGTGTTTTTAATGAAAAGTAAAAGTGAAGTTTTTGATCATGTCATAAGTTTTGTTAATCTGATTAAAAATCAGTTTGAAAAATCTATTAAGGTTTTTAGAAGTGACAATGGTACTGAATTTGTTAACAAGAAGTTTGAAAATTATTTCTTAAATAGTGGTATTTTACATCAAACTTCTTGTCCTTACACACCACAACAAAATGGTGTAGCAAAAAGAAAACATAAACACTTATTAAATACTGCTAGAGCCCTCATGTTTCAGGGGGGGGGGGGGTTGCCTTTAAACATGTGGACTGAATCTATTCTAACTGGCACCTACTTAATCAAAAGGTTACCCACTGTTGTGTTATCTGGAAAGAATCCTTTTGAAATGATTTATGAAACTGAACCTAATATTACAATTTAAGGTGTTTTGACTGCTTATATTTTGCAACTGTTTTAAATGAATCTGACCAATTTGGTGCTAGATCTAACAAATGTGTGTTTGTTGGATATGCTTTTGATAAAAAAAGGTTATAAGTTGTTCAATCTTGAACAAAAGAAGTTTATTTTTTCAAGGGATGTTAGGTTTTATGAAACAGTTTATCCTTTTAAAAAAAATTCTTTTACTAAAGATTTTGTGGTTGAAAATGATGATTTGAATAACTTGAACTTTTTTGATCAAAATGATGATAGCAGTCAAAACAATCGTAAGTCTGATGAACCCTATGATGATAATATAAGTAGTGCAGATAGTAGCATTAAGTCTGCACCTAATAACAATACTCCTAGTGTCAGCACTGTAGATGAAGTTGTCAAGGATAAAGAATCAAATCATTCTGAAACGACAGATACTGTTGATACAGAAGATGATAATATTCTTGGTAGTACTTCTAGTAGGAGGGACACTAATTCATCAATGTATGCAACAGAAATTCCTGTTTCTGAGGGTATACGTAGTGTTGATTTAAATGATGATGAATATGAGTCTGAGGGTGAGGACTTGAATATGTTTGGTAAAATGTTCGAGTCACCAGAACCAACAGTTAGTCAAACAGTTAGGAGGACTAGTAGAATGACTGCTTTGCCATCTAAATACAAGAATTTTGTACTAAATAAGAATCATAAGTATGGGATAGATAAAGTAGTTAAATATTCCAACTTAAGTATTGATAACTTTGTATTTACTGCTAGTCTTAATAAAATACATGAACCAACTACCTATGAAGAAGTTGCTAAAGACAGTAGATGGGCAGAGGCCATGAATTATGAGATTGAGGCCTTAAATATAAATGGAACTTGGGTTGTTGTAGAGCTACCTGCTGGTAGAAAAGCCATAGGATACAAATGGGTATTCAAAGTTAAATATAAGGCTAATGGTAAGGTAGAGAGATTTAAGGCCAGATTGGTTCCTAAAGGTTTTAACCAAAGGGAAGGAATTGATTATGAAGAATCATTCTCCCCTGTAGTTAAAATTGTTACCATAAGATGTGTTTTAAGTATTGCTGTTAATAATAAGTGGCCTTTGTTCGAACTTGACATTACCAATGCTTTTCTTTATGGTGAATTGGAAGAGATGTTTATATGTCTTTACCAGAAGGATTTTCTGATAAGGATGATAAAAGAGTGTGCAAATTAGTTAAGTCCTTATATGGTTTAAAACAGGCACCAAGAAAATGGAATGAAAAATTAACATTTGTTCTTAAAAAAATGGATTTGTGCAACGCCCTAATGATTTTTCATTGTTTATTAAAAATGATAATGATGTTATGTTTGTTCTGTTGGTATATGTTGATGATATTATCATCACTGGAAACAACATTGGTCAAATTGGAAAGTTTAAAAGTTTTTGAGTTCTAAGTTTTTAATAAAAGACTTAGGAAGGCTCAAATATTTTTTAGGTATAGAAGTTGTTAGGTCACCATATTGTGATCTCACAAGTATTGTAATGATAAGAATGAGATAGATATAAGGATTGGATGATTAAATGATATAAGAAAGATGAAAGTGCAAGAGTTTCTTTAAGATAATCAAATAACCAACAAATAATAAGGTTCTATACATGTAGTATTTATAGGCAAGGACTAGGGCAACACTCCCTTTTCCTTCCTTTCTTTTGGACGTGGGCTTTAAGCCTCAAATGGGCTTTTACATATTAGCCTTTAAACATAAACAAGTAAGTAAAGTATACTAAAGCAACCTATTACAAAATGTAATGATCGAGACTTGAATTAATACAAAATGTGTTCCCAACAATCTCCCCCTAAGGGTCGGTCATCAAGGTTGCTTGATGCTTTCGTCTTTGTCTTTGACTCTTGACATGTATTTCTTTAGACGTCTTCAAAAATGTTGTAAGGTAATAGTTCTTTGTTCTTCAGTCTTAGTTCTTGGTGTTGTTGTTGTGATTGTGTCATCATCTGCCTTTCGTCACTTCTTCATCTTTGGTGTTACGCCTTTCCAACATGCTCATACGTCTTCTTAGTTTTGACTTTCATACACTTAAGTTCCCTTTCTTTGACATAGATCTTTGTCACTTAACTTTGTAAATTCTTTGCTTGACATAGAATCATTCTTTGAATTTAACTTTTACTTTGATCTTTGTCTTTCTTTTGCATTCTTTGACTTCATTATTGGGGAGAACTTTTCTCGACTTTGTGACGTATATATGAGCATGTGGAAACTGATGCTATAGTGATGATTGTACATGCATAAAACAGTTAGCAATAATACATCCGGTACTTACAGGTTCAGAATTAGAGACTGTTAACAGCATAGTGTGAGAACTCTCTCTAACCCTTACCAAGGCCGTTCCTGAACCAGATACCCTCGAGAGGGCTTACAAGATCCACCGAAGTACATCAATAGTTTAGGTGAGTTGCTGGAGATCACCCCACGACTATAGACCGTTTGGGACCACCGTAATACTAAGCATAACCCACAAGGAGATACCGAAGTGACCTGCTGTCATGGCTGTTTGATGTTGACCCTGGCCGGAGTTTCCATTCAATCATTGAGAATCACAAGTGTGAATTCTCTCATAAATGTTCTGGCAGATTGCTAAGATCTGCGAAGGACTCTTAAATTTACATCTGGTGTCCTTAATGTTGAATCACCAGTGTAGAAGTATCATGTGTTCCTAAGAGATCTTATGATGTAATCTCGCGGCTCTAGACTCTATAAGTGCTTCTTTAAGTCGTCGGAGACTGGGGCGGAGTCTCCTATTTCAATATCAACATAGCTCGTAATGAGCGGTCGATAGATTATGCAGGGTTCCCCGTGAGAATGAAACAAGCTCTTTTAAGAGAACTTGAATGGTTTAGAAGGTTTAGTGCAGTGCGTCACTGGGTCCACGACGTCTTTGTCTACAATACCGGTGTCGCCTTAGCAACAACCAGTAGCATATGAGTTGAACCCGGTGTCTGTCCTAAGGTTGAATCATTTGGAGGGCTATTTCTTTTCACCCTTTTCAAAACTTTTCTTTTTAATTCTTCAACCCCTTCTTTCTCCTTTCATTCTTTTCTCCCTTTTTTTATTATACCTAAGGACTTTCTAGTTCTAGACTATTGGTATTGTCCTTAGGTAGATCCCTCCGGTTCTGGCGGATCATAGGACATATTTTCCTATACTTAGTCACCTTATAACTCCATGACTATCCTATGTTGCCATAAACCATTTATTTGAAAATTTCTCAAAGTGTTCATGATTATAAAATATATTTGGTTAACACTTTGAGAGTTTTACATTTTCAGGAATACTCCCCTTCACATGTGCTTATAAGTTGGAAACAGAAATTTACACGATGTGGGGGAAGTTGCACTTTTGAATTGATTGAATCTTAGTGAACATGACCGATTCGAGACATGCTTACATCACTAGCTAGGCCAGCTTGAAATTATTACCCGTCATGGTCACATTCAAAGAGTATCTCTCAAAATGGTACATTCTACTTAGACTTGTCCTTTGCGAGACACGCTTACATCATCAGTTGGACTGGCTTGAAGTTATTACCTGTTCCGGAGCAAGTCCTTTCGATTACTAACATTTGTTTTGTTTCGTCAATTCTTTGGTAACAACTTGAGTCGAGCTCATGCAAGATTTCTTTTACTTTTCATACATATTTTAATCACATTTGTTTTCTCCCCCTCAAAAATAGCATATTAATGTTGTTTTTGATAACCTTTTTGATTAAAATATGCTTTTTGAGGTTTACGGGGAGATTATACCAAGAACATTTCTTTTTGAACAAAGATTTTCCAAGTGCTCCCCCTCAACAAGTGATGAGACTTATTGAGGTGAAATACTTGTCCTTTTGAGCAGAATTGAGAAAAACTTTGAAAAATTTGATAAATTCTACTCAAAAGTAAGAAGCTTTTACTCCCTATATCAGGATTGAGGCACTGAGGCATACCTCAGGGTCCTTTCATTACAAGAACAGGTTGTACACTGTTATTTGTGCACAAGCCATTGTTAATAGAAATATATTGTAAATCATGAAAAATCAAATCAACTACTTACAAACACTACCAATCATCATTCAGTTCTTTGCAATGTCAACACTGGGAAGCCCGATCTTCCTCCAAGACAGCTTTCCAGTCTCCTGATATGATCACGATGCTTCATCCTATTCTCAATCCTTGCTACGAACCTACGAGCTTGTCTGGCTTCATCTGTAGTCCATCTTTTGGTCTTGTAGAGTTCTTTGTCATCGAGGCGGCTTTTGAGTCCATCTCTGACGAACTTCAATGTTTCATCACAGAACTTGTGAATTTCATCGAATGCGATGAAATAGTTGTAGGAGTGAACACTTCGGTAGATGAATCGAAATGCAGGTTGCTTGATCAAGGTATACTGAGAAAGTTTGTTGATGCCGGGGACTTGATAAAGGTTGGGCTTTGTGAGATTCAACTTCTTCTAATAACTTTCAACTCATAATTGGAGATCTTCAACACGTTCACGAATGATGATACTCCTTATGAAGATTAGCAGAGATGTGAAGAAAGCAAGTTGCATATCCTTTGGTAAATTGCAGAGTTTCCCTTGGACCTTTAGAAGATAAATGTCTTCAATTTCGTTTAGGGTGATTCTTGGAAAGTCAGCTTCAAAAATCACATACTCTTATTCATCTAGACGCTTGAGAATAATCTTGCTGAGAAAGGAGTATACATAGTGAGAAACTATAGAGATGAATTGAATAGAAACAATCTTCAGGTCACTCATCACATTCCCCTGTGTTTGTTCCAATCTGCTGCCTCGATAGTAGAGTGCACGTCTCTTGGACCAGTGGTGAATCCCGTAGAGTGCATCACGATTGTACTCCATAACTTTGTCAACAAACAAGTGTGAAGCATCTTCTTCGATGGTATTGTTCATATATCTTGCAGTGGGGATTGAGTAAGTGAGAGATGTAGCATATTTCTTCTCCTTGTTGTTTCCGTGTTGTAAGAATTCCAAGTCGGTGTTGAAGAAGTACCTGAATGGAATGCGTTGTTCTTTTGGCTTTCCAACCAGTGGTAGAGGCTTGTTCCAATTAGTGTAGTATGGCCCTTTGTACTTTGAGGTATAATCAACATTGGACTCGGGATTGATCCAGTCAATGTTATTCGACATTGCATGTGCAATGTTCTCCAGATGATATTCGAGTTCAATAGCATTGGCAGATCGATCTTTCAGCAGATTGAATGCAGCATTCTTAACCCTTCTAAGCTCCTACTTGCTCATTTCTTTTGCACTATAGTCTCTTTGCAGAAGTTGAGCATACTCCACGGTTCTCCTATCGAGTGGTTCTTGAATTTCTGTTAGTGGAGGTTGAGCTTTTACCATTTCATCAAACCAAGAGTACTCAGCCGTTTTGTCGTTGTCGAGCCATTTGATAACCCTTTTTGGTTTCTTGGGTTCTTGGCCTTTTGATGAAGTATTTGGTTTGTCCTGAGGCTATTTGTGCTTTTTCTCTTTTCTTCTGGTTGATGATGGTTCAGGTATATCATCTGGCTGTTGAAAATCATCTCCGCCAGTGTACTCAAAGTGGTCATGGACTTTCGGACCTGCACCTAATGCCTTTGGTTGTTGTGTAGAAGTTGTTTTGGTTGTTGGAGGGATGAGCGGTTCAGCTTGTTGAGCGACATTCTTTTGCTTCTTTGCCTGAGAGTTTGGATCTTGATCATCTTCATCTCTTGGACGTTTTTGTTTGTCAGCTTTAGTCCTGCAAGATTCCTTGAAAATGTTGGCTTGTATAGCGTCGCGGAGAGCTAGTTCTTTAGGAGTTGGCGTCGTTTTCTCAGCTAACTTAGTGAACAGCTGAACTTGTAAATCTTCCAAGGAAAGCTCTTTAGGTGGTGAGGAGGCTTTGCCAGCCTTGAGAGTGAAAGATGTAGATGTTATAACCTTCTTAACAGCATGCTCGACGATTTTGTTGAGATGATCTTTCATTGGCATGAGTAGATCTTTCAACTCTTTAGACAAATGCTCATCCATGTACTTGTTTGCTTGTGTTGCAAGAGTTACTTCCATGTCTTCTTGTACATCTTTGGATAAGTATGTATAGACCTTGAGCTTCAAGTCTTGAACATCTATCATCTGCTTCGTTAACCCAGTTACCATACTAGTGAGTGTGTTAAATTTTTCTTCAAGCTCATTTTGTTTCTTCTCATGAGCCATCTTTACCGCCTTTTTCACCTTTCTTGAAGCTTCAGTGACCAGTGGATTGGTAGGCTTCTTGATTGACTTATCAGATGTTTTTGTGAGTTGTGTTGCTGGAGGTGATGACTAAGAGGATTCAATAAATGTGGAAGTATCTTTGTCATCTCCCTTGGGTGATTTGGGTTTTTGAGTAGCCTCTTCCTTCAATCTTTTCTCTTCAGCTAACTTATCAGCTTCTTCTTTCAATCTTTTCTCTTCAGCCAACTTATCAACTTCTTCTTTCAATCTCTTTTCTTCAGCTATCTTTGCTGCTTCTTCAGCTCTCTTAATCTCCTCCAATCTTTTAGATTCGGCAAGCTTAGCATTTTCTTCTTCTTTGACTCTTAACTCCTCATCTAACCTTGCTTCTTCCTCTTCTTTCATCCTCTTTAACTCTTCTTCGTGAGCTTTCTCTTTCTCAGCAATTTCTTCAGCAGTTATCATTAGATTATCATCAGTAATCATGTGGTCCTCCTCTTCCTCTTCATCGTTCTCTGAAGCTTCATGCATTTCTTCATCTTCAAGAGTTTCTTCGGGTGGTTAGAAGACTACAAGAGCAGATGCAGAACCAGTTTCCTTATCGGGTTGATTAACCGCATCAGAGATTGGTTCTTGTTGAGCAGTGACCCCAGCGGCTTGATTAACCGGAAGGGGTTTAGGAACACTGCTGGAACCACCAGCCTCGCCGGGTTGATTAACCGGAGGAGGTGGAGGTTGATCTGCTTCAAATGTATCAATGCGACTTTGGAGGAGTCCCAACTTCAAAGTTCTTTCATTCTCTTGTTCTACAGATAATCCAATGTCCACATGAGCCTCTTCTTGTTGTTCTTGCTCTTGAGTCATCGGCTCCTTCATTTTCCTCTTCCTTAACATCTCTTCTTCCATCTTTGCATCTTCTTCAGTTAGAGGTCTTGTCAGAAGTCTTTCATTGGTTGTGACAGTTGGGTCTTGAGTTGAGGCACAGAAGTCTTCAATTTCTTGATCCCATTCTTCATAAGTCTTGTCACGATCTTCTTCTTGAGTATCTTTAGCATAAGCCTCCCTGTCAACAGGTTGACTATCTAACTCGGTTTCTGAATCTAAAGGTTGTGGAGAAGGAGGTGGAGTAGGTTCGGGAGCTGGAGTTATCTTCTTAGTTGGTACTCTTCTTTTGATGACCCGAGGATGAGTAGGCTTCTTTTTAGACTTTGTTGAGCTTTCTGAACTTCCAGATTTGCTTCCCTTCTTGCCCTTTTTCTGCATCGAAGAGGGAAGAGGTTCTTCGTCTAAGGAACCGTTTTTTTTTTCTTTTCTTTTTTTTTTTTGCCTTCTTTGAGAGCTTGAATGTAATACTTGTAGTTACTTGACGCTTTGACCTTTTCATTCAGAAGACAGTCAGGAAGCTCAAGACCTTGCTTCCTTGTGCTAGTATCTACTCTCTTGACTTGCTTGAGAGTGGGCTCATTCCTGTAGGTGTGCTTTTCTTCGTCATCAAGCCTTTGAGGAATGTCATAAAATTCATTGAGGATGTTCTGAATGACCAATTTGATGAAGCGTACAAAAGGAATCTTAGTTGATTTATGTTGTATGTGTTGCATAGTCAATTAGCTTGACGTTGACCATGCCTCAGAAAAGCCTTAGATGTGTCAGCTTGGGATGCTCGTGTCCACTATTTCTGCCTGATAAAGATTTGGCAATGAGAATGTATAAGGTTCTCCATGGTTGTGGGAGATACCTAGTGTTGACTCTAGAGAGAGTGGTGATAGTCCCTTCAGACTCATCATACCTGATTTCTTTTAGAAAAGTGAGCATTTCTTCTTCACTAGGAACTGGGTGGTATTCTTCATTTTGGCCAAGATCTGGTAGATTAAGAACGGATCGGAGGGAATCAATATCAATTGTGACTTGACGCTTGTGAAGCGTGCAGGTAAAAGATTCTTCACTAAGATCAAGATTGATGGTGTGCCAGAATTGGTGAATGTAGAAATTTGCAACTGAAGTAGACTTGGTGAGCATAGACTTGTATGGATGATGGAGAAGTGCGTCGATAGCTACAAGGCATGAAGATTCGTTGCAGGTGATTTTGTGGAAGTTGACTCGGAGATTGTTCTTTTCAAAGGACTTGTTATAGTCTTTAGGAAAAGTTTCTTCCCATGTGAGCTTTGGTTCTAGTTCTTGTTGTTGTGGACCGTTTTCTTGTTGAGCCATCTGAAATGATCATATTCACAAACACAAACATTGCAACAATTTACTTTGTTAGCATTAGAGTTCACATGTGGTCTATGTCTATGAGTAATGTTTTGCTTTTGGTCAGTGGAATGATTGTATTAAAGTCATGTTGAGTTTTCTTGTTTAAGTGTGAATTTAGCATCAAAATTGAGCATACAAACAATATTACATTAATTGTACATCCAATATACTTACATTTTGAATCACTACAAGACTTTAAAAAATTTTCAAGGAAAACTGGTCTAGTTTACGCGTAAGATAGAATTTTACGCGTAACATTGATCTTATGCGTAAGATTTTATCTTAAGCAGAAGACAGTTACTTATGCAAAAGAATCAATTTTATGCGTAAGATGTTGTGTTTACACGTAAGAATAAATTTACGCAAAAGGATAAACCTTAGGCGTAAAATACAAACTTAAGCGTAAGGCATAACATTTTATGCGTAAGATAGAAACTTTCGCGTAAGACATGTCTTACGCGTAAGATTGAATCTTATGCGTAAATATTTCATATGCGTAAACAACATCTTATCCAAGATATTGTTTGTCCACTGAGTCGAATCTTATGCGTAAGATGAGTTTATGCGTAAACTCAATCTTATGCGTAAGATGAGTCTTTCTTATGCGTAAACATGAACTGAATAGGTCATAAACTTCAAAAGTCTTTGATTCACGTTCCTGAAAATGTTTAGAACAAACCACTGATCAAAAACACAATCCATAACAGATCCTAACCACTTTATAACACAATTTAATGCGTAAACATGCAAGAGTCACATTTTATGCGTAAAGCTTATGAACACCGAATTACGATAACAAGATTTTGTGTTCCTGATGTGATTTAAACCATGGGCGAGTGTTTCTAATGTTACTCTAAACTTTCTGACCAATTTTTAACAATTTTCAACCATAGAAACACAAGATAGCACCTGCTAGTGACTATAAACCCTAATCACATGATTTTCAATCATAAGATGTTACTGGTACAATAAATCACATAAACATGTTTCAAAACACATAATAACACAATCCTAAGCATTTAATTGGATCAAAACACTGAAAATTAAAAATGCCTAATTAGAACGCATGAACCCTAAATCCATAATCAAACAATTGATGTTCCTGGGTACGATTGGTGCTAGGAAACATGTTTAGAATCATATATAGACTAAATCCCACAACAAACAATGAACATATCATCACTTAATCACATAAACCCTTTTTACGCAACCCTTCTAAACCCTAATTGATCATAGTGAAAGTTTGAACCATTGGATCTTAAAACAAATTAAAACCCTTGTTTAAATTATCACATAGATTATAAAAGAACTTACAGATTAGCAGAAAAATGATTGGATTAATCAAATGAATTAGGGCCGTGGATCGAATGGTTGAGGGAGTAAATGATGTTTTAGAAATTTGCAAGTGTAGTAACTGTTGTGGTCAAGGTTAGTTTTGACTAACTTTTATCTTTGAGATATTGACATTATTGGCCCCCTAACCTAAACATTTCAACCTAAAACCATTTAACTCACAAACTATACTATTTAAGTAAGCACTATAAACTATGGAAAGAACATCTTTGTAAAAAATTCCCCCTTGACTCGCGACAAAAATACCTTTTGGAAAAAATGTTATACAGTCAAGGAGAGACTAAGCCAAATAACCTTATAGCAACACAATATAATCAAAACAACATATTTTTGGTAAAATGCAAGTACGATGTTAAAAAATTTCGAAATTTTAAAATACATTGACTCCCCTCAACACTTGTTCGGATAAACTTGAAATTTTGTTAAAACAAAGTGTTGAAAAAAAGTTTGTACTTGCATTTTTTTTAAGAAAGAAAGAAAGAAAAATCTTTTAGTGTTTTTCTTGGTTTTATATTTTTGTATTTTGATTTTGAAAATATATTTACAACGATAATTTTGATGTTTGAATTTTACTTGTATTTTAGAAAATTTTCCAGATCATCTGGAGTCAAACATCGCATACCAATTTGGTGGACTACATCAACAAACTTGTTGGAGGTAATGCTTTGGTGAGCAAGTCTGCCAACTGGTATTCAGTACCCACAAAGTATAATTCAACTGTACCCTTTTCAACATGCTCCTTGATGAAATGATAACGGAGATCTATGTACTTGGACTTGGAATGATGAACAGTGTTGCAGGATATTGCTATGGCACTCTTGGAGTCACAATACATTGAAATCTTTTTGAATAAGTAGCCATAGTCCATAAGTTGTGATCTCATCCAGATGACTTGAGCACATCATGCGGACATAGCTACGTATTCTGATTCAGTTGATGACAATGATGTGTAGTCCTGCTTCTTTGATTGCCAAGATACAAGCTTGTCTCCAAGAAACTGTAATCCACCAGATGTACTTTTGCGTGTGTCTAGGCATCCTGCATGATCAGCATCTGAAAAAGCTATTAGTTCAAAACCAGAATCCTTCGAATACCAGATCTCCAAGTGAATGGTTCCCTTTATGTATAGAAGGATTCTCTTAGCCTCATTGAGGTGCCTTTTAGTAGGTTTAGGTTGACAATGTGAGCACATATATACTGCAAAAACAATATCAGGTCTACTAGCTGTGAGATACATGAGTGACCCAATAATACTACGGTATTTAGTAGGGTCAACTGGAGTCCCATGTATGTGTCACACCCCCAAAATCGGGTCCAGCGGAAGCATACATGTAGCTGGGGTGTAACTCAATTGGTATTACAACACAAGTACAAAATTGGTTTTCACTTCAATCATTTAGAATAAAATCGTTTAACTAAAAGTATTGAATTTACATTGTTTAAAATTAGTGCGGAAGTAGGCCCTTAAAAGTAGTTTAAAACGGTCCCCATATAAATAATCAGAGTCTTCTATGACCATGCCATGCCCTGCCAAAACCTCCAGTAGCGTGCCATTGGTTAAAACCTGAAAATACATGCTAAAGTGTCAACACGAGATTGGTGAGTTCATAGAGTTTGTTTAATAAATAATGCCTATAGAGAAAAGGTCGCCCAGCAAAGGCATTGTAAATCCACTCAGTTGCAAGTCCCGCCATAAGAGACTTGTAACCTGTGTGTTTACAACCCACTGCCAAATGTGTTAAAGTCTACGTGAACAAAAGTAATACTGATATCCAAATTCCCAGATAAATATAGCAAAATGGCTATATAAATAATTCAGTCAATGAGGCCATATGATAAATCAGTTAAGCGGGAAAACCCGTAATAAGGTTGATGCAAAGGCATCGCAATTCAGTCAAGTAAGGAAACAGCAATATTACGTTTGACATCACAGCCAAGTGGGGAATACCACAATACGTTTGACATCACAGCCAAGTGGGGAATACCACAATATTACAATGAACATATAGGTCAATCAAGTAGGGAAACAGCAATATTACGTTTGACATCACAGCCAAGTGGGGAATACCACAATATTACGTTTGACATCACAGCCAAGTGGGGAATACCACAATACGTTTGACATCACAGCCAAGTGGGGAATACCACAATATTACGTTTGACATCACAGCCAAGTGGGGAATACCACAATATTACAATGAGCATATAGGAACAATTGGTGACTATGAGGTTATATAAACAAGGATAATCAATCCCATGAAATACAAGAAATCAAACATACCAATGAATGCAGGTGATTAAATATGCCAAAGAAATGCCGGTAGTCAAGCATACTAATGAAGTGCAGGTGATCAAATATATATATAGATAAAGCTGGAAATATTTGAGTAATCAACCAGGTAAAACAAGTAATGCGTTTAAGTAAAACGAGCATGTATTCTCCCCCAAAGAGTTTACCAAAACAATTGAAAAAGTAGGGGCTATGACTCACCTGGAGCGATAGCTACGATGACAAAAGTGGATACACTGAAATGAGGCACGATCTCTAACCGCAACCTAATATGAGTAATAACGATCTACCTTAGATCATGACGTGATGAAATGAATGCACGTGCACATGATGCCTATACCACTCGTAACTTGGAAATACTAGTTATTGTCAAAGTAAAATAGTTTCCATACTTAGGAAAAATAAGTCCAATTGGAGTTATAAAAACTTGTCGTAACATATATCGTATAAAAATGTTAGCGTTATATTTCCTCGTATCGAAAACCTTAAAATAACGTCGTTAAGTCGTATAAATATTCCTTTGGGTCATACGTATTTCATTTGTTAAGAATATAGTCCTTAGTAACATTTCTAGAAAATATACCATTTAGTGCGTAAGTTATTATTTTCTAGTAGTGACTATATATATATATATATATATATATATATATATATATATATATATATATATATATAGTTTTGACGATGTTAAAACGCGTATAACTTGGTCGTTTTAAGTTCATTTTCCTCGTTCTTTATGTCCACGGATTCGTTTTAGTAAGTACTAATATATTTTTGATAGCTCGGCTCCTCTAGGTTATGTTTAACGCCTCTATTTGCCCGTCGAAAACTGTCAAACAGCATGCAGTTTTTCAGAAAATAGTTTTCGTCGTTAAATTCGGAAAATCATATCTCCTTCGTTATTAACTCGTTTTAATCCGTTCTTTCGCCCACGGCTTCGTTTTTGAAAGTATTTTCTAAATCTTTGTTCAAAAATATCCCCTGAGTTACTGAGTTTCCCACGTTTTCAAAATAAGGACAATAGGTATTTATATAGTTTCAAAAATCATTTTCCTAGTTTCAAACTTGTTCCAACTTCAACCAAACCACTTTCAATCACCACAAAACTAGTCTAATCCTACCATACACCTTCTTAGGGTGTCATGGGTTCCTAAACATCATCAATCTAGTGGATCTAACAAGGAAATCCAAAATAAACATTTCTAGGGTTTGTATGATCAAAAGTTTACAAAAATAAAGTGGTATAAGTTAATACATGCATGAGTTCTTGTAAGAAAATTATATAACCATAGTAATAACTTGTAAAAATTATGAAATGAGTTTTGTTAACTTACTTGGAAGATCAATGGAGTTTGGATGGTGAAAACCTAACAATCCTTGAGTTTTTATTCCAAAACTCTAACAAGGATAACTATATGGACAAGATTACACTTAGATCTTTGAAAAATGATTTGGTCTTGCTTTCCTTCTTGTTGTTGCCATGAATATGAGAAGAGAGAAAGAGATGAATACTTTTTCTTGGCTAGTTGCAAATGAGAAGAAATAGATCTAGTTTTATGTATATATGTATTATTATTATTGATATTATTATATAAGAGTTAGTATAGGTTATTAATGAAGTTGGAGTGAGTAAGTATATATTGTAAGTGATTGATATGGGGGGGGGGGGGCGGAAAATTGGAGGGGGGGGGGGTTGAGTGTGTAAGACTTTGGTGGACTTTTGTGTATTGTTGTGTTTATTTGTAGTTTTAAAGTGTACCGGGTACCTGATTAACTAAAAATAAATTTTAACGGAGTTAACTGGGATAAATAAAGTTATAAAAATTGTAAAAATAGGTTGGGTAAAATTATTGGGTGTTTAGATAATTATAGTTTAGTTTTTTACGAAAACCGTCGTAAATAAATTAGGCGTACGATATAAATTAAATAAATTTCCAAAACACCGGGTAAATTAATATTATAATTTTTATATTATAAAAATGAATATAAAAAATATATTGGAATCATAGTCGGGAGTGTCGGACGTGTTAGTCACATTATTGATCGTTTGTTAACGTTTATTTAGAAATAATTATACGTAAAAGTTAATTATACCAAAAGTACTAATTTACATATCCTACGAGTGGAATAGTATGCAAGTGACATAATGATAATACGCAGACTATTTCTAGTCTGTATGAGATGTCTCAATGATAATGCATGAATTCGCACCCGAACCAATACGGTTACGCGAATTTGAATACTCGTAAACTAAATTTACGATGACATGAGTAATGCACGTGAATAGTGGTTTTCTCTCGGAAATGAATAGTGTCAAGTGAATAGTAAAATTTTTGAATGTTTCTCGGAATGTCAAATTGACCTCAAAAATGATGAATAGTGATCGATGAATAGTAAATGATGAATAGTAAATTGTCGAGGTTTGGAAAATGACCGAAAATTACGAGTTGTGACAGTATGTCAGCATCTAGTTTTGTTGCATAAGCCATTGGTGTATTATGAGTATCACAACTTGTCATTCCATGTTTCTTTAAAATTTCCAGATCTTATTTGGACTAATTTAGAAAAATTCCAGGGGTGATTGATGAACTTGAAGTCCTAAGAAGAACGTAAGTTAACCCATCATGGACATTTCAAAATTATCTTTCATTAATTTTGCAAAAGAAATTGAATACTTTTTGTTTGTTGAAGCAAAGATAATGTCATCGACATATATTTGAACAATTAATAAGTCCACCCCGTGTTTTTGAGTAAACAATGTTGGATCCATCGAACCTTTAGAAAAATTATTTGCCAACAAGAAAGCAGTTAATTTGTCATACCACGCCCTTGGGGCTTGCTTGAGACCATAAAGTGCCTTTTTGTGTCTGTACACATGATTGGGACGTTCAGGATCAACAAAGCCTTCTGGTTGACTAAATATACTTCTTCATGGCGTTGGCCATTCAAAAATGCCGTTTTCACGTCCATTTGATAAACAACCATATTCTTGTGAGCAGCGTATTCAAGAAAGATCCGTACAGCTTCAAGTCTAGCCACTGGAGCAAAGGATTCTTCAAAATTAATTCCTTCTTCTTGAAAAAATCCTTTTGCTACCAAACGTGATTTGTTGCGTATGACAGTTCCTTCTGCATCCAATTTGATCTTCCAGATCCATTTTAAACCAATGACAAAGACTCCATCGATTCTTTCAACTAACTCCCAGACTTCTAATCTTTCGAATTGATTAAGTTCCTCTTGGATTGATTCAATCCAGTTGTCGTAAGTCATTGCTTGTTTGATGTTTTTAGGTTCATCTTGACATACTGTAAGAGCATAGATGCAACTTTCACCATCTGTGTGGAGTCGTTGTCTTGTCATTACTGGTGCATCTAGATGACCAATAATTTGTACTAAGGGGTAATCTCTAGTCCATTTGTGTGTCGAAGGGTGAAGTTGATAATTATCACTCATATTAGCAGGATCCAAATTACGTGTTGACGACTCCGCAATGTCAAGAATGGTTGGATCCGGAGCAAACGGGTTAAAGAACGCATTTGGGTCATACTCTGCAGATTGTGGTACTGACTGATGTTCAGAATCTTCAGCTGATTGTCGTGAGTTGGAAGCGGTTTTATCTGCCGTTGATGGAGATGCAATTGGAGGAGCGTTTGAAGCAACAGTGGTTGTTGTTTGTCCAGGTGTTTCAAGTACTTGATTATTTTCAGGTTGTGCAGCGGAAATAGGTGAGACATCTGGAGGACGGTTTACAATTGTATCATCAAACAGTGGAGCAAACTGGGTTTCTAATTGATTGCAGCCAAACGCACTCACAAATCAACCAAGGATATTGGTTAATGAGGATAGGCCATAAGGGTGTAGTGCAATTGATCCGGTGTAAGCACAGTATTTTTCCGGGTCGTTATGTCCTACCGAGGTATGAAATTGTATTTTGGGAACGTTTGGAGATCAAGTGATTTGGAGATAGTTAACAGAGATATGTTTTGGGGAATTACACTAAGCAAATAACAATGAAATTTAACCAAATAAGCAATATTAACAAATATTGGAAACCAAAATAACCTAAAACGTACTTAAAATTGAAAATGTGTGTTTAAATTAAAAACAACGTAAACGTGTAAAGGAAAAACAAATTTTAAGTAGAAATAATCCTACGGGGATGAAAATTACTTTCTTATAAACCTAATAATAAAAGAAAATTTTAGAAAAAAGAAAATTATTTTTTTTGATTTTTTAATTATTTATTATTAATTAAAAACTATTTAATTACCTAATTAAACTAATTTAAATTATTAAAAATACTAAACTAACTTGAAAAATTATGAAATTTTTTCTAAAACTTCTTAACCATCACATGAATCCTAATAAATTATAAAAAGCTTCTACAACTTATAAATAAGCTGTTTAAGATTTTATTTACCTATTATTAATTAAAAACGAATTAAACTAAATTTAATTATGAAAAATATTAAATGAACAGTAAAAATTATGAAACTTGTTCTAAAAATACTTTATGATGACAGAAGGCTAGGAAAAATATAAAAAGTTTCAAGTGCTTATAAATAAGCAGTTTAATTATTATTTATGAATTATTAATTAAAAACTAAATAAACTGATTTTAATTATTAAAAATACTTAATTAAAAGTGAAAATGATAAAAAAAAAATTCTAAAAATACTTTAGAATAGCAGAAACCTAGGAAAAATAAAAAAAACACCAAATAGCTTAATAATAAGCAGTAAAATAAGCTGAAAAGCTTAAATAGAAGCTATCACTTTATAAATAAAAAAGGAAAACTAAAACACTAAGCATACCCTAGGGCAGATGGTGCTTGACCTTGGTTTGGTTTTGTCTGTGGGAACCAAGAGGTCACAGGTTCGAATCCCACAAACACCACTTTCTGTTTTTATTTTATTTTTGATTTTTCTTTTTACACAACTGAGCAATAAGCACAAACAAGTAACTTTTATGAAAACGGTTTTTATGAAAATCACAAATAAGCTCCGAGTAAGCTTATTTATACCCACAGTTAACACTTAAGCTCAAAAAAAGATTTTAGTTTGAAAAAACTACTAAATAAGCTACACACTAAACACCTAAGTGATATTAAGTTAAAATCTATTGCAACAAACTTAAAATAAGCTAAAATAAACAGATAAGCACACTGATAAGCATATATAAACAGAAATAAGCAAATCCAAATCCAATAAACCAAACAGGCCTGTAAGGGCTTGTTGCAGGCTTGATTTAAGCCCACCAAATAAGCTCAGGGGTCCAAAGTGAGCTTAGATACGAAAAGCCAGCTAAGTGAGCTTCTCAGAAAGCCAAGAGGTTCAGATTGGGTCCCATAGATAAGCTCAATAAGGACTTGTGAAATTCCCTTGGTATACACTCATGAGTCAGTGTGTTGGGTAGCTAGGCAACTAACCAGGCTAAAATAAGCTATGTGCACAAGCTTCAAAGCCCAAAATAAACCTTGAACCAACAAGCTAGAACTATAAGCTTCCCAAAAAGCCAAAGGGCTCAGAGAAAAGCTCACTGATAAGCTCTACAAGAGCTTATGAACTTACCCTTTCCACACTGATGAGTCAGTGTGAGTGGGTCAAGTGTGGCTTATTCCAGGTAGAGCTGGCAAATCGTGTCTTAACGGGTCTTAACAGGTTTGGAGCGTGCGAATAACATAAGTTTCAAACATGAAAACGACTCGTTTAACACTTGGTTTTGGTGGTTTGAGTATGACAGTTATACGTTTTATGTATCAAAAAAGCTAAATATTGAACCCTAGAATACTAAAAACAATTATTTAAAAAAATAAAAAAATTGCATAGTACATTTTTTCCCTTAACAGGTCTTAACAGCTCCTAACAGGTACCCAATTTTCCAGCTCTAATTCCAGGCTTAAAAATAAGCAAACAAATAAGCAGCAAACTAACTGTTAAGCACATGCACAATGAGACTACACTATGAGCTTTCTAAATCAAGAAAAAGCTCAGGCTAAGGTTGAGGAATGAACAAGCTAGGGTCTTTGGAAAATTGGCTTATAAGCCAAAGTGTCCTGGTGCAGGGCACCTTTTTAGAAAATGGGCCAAAAGAAGGGCATAAATAAGCAGTTTAAAAAATTCTGAAAAATAAGCAAAAATAGGGATTCAAAAGCTCAGCTGCCAAATACTAAAATCCCACAAGCTTAAAGGATATTATTGAAAATTGAGGAAATGAAAAATGAAAACAAAAATGGTTTTCTGAAAACTATATGCAATTTTGACTTTTCCATTTGTTGTGCTAAGTTGACTTCAGTGAACTTCTAATGATCCTAAGCTACTGATTATGTTATTTTAAGCTAATGTGAAATGAAATTAAGCTATTATAACAACTAATGAGCCTATCTATACGATTATGCAACTTAAAAATGCCTACTATGTATACTAAATGAGATTAGAGGTGATTATGACTTTTTTCTTAAGGACCACTTATTTTTATGACCTAACTGAGCTAATACTCCCTCCGTCCCATATTAAGTGTCCGCTTACATCATGCACAAAGTTTTAGAAAATTCCACTAACTAAACTCTCCACCAATCAAATATCATTTTTACCCACTAAACTCTTATCTCATTGGTTGAAATAGAATATGGACACTTAATTTGGGACATCCGAAGATTCCATTGTGGACACTTAATATGGGACGGAGGGAGTACTACCTAATGTGAGATGTCTCAACAGAAAACAACAACAAAAACAACCTAGAACTCAAAGATCCTCACTGATCCAATCAACCCTTAATGTTGTCTGATATAGGATTTTTCAAAGCAATTGGTTGAATTTGTTTTGGAAATTGAAAATTTAGTACTAAATAAGCTAAGTGATAATGAAACAAACAAATGAGATCCAAAATAAGCAGTGAACAATAAGAGATAAGCAAATGCACTATAAGCTAGAATGCAACAGTTACTATGCAAATCTAACAATAACTACCTTCTAATCTACAAAACAAGCATGAATACCAACAATTAACCTAGATAAGCAGTAAGGCACCAGAAATAAGCACAGGAATAAGCCAATAAGCACTACTACAGTAACTTACCAAAAATTAAGAAAATGGCTTACAAAGGGTTCGAGCTGAGAACAAAGGGTCCAAGTACCAACAACCTGTCCTAAAGCCTCCCCTGAGACACTAATACCATGGCCATCCACAATTAACCATGCTCCTTGCTTCTTTCTTCTTCTCTTTTGATTTTTATTTTTCACTTATTTTTCTTGATTTGTTTTTTGTATTTTTAAGTTTTCTGATTGGAACTTGTTTAAATGATTTCTAATCTTTTAAAAGCTTATAAGTAGGCTCAAGTGAGTCTAATGGAACAATAATGATGACTTTTTAACAATAATTAAGCTAAAATGAAATTTTCATTAAAATTGAGCAAAATCTGAATTCAACAAAGGAACTTGAAATTTATATTAAAGATAATTCAAATTACACTAGGAATACTGAAAACAAGCTTTTTAAACTAAGTCTTACAACTGAAAATGGAATTTACACAAAAACGACATGAAAATTTTAAGCTAAAACTACTACTCTCTCCTTGGTGCTTCTTCTTCCTTTTATAGTGACAATTAGGGTTCCTCTTGAGTCTCTGCAACTTTCCCACTTCATTTTAATCCATTGGATGAGTGAGAATTGATCCTGGCCCTTGATTCCATTTTTGGCACCAAAATGGCTTATTGCAATTTGCTCAGTGGTTGAGTGTGAGGTGGGATGAAGCATTAAATGCTATTGTTTGGGAGTGTTTGGAGGTGATGGGTTGGGCGGTGGAGGTGATGGGCAAGTTGGTGGAGTTGCAGGTCAAGTGGAGGGGGGAGGTAGAAGGGAAAGGGTGGAGTTTGACTAGGGTGTTTGACCCTGTGTAATTACAATCAGGGTGTTGGGTTGGATTTGGTCTTTGGGCTTGGAATGGGCCTGGTTAAAGGGTGGACTGGATTGGAGACATAAGGGTGTGGATTGGGTTGGTGTTTGTTTTGGGTTTATAATAACATAAAGGGTCCATTTGGTTGTGTAATAAGCAAAGCCCAAGTACCAATTATGTAACTTCCTGATTTTTGAGGGGTGGATTCTGCCAAGCTGTCCAAAATATAAACCAAGGGTTTTTCTTGCCAAACTTCAATTCCCAAGGACTTTTTCTGTTTATTTTCCAAAATAAAACTTCTAGGGAATAATTTTGTCAATACTTGAAACTTGAGGGACTGAATCTGCAAAATATTCAAAATTATCATCCAAGGACTAATATTGACAACTTTTGATTTTCCAAGGACCTTGGTTGAATTTTCTTCAAAAATGAAAGCTCAGGGGTCAATTATGTTAATTTTGAAACTTGAGGGACCATTCTTCCAATTTTTCAAACTTTTGCTCCAGGGACTATTTCTGGCATTTTGTGATTCCCCAAGGTACATTTTGACAATCTAAGCTAAAAAATGGTAATTTGCTTCCCCGGCTTTGGCTTTTGACATGTTTTCCAATCTCGTGCTCGTTTTTGTCCTTTTTGGCCTGATTTATGCCTGTTTCTGAAATATCTGTTCCTGCACGATTACAAACACAAAAACACAATATCTTTCGCATTTGTGGTTAGTTTGTGTCTGTTTTGGTCTTAATTTGGAAAGGAAAAGTTGTGTGAATAAGCACATATCACTAATTCTCTAAAGGTGAGAGTCAAGGGTTCAGCTAAGGAATCTGGAAAGTTCAAACGGTAGGTTGCGGGTCCTAAGCTGTTTTGCTCAAAAGCCATCTGTGTAAGCTCATCAAAATTAGCATGAATAGTCTCTTGAATTTCTCTCACACGACCATTCCATATCCGAAAGCCTTTGGAATTTTCACAATATCCAACAAAGATACCAATGTCAGCCTTTGCTTTAAGTTTACCCAAATCATCACGATCATTGACTGGGTAGCAAAGAGCACCAAATACATGAAAGTAATTAATGTTCGCTTTCTTTTTGTGAACAATCTGATAAGGGGTTTTGTGATGGCGTTTAGTGATCATACAACTGTTTTGAGTGTAACATTCAGTTGAAACAGCTTCCGCCCACAAGTAATCAGGTAGTTAACCATTGATTAACATAGTCCTTGCAGCTTCCACTAACGTTCTATTGGGTCTTTCGACTACTCCATTCTATTCAGGGCTTCTTGAGTGGATTTTGATGTTCAATTCCCACTTTCTCAAAATAAGACCTAAGTGTCTGATTCTTAAATTCCGTTCCATTATCAGTTCTAACCTTTTTGACCGTGTTGCGTAGCTGAACTTGAATTTTTGTGAGAAAGGTGATGACCATAGAAGGAGCTTGATCTTTACTCCAAAGAAATTAAACCCAAGCCCATCGTGAGTAGTCATCAACAATTACTAGTATGTAGTGTTTGTCGTTGATACTTTGAACACGCATTGGGCCACACAAATCCATATGAAGCAGTTGAAGAACATGATCAGTACTGTATTCAGTTTTTGACGAGAAATGTGCACGAGTACTTTTTCCTTGTTCACAAGTCGGACATAAGTGATCTTTGGCATATCGGAATCTTGGAAGACCATCAAAAAATTTATGACGAGCAAGTTCAGTCATTGTTTTGAAATTCAAGTGAGAAAGTCGTTTATGCCATAACCATGATTTAGTCGAATCAACTTGGGAGAGAAGGCATATTGGAGAAGATGCAATCATATCTGGCATTGAGATGGTGTAGAGACTGGTTTTGCGAGTGCCTGACATGAGATCATTTCCTTGTAAGTCACGAACAAAACAAGTTTTCTCCTGAAATGCGACTTCTAAATCCCCATCAACAAATTGTCCAACGGAGAAAAGATTATGACCAAGACCTTCAACATAGTAAACACGATTAATTTTGATATTTCCATTGACGTAATCATCATATCCCATAATAGCTTCGAAATGATCATTCCCGAATCTGACAGTGCCGATGAAATTGGATACAAAGTTTACTAATAGTTTGAGATTGCCAGTCATATGTCGGGTGCAACCGCTATCAACAATCCAGAGAACAATTTGAACCACCTACATTACATGAAGACGACGAAGATGGAACATTGGTAAGGGTGGAACCCAAAGAAGTTGTGGGTTCCGGTTGGTTATGTTAGCATTAAAAATATGTATTATGAAGTGATGGTCATTCTCATATTGTAACTTTGTGTCGTTTGTTAAGATTAGTAATAGTTTAGTCATTGGGCCTTGGACTTGGCAAGCTAATATGTTATATGCTATGTTTCATAAGCCTAGTTATCCAACAATGTAACCAAGTCCAAGCCCAAGCCCATAGAAAGCCCATAGGGCATCTCATGTTAAGAACTATTTAAACACCTCAAAGGCTCATTTGAGGTGTGTGCTTATGTGTGTATTGTGTGTGTTTTTTAATAAAAGTTCTCTTCATCTTATTCTCTCTTTTATACTTATTAACGCCATACATATCTCATCAAGTCACCATCTTTACTTCATCTAGTGCTTATATTTGTGATAAAGTTGATATATCTAAGGTCCTACAAGTGGTATCAATCGCCTAACAATGATTTAGGAGTGTTGGGTGTTTGTGTTTTTCGTATTTTTTAAGCTTTCTACACGTTATCTTCAAAAAAAATTCGTACTTTTCTTGTTTTTCATGGCTTTTAACACTTTTTTGATTACAAACTAGTGTTATAAACCTTATCTAACAAGAAAGTTTTAATCTTTTTGAAAATTTCTAGCTTAAAAAATTCGACTTTGGTTTTGTACTTGTTTTCGAGATCTCAAAAAGTTTGATAAAAATCATCAAGTTTGGAACTTTCTTCAAGTTTTGGTGATTTTATGCATAGAAGTACAAGTATCTTGGAACACAAACTTGATTTTGGAGTGCTTTTTGTTACACGAATTTTGTGCCATATATCGAGAAGTTTAAAACACCTTTTATCGAGAATTTTTCAACAAGTATCTTCAGACGATTCCGTGGTTCACTCGGTGTTTTTCTTCCTTGTATAAGTTAGAAAAAACACTTCGACTTGGGATACTTTTCTAAATTGTATAATTTAGATAAGTTTGGACTTTCTCGATAAGTGAAAATTTTCGAGATCTTGAAAAATTTTCGAGAAACTTGATAATTTTCGCAAACTTGAAAAATTTTCGAGAAACTTGATAATTTTCGCAAACTTGGAAAATTTCGAGAACTTGAAAAATTTTCGCAAACTTGGAAAATTTTTCGAGAACCTGAATTTATCGAGAAACTTGGATAATTTTTTCGAGAACTTGTGTAACTTATCGAGAACTTGGGTGAATTTCGAGAACTTGAAAAATTTTCAAGAACTTGGGTAAATTATCGAGAACACAGCAAAGTTTCAAGAATTTTGACAAAAGTGAGGTTTTTGACGACCAAACTTCAAACGGCCATAACTTTTGAACCGTAACTCCGTTTTCGACGAATCAGCTGTCAAAACGACCGTCAGACAGAGGAGAACGACACGCTAAATGATTTATCGATATAGGCGAAGTTTCGAGGCCTAAAAACGCTCCGAGAAGAAGTTATTGAGGTTTTAAGGTTTTTAGTCAAAATTTTCACCATAAAAACTTGCATCAACTCACTCTAAACTCTACTCCTATTTCGTTGGAACGATCCAAGAATCAACTTTATCCATCTACACTTCATCAATGGCAACGCAGCAAGACATTCATGCAGCCGGTGCCGAAAACCGACCTCCCATGCTGTCAAAGGGTGGATACTCACAGTAGGCTAGTCGTATGATGCGCTATCTTAAGAGCAAAACT
This sequence comes from Artemisia argyi, assembly GCA_030686995.1. Classification (NCBI taxonomy): domain Eukaryota; kingdom Viridiplantae; phylum Streptophyta; class Magnoliopsida; order Asterales; family Asteraceae; genus Artemisia; species Artemisia argyi. Next base: position 108,472,915 of record CM060693.1, read on the forward strand.
AATGGAAGCCTTCTCATCAAATCCATTGTAGATGGACCCTTCAAGCCATCACAAGTACTAGACCCTGGTGATCCAAATGGTACCCCCCCAGTACAACCATACTACAGAGAACAGAATGAGACTGAATACACTGTGGAAGACAGAAAACAGATTGAAGCTGATGATCAGGCATTCCATTATGTCGTTCTTGGTTTACCTGAAACCATTTATGCTACTGTTGACAGTGAAGTAAGTGCTCATGCAGTCTGGGAAAGAGTCAAGAGGTTAATGTATGGGACAGACATCGGGAAACAGGAAATGGAAACACAACTGCTTAAGGAACTTCGCAAGTTTACTTCAATTCCTGGTGAATCCATAGAGACGTACTACCACAGATTCTGTAAGATCATGAATGATTTATCAAGACACAACCTCAGTCAGACAAATATTGCTAACAACACCATTTTTCTGAATGAGTTACAACCAGAATGGGGAAGATATGTCACTATTGTTTATCAGACAAAGAATTTGCATGAAGTTACTTATGATCAAGTGTATGACTTCTTGAAGCAAAATCAAGATGAAGCTAATGAAGTAAGAGCTGAATTACTAGCTAAAAAGCATGATCCTCTAGCATTAATGGCTGATACACCAACACCTATACCAGTGAACACACAACAACCATCATCATCTTCCACTCACAACTACATGCAACCATCCTACATTCAACAACCAACACCGGTCTACCAACAACAATTCTACCCACAGCAACAACAACATCTTATTCCGCAACAGCAATACCCATAATTTCAAGAACCAGAATTCACTGAAAATGATGAAGCTACTGCAACATTGACTCAAGCGTTTGCTTTTCTGACAAAAGCTTTCCAAGGACGCTATTCTACACCAACAAACAACAACCAAAGGATTTCATCAAATACTCGCAACAGGCAGATCGCTCAGCCGAGTTTCAATATGGGCAATGGAGGCCACATGGTTGGAGTTTATAGGAATCAACAAGGATACGCTACTGGAATTAACATGGGTAATCAGAATATGCAAAATGCAGGTCAGTATGCAGGGAATCAGTATGGTCAGTATGCAGGGAATCAGATTGGTCAGCATGTTGGAAATCAGATGGGTCAGAATGTTGGTAATCAGGCAATGGGTAATCAGAATAGGAATGTGGCAGCTCCAGTTGTTGGGAATTATGGAAATATGAATCAGGGTAATCCGGTAAAGTGTTTCAACTGCCAAGGAGTAGGTCATATGGCAAGGAACTGTCCTACTAAGCCGAAAAAGAAAGATCTAGAGTATTTGCAGAAAGCAGTTCTGTTGGCACAAAAAGAGAAGGCAGGGTTTCAGTTGAATGCAGAGGAACATGATTTTATGGCTCTTATGGATGAAATGGAAGACAGAGAGGATATCGATGCGAACTGCATATTCATGGCGAATCTTCAGGAAGCTAAGTATGACACGGATTCTGACACACTTCCTGTTTATGACACCAGTGCACCATCTGAGGTATCAAATCTCAACACATGTCATAATAATGATATATTTGATATGTCTCCTCATGAGGAACAGCATTCTGAGAAGCAAGCACCCACTTATGATACATACCTGGACACGCCAAGTAGTAGCAATACTTCTTCAGCAACTCCAGATGTGAATCATAATGGAGGCTTCATTTCACAGCATGCTGAGAATGATGAGGAAACACGTGCTTTATTTGAATCATTATTAAATAATTGTGGTATTGAAATCGAGAAAGTGAAAAAGGTCAATCGCGATGTTAAGGCCGCGAATGAGAAATTGACCAATGAGCTTGAGAGATACAAGGAAAATGCAAAAAGTTTTCAAATTCACAAAGAACGCGAGTCAGAATTTGAAATTGGTTATAAGAAGTTACTTGTTAAAGATAGGGAATGGAAAACCAAGTTTGCTAATCTTGAAATAAGTTCAACAAAAACCATTAACTCTTTAAAACAAGAAATTTCTGAATTAACAAACCAACTTTCAAAACAAGAAACAACTTACACCAATCTTGAAAAAGAAAGGGATGAGTTGAAAAAGGACTTTGCAAAGAAAGAAGATAAACTTTTGGCCGAAATCGTAGAGTCAGAACACATGATTGCTCATTTAGAAGAATTGGTGGTTAAGTCGGGTCAGTCAAGTCAAACAATGAAAATGATTTCAAATCAAACTAATCTGGTTTACCATACGAAACATAAAGTGGCTCTTGGTAACAACAATCCTTGTAATCTCAAGAAAGCTCAGGAAGAACAGAACGTCTTGTATAATGGTAGTGTTTTTTACACCAAACATGATCCTCCCGTCGTTCGGGATTCTGTGCAAACGATAGAACATGTTGAAGAGAGCATTTCTAAAATGAAACAAAAGGATTTGAAACCCATTGACTACAACAAATTGAACAAACTTTCGGGAATTACTTTTGTTCCACAAAAAGAACCATCAGTGTTTTCCATAAAACGTCCATTCTCAAAAATGTTTTCGAAAAAGGTAGTTGCTTCCAAATCGATTTCAAACATGGAACAAATTTCTTCAAACAACACTTTTAACACAAGTGTTGCAAGAGGATATCTTGATGATCTTAAAACCAGAATTGGGCAACTTAAAACGACTTTAGAATCTAAAACGAGACTTAATGAGATCAACTGGAATTCCACGGTTCATTTACAGCTTAAAAAGATTCTCGAAAATGAATTTGCTCCTCAAATTAATAACATCCATGCTCGTGTAATTCATTTTGAACAAGCATTTTTGAAAGAAACAGCTGACTTCGTTACGGATCACAAGTCCCTGATAAAGAAGGCAAATGAATCTTTTGAGCAAATCAATGTTTTGGAAAACCTAAATGATTCTCTCTTCGAAGCTGTTATGACCACCGATATTATGTCCATCATTTTACAAACATATTTTGTTCATGACGATGAACGACTGAGAGCTGAGACCTCCAACATTGTTTCAAAATATGAAAATGCTCTTATTAAACTTGAAAAAGAAAATGTGTCATATTTTAAACAACTTGATCGAAAAAAGGAAGAATGCAAGTATGACAAATTGTCGTATGAGCGTGCCTTAAAGAAAATGAAAGAGCAAAATGATCTTTTGAGGGCTCAGCTTGACAGTCAAAAAGGGAAGGGTGAGGAAACTAAGTTTGCAAAACCGTCGACTTCGGAGAAACCAAATGTTTCAAACACGGTTCAAAAACCAAAAATGTCAATTTCAAGGTTTGCTCCAAAAGTCGATGAGAAGAAGGATTTGACAAAACCAGTCACTCCAACACCCTCGCCCAAGATAAGTGAAAATGAAAAGATTGTTGATAAAGGAAAAGCGGTTGTCGAAACACCAAAAGTGATAGTACCTGGCCTTTTTAGGATTAGTCCCACTAGTGCGTTTGCCTCAACATCTAAGACAAATGATAAGTGCATAAAGGCTAATTCTAAAGAATCTAGGGATGCTAAAAAGGACAACAATATAAATCCTAATGTGTGTGCCTTACCTTCTACAGGATTAGAATGCACCTCTAGGAGCAGCAGACTAAAGCCTAGGAGCAATACAAGGAACAATAGAGTCTCGCCTGTCTCTACGAGTAGTAGCAAGAATAAAGTTGAAGAAGTAGAAGAACACCCTAGGAATTTATCGCTTTTTAATAAGAAACATGATTCATCTGAATGTAATGTCGAAAGTACTGGTTCTAATGCATGTAATGACTCTGTTTGTTTAATATACAAGAAATGTTTAATTAATGATGTTCATGATGAATGTGTTTCTAAGAATGTAAATGTTACGCCTGAACAGAAGAATGTTCCAAAAAGACCTAGTGCTAGATCCAGATCTATAGAAAGATTAGTTGCACGATTTAGGACTACCACTATTAGTCAAATGCCTAGGAACTATCTTAAGTTTTGTATGTGGATTCCGACGGGTAGAGAGTTCACTCTTAAGGAAGGAAAATTAGAAATAACTCAAGCTAAACAAGTAGCAACTGTCTATGAGTGTGATTCTGCTTTTACTCCTAACCCCATGGAACCAAATTCAACACGGTTTCCAAATACAAACTCTTCTGTTCTTGGCAGGTTATCGAAATATGTCTTTGGATCGTCGACTCGGGTTGCTCCAAGCACATGACCGGGAATTTAAAGCTGCTGATCAATTTCATTTGGAAATTCATGGGAACTGTACGCTTTGGAAATGATCATGTAGCAGCTATCCTGGGTTTTGGAGATCTTCAGTTTGGGAATTTTTTGATCACTCGAGTTTACTACGTCGAAGGATTGGGACACAACTTGTTTTCAGTTGGGCAGTTTTGTGATGCAGATTTAGAAGTGGCATTCAGAAGAAACACGGTTTTTATAAGAAATTTGGTTGGTGATGATCTCTTAACTGGTAATCGTGGTACAAACTTGTATGCTATCGACATCAACCAAATGGCTTCTACATCACCAATTTGTCTTATGACAAGGGCAACCGAAACTAAGTCCTGGCTGTGGCATAGAAGATTATCCCATCTCAATTTCGACACCATCAACTAGTTAGCCAAAGACAACATCGTCACCGGACTTCCTAAGTTCAAATACACCAAGGAACACCTATGTCCATCATGCGAACAAGGAAAAAGTAAAAGAGCATCATATAAAATCAAAACCGTACCTAGTTCGGAAACAAGGTTACATATGTTGCACATGGACTTATGTGGCCCAATGAGAGTTGAAAGCATTAATGGGAAGAAGTATATTCTCGTTATTGTTGATGCTTATTCAAGATATACTTGGGTAAAGTTCTTGAGATCAAAAGACGAAGCACCAGGCATCATCATCACCTTTCTGAAGCGTATTCAAGTTCTACTTCAAGCTCCAGTAAGGATTATAAGAACAGACAATGGCACAGAATTTACAAACCAGGAGTTAAGAACTTACCTTGAAGATGTTGGAATCACACACCAAATATCAGTCGTTAGAACTCCACAGCAGAATGGGGTAGTTGAAAGAAGAAATCGAACTCTTGTGGAAGCTGCTCGCACAATGCTGATTTTTTCTAGTGCACCACTATTCTTATGGGCTGATGCTGTAGCCACTGCTTGTTTTACTCAAAACCGATCCCTAGTCCATCCGAGATTCAATAAAACCCCATATGAGCTAGTGAACAACCGAAAACCTGACATCTCTTACCTTCACGTGTTTGGCGCTTTGTGCTATCCGACGAATGATAGAGAAGATCTAGGAAAGTTAAAAGCTAAGGGTGATATTGGAATCTTCATTGGATATTCAGAAAACTCGAGGGCATTCAGGGTGTATAATAGAAGGACGAAAAAGATAATGGAGACGATGAATGTGAAGTTTGACGAGATTTCACAAATGGCTTCTGAGAGATACGCTCTAGAACCCGCTCTTAATCCGATGGCTTCTAATCAAAACGGATTAGGACCCGCACCAAACATGCAGACTTCTGGACACATCAGTTCAGGACTCGTACCTCAAGGAGCTCAGTCAACAAACACGGATAAACCTTCAGAACAAGAACTGGAAAATTTCTTCGAGTTAATGTTTGATGAATATTATGGTGGAACTTCGACAAATGCATCTCAACAACATTCCGCTGCACCCGCTCAAAACCATCAACCACCACCACCATCACAAGATGCATCTACAACAATCGAAGCTGAAGCACCAACTACATCAACATCATCTACATCTACTCTAGCAAATACAGTACTTGAAACTGAACTACCAAGAGTTGATGAGCAAAACCAAAACACAAATTTTCAAGAAGAACCAACAAACGATGTTACGTTAGAAGAAGAAGAAGAAGTATTTGAAAACCCGTTTGCATCAGACTCTGCTGAATCTTCTTCAAGGTTACAAGAACCATCTAACACACATTCGTTCAACCAAAGGTACCCTTCTACGTTTCAATGGACAAAAGACCATCCGTTAGTACATGTTATTGGTGATCCTTCAATGCCAGTTCAGACGAGGAGACAACTTGCCACCGATCTCGAATTGTGCATTTACATTTGCTCAATAAGCACGAAAGTACCTAAGAACATTCGGGAAGCAATGGCAGAAAACCCATGGATTGAAGCGATGCAGGAGGAATTTCTTCAATACCTGTTACATGATAGTTGGGAACTTGTTGAACGACCACTTGATAAACGCGTTCTTGATCTCAAGTGGTTGTGGAAGAACAAACTGGATGAGGAAATGACTGTCATTCGCAACAAAGCTCGTCTCGTGGCTAAAGGATATCCACAAGAAGAGGGATAGATTTCGAAGAATCATTCGCGCCTGTAGCTAGACTTGAAGCAGTCCGGATTTTCTTAGCCTATGCAGCTCACAAAAACATCACAGTCTATCAGATGGACATTAAGACAGCTTTCTTGAATGGAACTCTGAAAGAAGAAGTGTATGTGAGTCAGCCAGAGGGATTCATCGACAAAGATCATCCAGACTACGTCTACAAGCTTAAGAAAGCAATTTATGGTCTAAAGCAAGCTCCAAGAGCGTGGTATGACGAACTATCATCTTTCTTGCTCAAAAACAATTTCACAAAAGGAACGGTTGATGACACCTTGTTTATCAAAAAATTCAAAGATGACATTTTGATCGTTCAAATTTATGTGGACGACATTATTTTTGGATCAACCAATCCTAACCATACAAAACATTTTGAAAATCTCATGAAAAGTAAATTTGAAATGTCCATGATGGGGGAACTAAAATTCTTTCTTGGTTTACAAATCCATCAATCCCCTCGTGGTATTTTTATCAATCAAGCTAAATATACTATAGAGATTTTGAAAAAACATGGAATGGAAAATTGTGATTTTGTTGGTACACCAATGGTCACTTCACCAAAAATAGGTGCTGATTTGTTTGGGAAACCTATCGATCCGAAGAAATATCGGAGCATGATCGGTTCTCTCATGTACCTAACTGCTAGCCGCCCCGATATTCAATTTGCTGTTTGTTTATTAGCACGGTTTCAGGCAAAGCCTACCGAACTTCACCTCAAAGAGGTTAAACGGATCTTTCGGTACCTACGAAGCACCATTAACATGGGACTTTGGTATCCGAAGGATTCGGAGTTTAATCTAACAGCATTTTCAGATGCAGACCATGCTGGTGATCAAGTTACAGCAAAGAGTACATCAGGTGGAGCACAATTTTTGGGTGAAAAGCTTGTAAGCTGGTCTTCAAAGAAACAGGATTGTACTGCACTATCAACCGCCGAAGCCGAGTATGTGTCTCTATCTGCGTGTTGTGCCCAAGTTCTTTGGATGCGGACACAGCTCACAGATTATGGCTTTACTTTTGACAGAATACCTATGTATTGTGACTCAAAAAGTGCCATAGCCATCTCGTGCAATCCCGTACATCACTCTAAGACGAAGCATATCAAAGTCCGCTACCATTTCATCAAAGAACACGTGGAAGAGGGTACTGTTGAATTATTTTTCGTTAAGACTGATTACCAACTCGCCGATCTATTTACTAAAGCCCTTCCTAAAGAACGGTTTGACTATTTAGTTCGATGAATTGGCATGCGAAGCCTAACTCCTGAGGAGCTAGAACGTCTTCTCGAATCTTCTTGAAAAATGTTTTCAAAATCGCTTCGCTGTAAATATTTTTGGAAAAACAAAATACAAAATTTGAAAAACCAACAAAAACAAAATACAAAAATATAAAATTTTCAAAAAATACAAAAACAATATAAAATCAAAAAATACAAAAATATTCTTCTCACGACATGTCTCTCGTATAAATCAATATTCTGTACGTTTCTAGAAATGTCATTCAAAAATGATACGGACATGTACAGATGCTTGAGCGGGAGTTCTTTTTAATGTTTTTCTAAAACATGTCGTTTCTCAAAAGTTTCTTCACAATGGCTTTCGTATACCTCAGTACGAAACCCGGACATTCAATGACGACTTCTGATTATTTTCAAATCAAGGACTCGTACATTCAATGACGAACTCTTTTTCAAAAAGTTCGAGTCTAAACAAACGAAAAAGATTTCAAAGCATAAACTCGTTTTCAAACAAAATTCTTGAGCACTTTTTCAAGATTGTTCAAAAGATTTCTCAAAATCTCTCAAAATTAGTGCTCAAGATAACTCCCTCAAAACCCTTAAGTAATTTTAAATATGATATCATTAAGGGGGAGTACAAACACTAAAATGTTCCGATTTCATGCAAAATCAAATCTGTCTTTCTCTCCAAAAAGCTTTTTATTAATCAGTTGATATCAAAAATATCACGATATGCTATTTTTGAGGGGGAGAAGACATGATTAAAATGTGATCAAAGATGTTTAAAGAATGTGACTGAATCTCAGAAGAGCTCGACTCAGATATAACCAATGAATTGACGAAGCTTAAAATGTCAGTAATCGAAAAGACTTGTCCTAGACGGGTAATAATTTCAAGCTAGTCCAACTAGTGATGTAAGCGTGTCTCGAATAGGAATTGTCTGAGTAGAATGTACCGTATCGAGAGACTTTCTTTGGACTTGACCAGGACGGGTAATAATTTCAAGCTAGTCTAACTAGTGATGTAAGCGTGTCTCGAATCGGTCATGTTCACTGAAAGTGGATCAATTCAAAAAGTGCAAACTCCTCCCACATGTGCAAATTTCTTAAAAATTACATGAGCACATGTGAAGGGGGAGTCCTTCAAAAGAAATGCAAAACTCTCGAAGTGTCAACAATGTGTTTTATTATCATAAACACTTTGAGAGATTTTTTTCAAATTAATGGTTTTGTGGCAATGATAGGATAGTCATGGAGTTATAAGGTGACTAAGGTTAGGAAAAACCGTCCTATGATCCGCCAGAGCCGGAGGGATCTACCCAAGGACAAATCCAATAGATTAGAATTAGAAGTCCTTAGGTATGATTGAAAAAAGGAGAAAATGAGAAAGGAGAAAGAAGGGGTTGAAGAATTAAAAGGAAAAGTTATGAAAAAGGGTGAAAAGAAATAGCCCTCCAAATGTTCAACCTTAGGGCAGACACCGGGTACAATTCATATGCTACTGGTTGTTACTAAGGTGACACCGGTATTGAAGACTAAGACGTCATGGACCCAGTGACGCATTGCACTAAACCTTCTAGCCACTCAGGTATCTCTTAAAAGATATTTGTTTCATTCTCACGGGGAACCGGTGTAATCTATCGACTTGTCTCTTAGAGATGGTTGATATTGAAGCAGGAGACCTCTCCCTAATCTCCGCATAGGAAACCAAATGTGCACTTATCGAGTCTAGAGCCCCGAGATTCATCAAAAGATCTCATAGGAACACATGATATTTCTACACTGGTTGTTCAACATTAAGGACGCCAGATGTAAACTTTAGAGTCCTACGCAGATCTTAGCAATCTGCCAGAACATTTATGAGAGGATTCACTTTTGTGATTCTCAATGATTGAATGGAATCTCCTGCCAGGGTCAACATCAAGCAGCCCTGACAGCAGGTCACTTCGGTAATTCTTATGGGTTACGCTTAGTGTTCGCGGTGGTTTCAAACGGTCTACAGTCGTGGAGTGATCCCCAGCGACTCACCCAGTCATTGAGCTACTTAGTAGGTCTCGTAAGCTCTCTCGAGAGTATCTGACATGGGAACGGCCTTGGTAAGGGTTAGAAGGAGTCTTCACACTATGCTGTTGATGATCTCTAATTCTTATCTGTAAGTACCGGATATTTTATTGCTAACTGTTTATATGCAGGGACACTTCATCTCCATGGCGACAGATTCCACATGCTCATACATACATCTGGAAGTTAAAGAAAGCTCCCTCAAAGATCTATACAACACAAAGATCAAAGAAAGATTCTACGCCAAAAAGAAGAATCTACAAAGTATAAAGACCAAAGATCAAAGTGAACGAAAGGGAACTACGTGCATATGAATATCATAAAGACTGAAGATGTATGAGCATGTTGGAATGGCAAACAACCATCACAGACGCAGAAGTGACAAAAGGCAGATAACTCCACATCACTAAGGAACAAAGAACGATGAAAAATCAGTTATCAAAGATCACAAAGCATGAAGGAACAAAGACTAAAGTCTATTCTACAACGACACACAAAGTTAAAGACAAAGAACACGGAAGACCCACTCACGTGGAGCATCATTCGAATGACCACCCCTTAGGGGGAGATTGTTAGCATTAAAAATATGTATTATGAAGTGATGGTCATTCTCATATTGTAACTTTGTGTCGTTTGTTAAGATTAGTAATAGTTTAGTCATTGGGCCTTGGACTTGGCAAGCTAATATGTTATATGCTATGTTTCATAAGCCTAGTTATCCAACAATGTAACCAAGTCCAAGCCCAAGCCCATAGAAAGCCCATAGGGCATCTCATGTTAAGAACTATTTAAACACCTCAAAGGCTCATTTGAGGTGTGTGCTTATGTGTGTATTGTGTGTGTTTTTTAATAAAAGTTCTCTTCATCTTATTCTCTCTTTTATACTTATTAACACCACACATATCTCATCAAGTCACCATCTTTACTTCATCTAGTGCTTATATTTGTGATAAATTTGATATATCTAAGGTCCTACAGGTTAGAAGCACACACAGTTAGAATTTTAGGAATCCATTTAAAGTTAGGTTTTCTTTGTAACCAATGTTGCCAGTTCCAACTAGTTCGTGATTTCTTTTTAGTGAATTCACTATATGAGGACATGTTCCTAGAATTGTTGTTTGCAACTATGGGGGTAACTACAACATCATTTGAAACAGTCGTTGGCGGTTTTTTGGCTAAAGTTACGCGTAAAATAAGGTTTTTGACCACTTTTTGAGAAAAATATAGGTAATGGGTGAAAACTTATGCGTAAAGTAATCTGGAACTTCAAAAATTCACTATTTTTGCATAAAAAATTGTGGAAAACTAGAAGGGGGTTGAATAGTTTACCAATTTTTATGTTAATTATCTTGTGAAACATTACGTTTAATCAAAGATCTAAACTACAAGACAATATATAATATGCAAGAGTAACGAAAGAAACAATCAAACCACAACACGATAGTTTATCGTGGTTCGGCTACAAAGACACTTTTTCCTTGCCCTACTCCACGCCTCGAGTATCCAGCTCGAGAGTTTCTTTAACAAGTCAACAAGCTCCTTTCATTGGCGGAGAAAACCTTACATGTCGCTTACACAAGATTACCGACACAAAGCTAGATGTCGATTTCTTTTACAAGGGTACAACCATTCCTGTCACACTATGTATTTTAAGGCCTGAAATACTAACCGATCACTACTGAATATACACAATCAAAGGAAGTATAGACTACACGAAGTCTACACAATGCTAAGCTAACAAGTCTTGCAACGTTGTGTTCAATACTTGTAACTTTGATATGAACTTGTGAACTTCTTTGCTACAAGAGAACTTCACACAAATGAAATGTTAATGAGTTAGATGAATGATATGAATATGTATGTGCAAAGTATATATGAGAAGTGATGAAAGATTTCTTGCAAGTGACTTGGTATTTATAGCCAAACAAACCAGACCACTGGCGGATCCGGCGGAACCTAAACAAGGGTTTCGCCCTTGTAACCCCAAGGTTCCGCCAGTGTCTGACAGTCAAAGCTTTCAAGAAATCTTTCCATATCTAGCAATGTCAAATCAAGCTTCTTCAATTCAACACACAATAGATAGAGTAAGAGACCATCTATAATGTGTAAGAACAATGTGTAAGAAGTCTTATGGAAAGTCAAACACACAATCTTTCCATAAATGCACATGTTACATTTTCTATATTTAGAAATATGAAAATGTTGTGTTAAATGTGAAATGTAAATGTAGCAAATAAAGTCTAGTTATGCAAGACTCAAACTAAAATCATGTTTTACTAAAAACTAAAGGTTACACTTTGTCGTTAACAAAACTTAGCAAAGATCGTAAAATATAAATAACGTTTTTAGGCGATATTTTTATTAACAATCTCCCCCTTTTTGTTGATGACAAAACATAAACTTTATTTTTAAGTAAATCACTAATTTTAGTGTTAAGTCTTTAAAAGTTTTGTATTTAAACTTGTTTTACTTATTTGATGAAAAATCATTTAAGAATATAAGTTTAAACATATTTTCTCCCCCTTTTTGTCGAAACAAAAAGAAGACTCGCGAAGCGGAAAAAAATGCAAGTGCTCCCCCTTGGACAATACTCCCCCTAAATGGAGTGCCAAGTTAGGAAACATGGATTTTGAACCTACAACAAAAGAGTTAGTTGGTGATAATTACACACGACAAATCGTGTAGTCACAACATAATATGAGAATAGAAGCAATCACAATCACAACTCATATAAGGTCAACCAACAATGCAATCATGATAGTAGAAAAGATGTCATTCCAAGTAAAATTCGACTTTTTAAAAGTCAAAGACAAGAAATGAAAGATATCTTCCTACTTTTAGAAATAAAAAAAAATATAAAGGAAAAATAACAAAGAAATAAAATTCTACTTCTATAAGTGGATGTCTCCCAACATTTTCCTAAATGGGGCAAAGCCTCCATAGTACGCTCTAAGAGTTTTTTAGATGTGAGAGAGCATCCAAACATTCAAGAATGTGTTGTAGAGCAAATCGGGTTTCATCTTGGACTTGGTGGAGCATGATTTTTATGCTCTCACTTATTTTAGCCGCCCGCTCACAATGTGAGAAACCATGGCGGGGATTGGGTAGGATTTGATCATGGGATGATGGTTGAGGTGGTGGAATTGTGGCAGTTTCTTTGGAAGAGGAAGGGTTTACAACGGATGCAAGCAAGGTGGTTTGAAACTCCATGGCTTGATGGAGATGATTATCCTTCATGCTTTTGAAAGCATAAAGGTTATCAAGGCGGTCGTTGATTTCCTCGTAGGAGTTTGGAGGTTTGTTCCATAACGACGCCTCAATTTCCTTATATGAGGGAAAGAGGGACTCAAAGTGGTGGGAGTGGGATTGTGGTTGTGATACTTGAGGTTGTGGTGGTTGGTGTTGTTCTAGGTGAGGTTCTTCATTGAGGGGTCCATGGATGTCTTTGTAGATGGGGTGAAACAACAAGGGTTTAGGTTGTGAAGGTTGTTCTTGTGGTGGTGGTTCTTGTTCAAATGGGATATTTGGCTCAAAGAATGCCCGTGTATGTTCATTTTCCATTCGTTCGATAGAAGCAAACGAAGGCAAGGGTGGTGGATTTTGTGATCTAGGTGGAATATCCTCAAGATTGTCTAGAAAAGGATGTGGTGATGTTGGTGGAGTTCCAAAGAGTTCCATTGGTTCAAGTTTTGGTGATTTATGTGGTGATGGAGACTTGGATGGTTGAGTTGGAGCCGGTTGTGGACTTGGATCAATGAGTGTCTTTGTTGGTGGTGGAGTGGTGATAGCTTGATTGAATTTTGGTGATGGTGTGGGAGTTGCAAGATTAAGAAAATTCTCGTCGTTGATAGGTGAGGAAATGATTAGTGGTGATTCATCCGAAGATGAGGAGCTAAGGTTGATGGTGGTGTTGCAACAAAATGGTTTTACACTTATTCATGCGGTTCTCCTAATGGGTCGGGATAGTGGAGAGGTGATTGTTGACTTTGTCATTGTAAAAATGGTGGTGTAGAGGATTAGATTCAGATATTAAGATGGTGATGGCGTGATTTGGAAGTGTTCTAAGATGGTTAAATTTATAGAGTTGAAGAATTGTGGAAAGGAGTGTTTGGATTTGATGTTCTACCATACAAAACTTGAGGTTTCTAATGATTTGGAAGAGTTATGAAGGTTGTCAAATCACTAGAAGTCAATCCAATGAAAATGGTGGAGTAAGAAGACAAAGATTTGCACTAAATGCTTAGTGATATTGTCATAGTGTTTTGGATCAGATGTCCCACGGATACCAAGGAACCTTTAAGAGGGTTCCTTGCCTTATGGCCAAGGGTTCCTTGGATTGGTTATAATTAAATTTGATTTTTGGCAGGAAAGGGGTTTCTAGTGGTTCTAGAGGCTGAGATTGATCCTAATGTACTTATCAAGTAATGAGAAAGGATTTCCTAACTAAAAACTCTGATTAGGAGTTATGGGAAATATGGAATTTCGAAAGTTAAGAAAATTTGCAGGTTGCCTGGCGGAACCCTATTTTGGGTTTCGTCTGGTCCGTTGGGCCAAATCTGGGTAACCCAGAAAATTACACTGGCGGAACCCTGTTTTAGGTTCCGCCAGACCCCAAAAACTGGACAGAACGCGTTTTTCGTCGTCGAGACGATTTCCAATTTTTCCAAAAATTCCTAAAACATAAACTTACATTTAAATCTGGTTAGGAAATGCAAAAATTAGATATAGAAACACTCTTACCGATGGACTTCGACCGGGGGCTAGCGAATTTCACTATTCTTAGTGAAATTTTTCATAGATATGAAAATTTGACAACATGCCAAATGTTGTCATCCTGCATAATCGTTAGCACAAACATTCTCTAGACATAACCAAAAATCCCTACAAATACATCATTCCATGAAACAAAGTATTAAACATCCAAATTGTTCAAATGTATTAAACATCCAAATTGTTCAAACGACACGTAGTGCCAAGCACTACTTCACACACGCTCATTGGCGATCGACCTTCTTCTTGAGCTTTCCAAGGAACCTCCCGAGACATTTGAACATCCCCTTAGTTTGCTTGAATTCCTCCGACTCATTCGGAATATTTGGAAGTTGTGAAAGGTATTCAAGAGGTGGGAGCATAGAGTTGGGTAACGTATCATCTTCACTCATTGAAGATGACGATGAGGAAGTAGGAGGATGAGGACATTTCCCTTGGGTTTTGTAGACTCTCTTATCACTTAGTGGGACAAATGTGTGTGGGATGAGAGATTAGTCTAGGCGAAGACCTCTAGGAGTTGGAGGAATAGGAGCAAGGTGCCTATAGAGACGGGTCAAGAGCATTCCATATGGCATAGCCGTTGTGCCTTGCACGGGAATGTCAGCCATTCTTTTGGCCATGTAGTAGGCCAAGTTGAAGGGTTCCCTAACGGACAAAGAGTAGAGCATGTAGCAAAGGCAAACATTCATATGATCCCGGTTTCCTATGGTGCTAATGACATTGGCTTTAAGGAGTTCTTCCCATTTCTTGAATTGAGGCTTGAGCTCATTGAGTTCCATACCATAAGGATCCTTGTTGACCTCATTTCTGGAACGAGTTCTCCTAGTGTCGGAGGTCCTAATGAAAAGGTGATCACGAAGTACATCCTTGGATACAAGAGGAGTATCATATAGATGAATGCGGTCATGGAGGGTGTCAAGAGTTGAGAGGGTATGTTTGTCGATGTAGATGCAAGTACCACAGTTTGGAACACCAAGGATTTGAGCAAATTCATTGAGAGTGAAGGAGTATTGGTGACTACTAACCATGAAGTTGATAGACATGCAACCATACTCATCGGTGGAAAGAGTGACGGATGCATAGAATTCTAGAATGAACCTAGGACAAATAGGCTCGTCGATTTCCAAGAGACAATCAAAGTTGATGGCGGCAAGTTCCGTATGGAGGTTTGTACCGGCTAGGAAGGATGGGTCAATGGTTCTACCCTCGTGAACATAAAGTTTTTCTAAGGCTTCGAAAATGTTGATTTGAGTTTCGGTAAGACCTTTGGTTTTGTGGTGTTTGGGTAGGTACTTAACGGTGTCCTTGTGGTCGTAATGAGTCACAGGAGGCATGATGATTCCTAGAAAAATAAAATTTCACATTTTAGTCTAAGTTAGCAGCTATTGTAATGTGGATGTTCTAGTGTGTGCCTATATGAAAACAATGTGGAGGTGCTGTTATCTTGACTCATTTTGATGCTTAAAACATTTTATAATTCAAGTTTTGTTATAAAACAAAAGATAACTCAAATGCTCCTAATTCAATGTAGCTTCGTTTGAATGTACCCGAAAATACATATTTGTTATGTATTCCCTTTAGCATTCAAGAGACATTATGCAAGTGATGTTTAAAACATAACGTTTTTATTTTGTATTCACAATGTGAGACGAAAAAATATTTGTCCTATTTGTGAGAAATTTTTGCAAGCATTTGTCCTGGGGTGTTTTAGCAAACATGTTAATAACTTATAAAGATGCAATTCCTAACTATGGGAAACATGATTAGTTTTGTTTAACATCTAATTTTCTACATGAATTTCTCAAGCTAATGCATAACCCCAAGTTTTTGTTTTTGTGCAAAAATAGAATTCCTAGACACAGATCAGAACTATGATTATGTTTAGAATACTTACAATGATGATTAGAGAGAAATGTGTATGAAGGAAGATACAAAACTTCGTTGGTGTGGATAAGAGATGAAGTGAATAGTATCAGCTTGGGAGTTATGGTATGAGATAATGGGTGTTTGGTTTAATATAAAGAGAAAAACAATTATGTGGGTCGGCGGATATGGCAGAACCAAATATTGGGTTCCATCCTTTATGTCTCAGGGTTCTGCCGCATCATCAGAGAAGAAAAATTGTTTTGATTTTTGTGATTTTATTCTAACGTACAGATCTAGAATGTAGGTTCCATGAGTCCTAAGCCAAGTCTAAGAAGGTTAAATGGTTCTCGTTTAAGAGGTTTTGTGAGAATGCCGGCAATGTTGTCTTCGGAAGAAACTTTCTCAATTGAGATGTTCCCTTTTTGAACATTATCACGAAGGAAATGATGACGGATCTCAATATGTTTGGTACGAGCATGTTGAACTGTATTTTTGCTAAGATCTATGGCTCCTTTGTTGTCACAAAGAATGGAGATGTTGTTGAGTTGAATTTCGTAGTCGACAAGAGCTTGCATCATCCAAAGAGCTTGTTGACATGCTTTTCCGGCCGATACGTATTCAGCTTCCGTTATTGAAATAGCGAGAGCCATTTGCTTCTTAGAGAACCACGAGGTTAGACAATGTCCAACAAAAGTACAATGACCACTTGTACTTTTTCTATCAACATAGTCACCGGCATGGTCCGAGTCGGCATACACTATGGTGTCTACTCCCGTTCCATTGGGATACCATAATCCTAAATGTGTAGTACCCTTAATATATCTAAAAATCCTTTTTACGGCTTCAAGATGAATTGTTTTAGGATCTTCTTGAAAATGAACACATAGACAAACACTAAACATAATGTTGGGTCTACTAGCCGTTAAGTAAAGTAGACTTCCAATCATACCTCTATATTTAGTGCTATCTACGGATTCACTTTCCTCATCCTTGGTTAGTTTGGTTTCCGTGGACATAGGCGTTTTGATTGGTTTTGAGTCTTCTAAGCCAAATTTCATAAGCATGTCCTTAATATATTTGGATTGGTTAAAGAATATACCATCTTCTAGTTGTTTGATTTGGAGTCCTAGGAAAAAGTTGAGTTCTCCCATCATACTCATTTCAAACTCGTCATGCATGATTTTTGAGAAATCGTCACATAATTCTTGACAAGTTGATCCGAATATAATGTTATCAACATAGATTTGGACTATGATAATATGTGAACCTTTCTTCTTAGTGAAGAGAGTATTATCAACTAAGCCCATGGTATACCTATGGTCAACTAGGAAGTTTTTAAGTCGATCATACCATGCTTTTGGAGCATGCTTAAGTCCGTATAAAGCCTTTTTAAGTTTGTAAACATGATTAGGTTTTTCAAAATCGGTGAAGCCCGATGGTTGAGCAACATACACTTCTTCATTTATAAACCCATTTAGGAATGCACTTTTGACGTCCATTTGAAACAGTTTAAAATTGTGTGCACATGCATATGCAAGTAAAATCCTAATTGACTCGAACCTAGCAACCGGAGCAAAGGTTTCATCGTAGTCAATGTTGTCTTGTTGATTGTATCCTTGTGCTACTAGCCTAGCTTTGTTTCTAGACACCACACCGTTTTCATCCATTTTATTACGACAAACCCATTTTGTTCCAATTATAGTTTGACTTTTTGGTTGAGGAACTAATGTCCAAACATCATTTCTAATGAATTGGTTTAATTCTTTTTGCATAGCTATTACCCATGATTCATCTTTTATAGCTTCGTTTATATTTTTCGGTTCAAGAGTTGACACGAAACAAAAGAAGTTACTTTCATTTTGAACTTTTGATCTTAGTGTTCTTTCATTAATATTTCCTATGACACTATCTAATGGATGACTTTTGGATTCTTTGACATTGACAACTTCTTTGTTTAATAGTTCATCTTCCTTGTTATCATTTTCAATTTCTTGATTTTCCATTGCTTGATTTTCAACTAAGTCATCATCTACCAAAGGTGATGTCTTAGAGGGAGGTGGACTTCCGTCAAATGTTACGTTTAAAGTTTCCTCGACTCTTAAGGTTTCTTTATTTAGAACAATGTAAGCTTTACTACTTTGTGAATATCCAAGAAACACACCTTCATAAGCCTTTGGGTCGAATTTGGTGAGATAATCCTTGGTGTTAAAAATAAAGCATTTACTCCCAAACACTCAAAAATATCCTAATGTAGGCTTTTTACCTTTATATAGTTCATATGGAGTTTTGTTCAAAAATGGTCTAATTAAGACACGATTTAAAATGTAGGTTGACGTGTCAAGGGCGTTACACCAAAACTTTTGAGGAATGTTTTGTTCATTAAGCATTGTTCTACTCATCTCTTGCAACGTTCAGTTTTTACGTTCTACTACACAGTTAGATTGAGGAGTGCGTGGTGCCGAGAAGTTATGTGTTATTCCATTTTTATCACAAAAGTTTCCAAATTGTATTTCATTGTCAAACTCACGGCCATGATCCGTTCTAATAGACATAATGCATGTTCCTAGTTGATTTTGAATTTTCTTACTTAGAATTTCAAATTTTTCAAAAGCTTCATTTTTACTTTTCAAAAATTTTGTCCAAGTATACCTTGAGTAATCATCTACTATAACCAAAGTGTAGAAGTTACCTCCATAACTTTGTATAGCGGATGGACCAAACAAATCCATGTGTAAAAGTTCTAGACATCTAGATGTAGACACTACATTTTTAGCCTTATGGCTACTATGAACTTGTTTACCAACTTTTCAAGCATCACAAAAGTGTTGGTCGCATTTCAACTTGGGTAGGTTTCGAACTAGGTCTTTAGAGGAGAGATTTTGAATAAGTCTCATATTAGCGTGTCCTAAGTGTCTATGCCATAAAGTTGAAGATTCATCTAATGAGGTGAGACAAAGTATGTCTCTAGATGTTTTATCCATCTTCATGACATACACGTTGTTCTTAAGAACACCTCTAGCTATAGTTATGCCATCTTTAAGTATTTTACTTCCATTTTCACTAAAAAGGACGTTATACTTATTCCGGCAAAGTTGACTAATACTAAGGAGATTAAAGCCTAAGTTATCAACATGAGCTACATCATCTATAGAGAGAGAGTTATGAGAGATTGTACTTTTTCCGATGATTTTGCTTTTAGACATGCTACCAAACGTGACATTACCTCCATCATATTTTTGATAAGATGAGAAGAGGCTTTTGTTACCCGTCATGTGCCTTGAGCAACCACTATCTTTGTTCCATTCATCCGGTTCCAAATTTACTTGGAAACACACCTATTTATACAAAACACTCAAACATTTGGTCCCCAATATCTCATGGGTCCATTTTGGTTAAACATGCCATTAACTTGATTCATGTATGGAAATGGAAGATATGGGTTCCATGACATGTAATTCGGAGTTTGGTAATGTCTAGATGTGTTTTGGTTCCAACCATGTTGGTAGTTTGGTTGCATGTTGTAGTTGCTCATTTGAAAGGGGCATTTAGGAATAGGAGTTTCAGGTCTCGGTTGAGTGGTTTTAGTTCTAAATTCATTTTTACCAAGTCCTACTCCAACTTTAATAGCTGGTTTCAGTTTTGTTTCATTTGTACTAGTTTTGGATTTATTTGTGACTTTAACAAACTTTGTACGATCCGACGTAGAAACTATCTTTTCTGCTGCAGACCCCGCGGAACCTTTGGGTTCAACGGGCGGAACCCTGTTTTGGGTTCCGTCTGGTCCGTGGGAGCCTGTAGCAGTTTTGTTAGTTTATTGTGCTTTCTCGTCTTATTTCGTTTGACTCTTTAAAGTTTCTAATTTCATGAAACATAGTCCTGTTTTATCAAATGGTGACTTTTGAAGTTTCATTATTTTATCCGCACAAGAAATACTTTTATCGAACCTTTTAAACTTTGTGGTTTGTTTTATTAGATCATTTTGAGTAATTTTATGTTTCTCAATTTCGAGTTTAAACTCTTCACATGATGTACATAATGTGTTGGTGCCTTTACTCTTTTCTAATCTCTTAGCTTTTTCATTTAATTCATAAACTTCATTTTCTAAAAATTTCTTTTTAGTTTTCAAAAATTTGTTATTGTTAATGATTTTTAAGCTTAGTTCACAAAGTTTATTGTACTCCTTTTGTAAGGTATCATCATCAATAGAAGAGCAAGATGAGTCGGAGTGTACCTCATTTGAATCATGAGCCATGAGAGCAATTTCGTCATTCTTTGGCTCCTCTTCATCATCTTTACTATCGCTCCAAGCACCACTTACAAAAGCTTTTTGAGATTTACTTTTGGGTGTTTTTGGACATTTTCCTATGAGATGACTTGTGTCTCTACACCTAAAGCATTTCCTTTCTTGTCATCACGATCTTTTCGGAAGGCTTTCTTGTCATCATTAGGTTGCCTTATAAACTTCCCTCGTCTTCGAAAGAACTTCTTAAAGTCTCTAACGGCCATGGCATATTCTTCATCGTCACTATCCAAACTAGATTCATCATCACTTGATTGAACTCTAGCCTTCAAGGCGATGGACTTGACCTTTTCTTTCTTTCCTTTAACTATTTCCAAATCTTTTTCCATAACCATTTCATGAACTTTGAGGTTTCCAATTAGCTCATCAAGTGACATGCTTGAAAGATCTTTAGATTCTTCAATCACCGTCACTTTGGCTCTCCACTTCGGATGGAGTGCTCTAAGGAATTTCCTGACAAAATTCTTGCTACAAAAAGATTCATCAAGTGCTTTAAGTCAAGTAATAATAGTGTTAAACTTAGCAAATGCACAATCAATAATCTCATCTTCGGGAATAGAAAATTGTTCATATTGTTGAATAAGAAGATCAATTTTGTTATCCTTTACTTGTGAGTTTCCTTGATGAGTGACTATTAAAGATTGCCCCTTTAGCGGTTTTGCACATAAAAACTCTTTCATATTCTTTCTTTGGTAAAGCATTGTAAAGCATCATTTTAGCTTCATTGTTTTGGCGATTAGTTTCTTTTGATCTTCATTATGTTTAGTAATTAAGCTATCCTCATCTTTACTACTTGAAGTATCCTTGAAAGTGGCTATATTATCACCATCTATTATTATATACCATAGATCTATATCTTTAGATTTCACGTAAGTTTCAAATCGGTTTTTCCAATATTTAAAACTGTTTGCTTCAAAAAGTGGTGGTCTTTGCATAGATTTCCCTTCTTTGTAATTTTCAAAATCCATGGATCGTTTCAAGTTTTAAAACACAAAATATTTTTAAAGCTTGAGCAACGTGGCTCTTGATGCCAATTGTGGAAAACTAGAAGGGGGGTTTGAATAGTTTACCCGTTTTTATGTTAATTATCTTGTGAAACTTTACGTTTAATCAAAAATCTAAACTACAAGACAATATATAATATGCAAGAGTAACGAAAGAAACAATCAACCCACAACACGATAGTTTATCGTGATTCGGCTACAAGGACTCTTTTTCCTTGCCCTACTCCACGCCTCGAGTATCTAACTCGAGAGTTTCTTTCACTAGTCAACAAACTACTTTCACCGGCGGAGAAAACCTTACATGTCGCTTACACAAGATTAATGACACAAAGCTAGATGTCGAGTTCTTTTACAAGGGTACAACCACTTCCGTCACACTATGTATTTTAAGGCCTAACATACTAACCGATCACTACTGAATATACACAATCAAATGAAGTATAGACTACACGAAGTCTACACAATGCTAAGCAAACAAGTCTTGCAACGTTGTGTTGAATACTTGTAACTTTGATATGAACTTGTGAACTTCTTTGCTACAAGAGAACTTCACATAAATGAAATGTTAATGAGTTAGATGAATGATATGAATATGTATGCGCAAAGTATATATGAGAAGTGATGAAAGATTTCTTGCAAGTGACTTGGTATTTATAGCCAAACAAACCAGACCACTGGCGGATCCGGCGAAACCCAAACAAGGGTTCCGCCCTTGTAACCCCAGGGTTCTGCCAGTGTCTGACAGTCAAAGCTTTCAAGACATCTTTCCATATCTAGCAATGTCAAATCGAGCTTCTTCAAGTCAACACACAATAGATAGAGTAAGAGACCATCTATAATGTATAAGAACAATGTGTAAGAAGTCTTATGGAAAGTCAAACACACAATCTTTCCATAAATGCACATGTTACATTTTCTATATTTAGAAATATGAAAATGTTATGTTAAATGTTAAATGTGAAATGTAAATGTAGCAAATAAAGTCTAGTTATGCAAGACTAAAACTAAAATCATGTTTTACTAAAAACTAAAGTTTACACTTTGTCGTTAACAAAACTTAGCAAAGATCGTAAAATATAAATAACGTTTTTAGGCGATATTTGTATTAAGAAAAATGATTCCAAAGAGTTTCTTTTGACTGAATAACTTCTAAAACACTTAGAAAATAATAAAGAGCAACTTTTTAACCAAGAAATGCAAGTTTTCTACTACTAAAGAAGCTACAAAATCATGAAACTAGATGAAAATCTATATAAAAAAATAAAAAATAAAAAATAAAAAACTTAAAAAAAAATAAAAAACTTAAAAAAAACAAACTAAACTTTATGCAAAATCTAAGCTTCTAATCACTATGTCAACCTTAAAACTTATCCAAGCTTCAATATTTGAGTGAAAGAAACAAAGAAACAAGCACAAAAATGAAGAAAAACACCGCAAACCCCACGTTAACCTAGGAAAAACAATTCAATCTTCTAGTAGATGAATGATACCACTTGTTAGGTCACCATGTTGTGATCACACAAGTATTGTATTGATAAGAATGAGATAGATATAAGGATTGGATGATTAAATGATATAAGAAAATGTAATGACCGAGACTTGAATTAATACAAAATGTGTTCCCAACAGAAGTTTTAGACATTGATCAAGGTATTTGTTTAACTCAAAGGAAGTATTGTACTGAGCTCTTAACTGAGCTTGGAATGCTTGGTTATAAACCATGCAGTACACCTACTGAGACAAATCCTGATAATAAAAAACTTTTTTCTAAATTTGGTGATGATAAACCTTTGTCTAGTATAACACATTATCGAAAGCTTGTTGGGAAATTGATTTACTTAACCTTGACAAGGCCAGATATTTCTTATGTTGTGCATTGTCTAAGTCAAGTTATGCATAAACCTATGAAGACTCATTTAAGACTTGCATTTAAAGTGTTGAGATACTTAAAGAAAGAACCTGGTCTTG
This sequence comes from Artemisia argyi, assembly GCA_030686995.1. Taxonomy (NCBI): domain Eukaryota; kingdom Viridiplantae; phylum Streptophyta; class Magnoliopsida; order Asterales; family Asteraceae; genus Artemisia; species Artemisia argyi. The sequence continues at coordinate 108,496,419 of CM060693.1, forward strand.
GTATCACTTTTAAAGAAAGTGTGTGTGGAAAACTAGAAGGGGGGTTGAATAGTTTACCGTTTAAAAACTTTAAACTTGTTGTATCCAATGTCCATTTTTAGCTTGTTCTAATATGAAAGATGTTACTTGTAGTTTATGACTAACATAACTTAAAACATGTTATCACACAAGTACAATCAACAAGTCACAACACAAACAATCACCTAATGCAAACATTAAAGTAAAGCAATAAGTAAAAGGAAAGTGCAAACCGAACACGAGGATTTATAGTGGTTCGGTCACGGATCTCCTCTCCGCCCTACTCCACTCCTCGAGTACCCAACTCGAGAGTTACTTCACTAGATCAACAACCTCCCTTCTCGGTGGAGAAAACCTTACAATCGCCGCTTACACTTTATCCGGTACAAAGCTAGATACCGAGTTCTTTTACAAGGTACAACCACTCCTATCGTCGCTTATACAATATTTCCGACACTAAGCTAGATGTCGAGTTCTTTACCAAGGGTACAACCACTCCCGCTATGTTTTGTGGCCCAACATAAAAACCTTGTGTTTTATGGCACAAATACATAAACCATCTAATCTATATTGTGATGATACAATGATAATCCATGACATAAAAGTCTAATGGATATGCATGCCTAATCTACATGAACTTCTTGAATAAGAAGTCTTCAACCATTGAGGATGTCAAGTGCCCTTGAATCTTCATATGTTGGAATTCTTTAATGAATGATGACTTCAAGATCTTGTAACCTTCTTGGTGGATCATGAAGTGTGATATGCTTACAACAAAGATGAATGTTAGAAGCATTATGATCATTATTGAAAGGGTGACTCATGTGTGTTTTCTACATTGCTTTCTACTACTCTAGATATGTGTTTTATGATAGAGAGAATGGATGTTCAAAGTCATCAACCTAATAAGAAGACCATGGGCTACTATTTATAGAAAAAAAATTTTGCCATCCCGCGGATACGGCGGAACCCTCAGAAGGGTTCCTTCCGTTATGCCCGAGGGTTCCTTGGGGACCTGACAGCAAACTTACAAACACTACTCAAAATCTTTCCATATCTTTCACAATGTCACATCAAGTTACTTCTAGTCAAACACACAATAGATAAATCCAAAATGTGTAAGAGGTCTTATGGAAAGTCAAACACTCAACCTTTCCATAAATGCACATGATGTGATGTATATATATTTCTATTTTAAGATCAAGATATATATGAAAGTAAACTTGTATATATTACCTAAGTAATGTTGTTATAGTAAGTTAATGAGTTACTAAAAATGTTTGATTCCTAATGTCATCACATTTTTATCATTTGTAAAACTTACTAATATTACTTTAACACCTAAAGTGGCACTTATTCTATTTGACACCTAAAGTGCACTTTGACACCTAAAATACTTAAAGACCCTAAAAGTATTTTAGTCATTCTAAATGGTTGGTCAAGGGGTTTGATCATAATGCTACATAACAAACATGTACGAACCTGTATTGTAGCATACGATGACTCGAGACGTTGAGAGGTGTTTAATGTTTGTTGAGACAAAGTATGATTACAAGTAACTTGTAAATTTTACGTTGTGTATCAAGTTATACGTTTGTCATCAAACAAAACAAACGAGACTGTATAGATTAAATATCGTTATATTTGCACTAACAATCTCCCCCTTTTTGATGATGACAAAGAATGTAAACGTGATAGAATGCAAAATGTAAAAAGTTACTTGTGTCCGTATAACTTACTTGTATCCGTAACACCTTCTACATTTCCTTCTCCGTTTACACTCTTCTCCCCCTTTTGTCGAAACAAAAAGGGGTTTGTCCTTGGAGTTAACTTAATTTCTCCCCGAAATGGCGAGCTTGCATCATCCCTAGTGAAGTTAATTCTTCAACTCCAATTTCCTAAGGTTGTTGCGTCCCTTAGGTTGTTAGCGGATCCATGGATCAAATTAAGTTCCTTGACCTACATCAAGGTTAGTGTTGTGCAACATAAAAATTATACGAAAAATGCATGATGAATAAAATGCATGTTGGACTATGTTGACTTATCTCCTTCTTTTTGTCGAAACACAAAAGTATGTCGAAGAATGAGAATAAAGATAAATGTGTGCATGCTTCCCCTAGATTATAGCTCCCCCTTGATCAATACTCCCCATTGCTAGGGTCCCAACGTATATGACACAAGAAATAAGAAAGCTACAAAAACAAAGGTTAGTGCATGATTACCTCCCCCTTGATCAATACTCCCCGTTGCTAGGGTACCAACGTATATGATGCAAGGATAAGAAAGCTACAAAAGAAACAAAGGTTAGTGTATGATCGACTCCCCCTTGATCAATACTTATAAAACCTCCTAAAAATTCATATAATTAAAAACGTTTAATTATATATTAATCTTCGTCATTATTTTTAATCACCATTTTTATGGGGAGATTTAAATTTTTTCTTATTATACTATATTTACGAAATCACGTCATCCCATAATTCACCAAATGACGGAACAAGTTCTCGACACGTTTAACGAAGCTTAATTATTTCACAAACTTAATTATTTCACTAATAATAACACTAATAACACTAAATGGGCCAAAACCTTTCCAGCCCATCTTCCTCTTTCTCGTTACTGTTCACCAGACATCACACAAGCCCAACTTCCCTTTTTATTTCAGTTTTCCAGTCGACCATACCTCCTGATTGGCTCCAAACGGTCAACTTGTATTGACCAAAGATATGGTCAACAAAGTCAAACTGCTCAGAGTCAATCTCCGTGTGAGTATAGTGGCTTCCCCGGGTCGTTAAGTCCCGACGAGGTGTGATAGTAACCAAAAACGGGTTTGGGATCGGGTGAATTTGGACAGAAAAAGGGTTTGAGTGGTTTGTATGATTACACTAAGGAAATACAAATGAGAACGATTTAAACAAACTATATTAACAATACGTGAAACCTAGTTAACCTAAAACGTAATCTAAAAATTTAAAATCAGAATTTGCTTATAAATAAGCAGAAAAATAAGCCAAACGGCTTAAATAGAAGCTATCGCTTTATTTATGTTTTTGGTTTTTCTTAATTTTACAAACTACTTTTACTAACGTAATCTAAAATTAAAAAAAAAAAACGTGAAAGTTATTTATATAAAACGCGAGTGCGCGAAATAAAAAGTGAAATTTGAGCTACGCTAACCCTACGGATGTAAAAATTATATTTTTACGAACCAAATAATCAAAGAAAATTTTAGAAAAAAGAAAATTATTTTTTTTTTACTTTTATATTATTTATTATTAATTAAAAACTATTTAAATACTAATAAATCTAATTTAAATTATAAAAATACTAAATGAACAGTAATAAATATAAAAATTTTCCTAAAAATAGTTAATACTATTGCTAAGCTAAGAAAAATATAAAATGGATGAGAAGCTTATAAATAAGCAGTACAATAAGTACAATAAGCTGATAAGCTAAACAAGCTTATAATGAAAATATGTACTATATAAAAAAGAAAGGAAAGTTAAAACACTAAGAAAGCCTTAGCCCAGATGGTGCTCAGCTTTGGCGTGGTGTTGACCGGGTCAACCCAAGAGGTCAGGGGTTCAAACCCTACCCCTGGCACATTTTGCAAATCTTTTTATTTTTGCTTTTTATTTTTGCAAACCTGTTTTAACAACAAAAATATGCAACTTTAAAAAAGACAATAATTTTGAAAGATAAAAATAAGCTGTAAAAGGGCTTATTATCCCAACAGTTGGGCTAATTTAGCTCAAAAAGGATTTTTGGCTTGAATAAGCTTACAATAAGCTCACAAGCTGGGACCAAAGGATTAAACAAGCTGAGATAAGCAAAATAAACTTAGAATAAGCAGAAAGAATTGAAAATGAACACTGAATAAGCTAAGAGTGGAAATAAGCAAAACCAAATGGGTCAAAACCACACAGACCACAGGGCTGATTGCAGGCCTAAATTCTAGCTTATCTAATAAGCTAGAAGCTAAATTGGTCCTTGAACCAGAAAAGTGGGCTCATGAGATTTCCAAATGGCTGAGCCTCACAAGGTGGGACCCACAATTGAGCTTATGAAATGGAGCCTGTGGGACTGTCAGTTTGTGCAGGACAACTTTGGTCCACTGAGGACTTTTCAAGGGGTGAATTAAGCTAGTAAAACATAAGCTTATGGCACAAAACTTGGTCCTACATGTTTACAAGCTACCAGAGATTGTATAAAAGCAACCTTAATTAATTTCCAACCACTAATGAATCCTACATTTGATTTGGAAATCTGTTTCATCTCAGTGTACATAAAAAGGATTTGTCTTTTGAGATTTTGCACAAGTTTGACTATATTGAACTTTGATTCCAAATTAATGACTGAATATGATATTCTAAGCTACAATGAGGCTAATCTAAGCAAGCTAAACTTATTGTTAACCCTTAATGAAGATTATGCCATTCTAAAATTCCAACAGTTATGCAGAATCAAGATATCAGGCCAACTTTGACTTTTTACTAATAAAGACTAGATTTTACCACTTGACTAACCTAACTTAGCTTAATATGACATGATGCAACTAGAAACAACAGCAATGGCACACCAGAACATAGCAAGCATCCCTGAACCAAACACTCCCATTTGGACTGTTTTCAAATGTTTTCAAAGCATATGACCAAATTAACCTAAGGAACTGATTTGCATCAATCTAATATGAAATAGCAAGCATGAATAAGCATGATTGAACAGTTAACAAGCAATGAACAGTAGAACTAGAAAGGTAACAAAAATCCTTACAAGAGTGCTTATCCAAGCTGAGAACTAGAACAAGGAACTAGAATCAATCCTATTGACCTCCTATGAGGTCTCTAATACAAAAAGCAATCCATCTTTCCCCCTGCTTCTTTGCTTATCCTTCTTCTTTTGTGATTTTTGATTTTTTTTTACTATTTTTTTCTATTTTCTATTTTATTGCATTAGATTGTATTAAATGCTTTAATTAGCTTTTAAAAACTCATAACTGAGCTTAAGGGGGACTCAATGGGACTGATTTTAACTACTTTTAACTAGTTTCAAGTAACATTGTTAAACTCACTTGAAAATACCAAATCTGAATTCACAAAAGCAAACTTGAGATTAAGATTAGATAAAGTTCAATTTGCATTAAAAAGAGTGATTACAACATGTTTAAGCTAAAAAGCACAACTGAAAATTAGAGTGACATTAATTCAACATAAATTTAATCTAAAAATACTACACTACACTACTTGGCTTTCTATGTTGCTTCTTTCTTTTCTTTTATTGCCTTCCTGTGCTCCCACTTGATCTCTGATACTTTCCCCATTTGATTTGGAGCTGTTGGATCACTAGAATTCATCTTGGCTGTTTGATTGGTTTTGGCGCCCAAATTGAATTTGGCCTTTTCCCTTGATTATTGAAGCCAGAGGTGTAATTTTGGAGGTTTATGTTTGTTTGGAGATGCAAGGGGGGGGTTGACTGTAGCAGGAATGGTGATGATGAAGGTTTGGCAGTGGTATTGCAGGGGGAGGGAAACCAGGGAAGTTTTATTGGTGGGTTTGACTTAGGGGTTTGACCAGGGACTAATAAAAGGGACGGGTAGTTTATTTTAGTGGTAATGGGCCTGATGGTGGTGGGCTGCGTAAGTGGTTGGGGTTTATATGGATCAGGGGTTTTTGGGTGGATTAAATAACAAAGGACCCATTTGGTAGTTTTATGAAAAACAACAAGGACCAAAATTGTAATTTCTGAAATTGAGGGGGCTAGTTTTGTCATTTTTCCAAAGTTGTTCCAAGAACTTTTCCTGCCATGTTATAATTCCACAAGGACCTTTCATGTAATTTTACAACTTAAATTTCCCAGGGACTAAAAATGTCAAAACTCAAAGTTAAGGGACCAAAATTGTAAACTTTTCAAAACTTTCACCCAAGGACCAATTTTGATAACTTTTGATTTCCCAAAGTCCAAAAATGACTTTTTATCCAAAAATGTCCCACCAGGGACCAATTCTGTCAATTTTTGAAACTCCAGGGACTGAACATGTAAATTCTCAAAACTTTTGAAATTTTCACCAAAGGACTAAATATGACAACTTATGATTTCAAAAGGACCTTTGGTGACTTTTCTTTCCAAATAAGTGCTCAGGGACTATTTTTGCCAATTTTTGAAAGTTGGGGGACTGAAACTGCCAATTTTGCAAACTTTGATCGTTTTTCATTTGTTTTTAAATATTTTGCATCTAAAACATATAAAACACACTTTTAGGATAATTTCTGTATTTTGATGCATTTCTGAGTGTTTTTGGATGTTTTGGCAGTTCAGATACGATAAAAATAATGAGTATTTACACACTCATCACCCCCTCCAAAACGCCTTTGTATTTTTCGATTTCTAACCACAACATGTATATATTTTTATGCCTCCTAATTGTCTACCTGCCAAAGAATTAGGACGCCAAATTTTAGCTTCTAAGACGAACGTTGGATACGTTTAATAGAGGCAAAGTGTTTGGCCAAAATCCAACCCAATCGATATATAAAAAAATTCCAAACTCATCCGTTTTAATCCCGGTTCGTTTCTAAATAATTCTAATAATATTTCAAGCATCGTTTCATGATTTATACTGAGTTTCATCAGCTATGAATCAAGTTCTATTCAATTTTCCAATCCGTGTACATGTATATATGTTAGTCGACATATATATATATATACACAAAGGAAAAAACAATTTTGCTATCTTCTCCTTCCTTTCTCAAAGTCTTGTAAATGTCAGAGATATCTCTTGGGAGCCCTTCATTCACTGACAATATAGTACCACCTTGACATTTGTTTTCTTTCTTTTCTCGTTTCTTTATATGTCGACATCCAAAGACCAACACTCTAAGAAATACATATATATACTCCCTTCGTTACACACCTACATGAAAACTATATTTTTTTTCCTTTTTCCTTTCTGCCAAGCGAAGGCCATCCAAAGACACAAATGCACTTCCATTTCATACGTACCAACACCCACATGCAAACCACAAATACTTTCCCTTGTTTTGTTTTTGTTGTACGAGAGAAAGAAGAAGAAACCATGCAAGTGAAACTTAGATATACCACACTAAATAAAACATCACAAACAAAATATTATTTCGTCTCCTGTGGACAGCCAATGAGAAAGGGAGCCAAGCAGAAGGAGTTCTAGTACAAGTTCTAGGAAGATCGGTGTTATATATGACGAGTGGGTAGTCTCAAAACAGTTGGTATCAACTTGGAGTTGTTCTCGTTCGTCCCTCGTCCCATTCGTCTCCCCACCATTCGTGGTGTTGTAAGTCCGTCTTGATCATCTCTAATTCATCTCGTACGTTATTATCCACGCATCATATATTATTTTTATCGAAAATATTTAGTTTCGTATATATATATATATATATATATATATATATATATATATATATATATATATATATATATATATATATATATATATATATATATATATATATATACATACGTACGTACAAACATATAGCACCACAAACGTGACTAGCCTCTATCTTGGAAGGCCTAGGAGTCACGTAGCACACTTGTTTCACGTTTATTTTTACGTTACATGCATCACACGAACTCATTTTGAACCATATATCAAATGTATAAAAATGTTGCAAAACATAGAAATAATTCTAAATCTTTTTCATATATAAAAACGTCCCAAACTACCTAAGAATCGAGAATATATTTTGAAATTTAGCGTAACAAGCATATCATATTTTTACACCATGTGATAGACCACCTAGAAAACTATCATTTTCATTTAGACAACTTATAAAAATACTCGCGTCTTGACACTCTAAATCGACCAAAGTGAATTGCAAAACTCGTAAATATCATAAAGACTTAGAATTTTTCTAAGTCTTTTTACTCAGAAAACTGCTCCAAATCATGACCAAAACGACCTTGTAAAACTCAATTCGACTTAATAACCACCCAATATTTTTACACAACCTATTTCTCCTTGCTACAAGCTACAAGTTTCGTGTTTATACTTTGTAATAATAAGCTCGTTTAGACCCTTTAAATTTACCTAAGTAAAACACAAAAACTCATTTTCAAAAACTATTTATAAAGCTTAATGGACTGAAAAGCCCAATAAGCTGAAAATAAGCACTCCGTATAAGCTGGACCAAAAAGCTATTTTGATATGATTTTATAACATTAAAAATGAGTCTAGGGATAAGCCCAACTTGTCTCAACGCTCACGGATCGTTAAACGCTAACGGGCCTTTAATTTAGCTCGTTAAAGCCCATTTATTGAAAAATAAGCTATTTTTGCAAATAAGCAGTTGAAATAAGTTTTAATAAGCTTCAATAAGCTCCAGAAAATTTAAGATAATTTTATTCATAATTTTTGAACGTTTGGACTAAAAATGTAACGCGACGACACCTAGAAGGACTAAAAATGCCTAACCGAAAAAGATAAGGACTGAAATGGTAAAAACAGAAACTATAGGTTATAAAATGATATATTATTAATTTCCAAGCTTAGATTGTAATATTGGACATGTAGTGGACTATAATGGTAAATTATATATAAAAAGGACTAACGGTGTAACGCTAACGCCGTTAGTATAAAAAGTGTAAAAACTGGAAAAGGACAAGGACCAACATATTATATTTGACATTCTTATTTTATTTTCTATTTTACGTCAACCATCACGTCATATGCATTTTTACTACGTTTTATTTATATATTATTTATTTTTACGTTAATAATATATATAACGATATTTCAAAAGTTAATATTTTTACTTATGTTTAAAAAGGTAAAACTCCGATGGATAATTTAAATAAAGTATTTTATTATATCATGCATGGCATAATAATTACACTGCACATCATCTATTCGTCATAACGAATAAATATTATTCGTTATTCGTTCGTATTTACCAAATAGTATTTGGTTATATTCTCAGATAAATTTATTTATCAGGTTCCGTATCAAAGACGTTTCCATAATCGTTCCCATAAATCTCATCCTACTTTACTTTTCATTATTTCCGTATCAATCAAGGTGAGTCATAGCCCCATTTCCAATAATTGTTTTAAACTCATTGGGGGAGATACATGCTTACATATACTTTGATAAATTGATAAGTATATGAATAAAATACATGATTCAAATCAATTTCCTAATTGATATTAAATTAATATGGTTTGTAATTTAAGATTGTGATATATACGATACTTGACAAAATACTTAATTGAAATACTGATACTCATATGATAATGCTTCCAATTTGATTATTGTGGTATGTGATATATATATTTTACTGATGAATTACTTGACTGAAATACTGATACTCATATGAAAATGTTTTCAATTCGATTATTGTGGTATGTGATATACTTATGTTACTGGCGAAATACTTAAACTGAATTACTGATACTCAAACGATAATATTCCCAAACTGATTACTGTGGTATGATACTTGATTACATGATATTATTCTGAATGATCCCATTATTACCTTGATATTGCCTAAGTTACCTTATCGCCATAAAGTCCCTCAATCATGAGCCATTAATCACTGTTAAGTGGGCGCGAATATAGTGAACAGATTCGAAACCTGTTAAGGACTGACCTCCTGTCCCACTAATACTTGACGGAATGCCATTTGCAAATGGTTAGTCGTATTAGTCGTGATACACTATATTCGTAGACAAATAGGAATTCGCAAATCACCTATTATTAGAGGGTAAAATTTATCATTGATTTGATAAAACACCTCTTTTGGTTAAGCTTGTGTGTCATGAGGCTTGGGGCAATATCTATAAGGAAATGTATGTTTTCAACATATATTTAGATACAGCTGTATAGGTTTGACCATACTTGAATTGTATATGTTATTAAATTCGCATCATGAGTTTCCAGCTCATGTTAGGATTACTGATTTCTTACTTGATTTTGATTGAATAATTATATGAATTATTTGTGAATATAGACAATATTACTCAATACTTGTTTCATTACTGTTTGTATTTATCATTACCAAATATTCCTGAAATCTATCAAAATAAAGGGTTTTTTTTTTCATAAAACTTTAAGAACTCACCAACCTTTGTGTTGACACTTTTAAGCATGTGTATCTCAGGTAATTTAACGGAGCAGGACAAGACACGGAGTGTGCATTTATTACTCTGATAAATTAAAATGGTGTAAAAAAAATCAAATTTGTTATTTTTACAAGCCTTTATATCTTTTAATAAGATTTTAAATCAATTGTTTTATCTTTTTTATCAAAAATATTATTTGAATGACAAATAACTTTCAAAACGCTTCTTTTAAGCCGTTTTATGAGGTTAAAACTTCGATCCTCCCCGTAACACCCAAATTACTTTTCCGCTGCGACAAACTTAAATTTGGGGGTGTTACAGATTGGCATCAGAGCTACAGTTATAGAGAATTAAATGTTTTCAAACATTAAAACTATAACTATATTTTCAAAATAAATGATTTTACTCCATACCATTTTATGCCCTCCGTGTCTGCAGACTGCCGTGCTCAATACCTTATCTGTTAAGATTATCTTACATGTTTAGAAATTACTCTTACACAATAATTATTTCATCTGTACTGTTATATTTTTAACATACAAAATCCTCATAAAATATTATTCTCGGTTATTACTGTAGCATGTCTTCAGGAACTCCCGTGAATATCAAAACTACTCTCCATAATACTAATACCTCATCTATCAATAAAAATTCTCCGAATACTGAAGATCCTTACGTACAAATATCGCAATCCCAACCTAATATAGAACTCACTCAGAGATCACCTCCATCGTCACCTATTCGTTCACCTTTACGTCAAAAACTCAGAAGAGCTACCGAGTCATGTGAAGATTTAATTGGTGGTCAAGCAGCATTCGAAGTTGGACGAAGTTCAAGCCAAGAGATGCCATAGAAGAACGTTGAGCCAAATTCTCCGTCACCTTATACTTCATATTCCTCAATACCAGATAATTCCAAATTCTCTACTTCCTGACGCTCCAAATTTCTCGATACAATACATCTCAAACGATGTATCTTCACTCAATTCCCCTGAACAGAAAGTTGTACCCACTAAACCAAAAAGTTTTTGGTTAGTGATGACAGATTTCCTAATAATTCCGAAACTCTCAAAACTTGTAACCGACCTTTTATAAAAATCTCCTTTCGTTATAACCCTCTATTGTTAATAAATTCTTTCCATCATGATGCTATGCATTCATGTAATGATTCCTCATACCTTCATGAAGAATCTCACCGTTTGTTACTCTCTTTGGTAGACAAACGACTCCCCTCATATCAATGAAGTATTAATAAAAGATCTTGTATCGTTTGTTTTGCAAAAACAATCAATCAAGTTATTAATATAATGTTGATTATAGGGAATATATTCAAACTTTCCTTGATAAATACCTATGATTATTATGATACCTTATACCTACCATGATTAGGCTATAACCATAGAATTTTATAAGACAAATTTTTGGAAGATAACTTGAAGAATAGAGAGAAGGTTATTGAACTTTAGCTTTAGTCGATAAGTCCGTTTGTTCCTTAGCAATCCTATACCAAGAGTTGATAAATTATCTAAGATACTACCCAGACATATCTTGAAATTAGATTACAGTAGGGATTCAATTCAGTTTATCATCAATGAAATAATTAGCTCCATATTCTTTCACTAAAGAGACTAACAAAGTACTAAGAATATCCATAAGTTAGTAATCAGTATCATTGCAGTAATACTTGAAGTAACCATAGTTTCTCCGATTAGCAACGAGATAGCAAGAAAAGAAAATAAGACGGCCATACCTTGTAAGCATAACCATGAAAGTTTTACGGATTTTAGACCAACTCACCTTAAGAGAACAATAAGAGTGACTGAACGATAGATTATTACCACCCTGTAAGAATTATCTCATGAACTTTAGGTTTATACCAAGAATATCCTAGTATCTCCTTAGAAATTCCTGACTCATCACCATATTATGAACAATTTACTAAATTCTTTTGAAAATGATTAGATGGCATTCAACGTTGTACCTAAACTACTGAGACTGAACCATCTAAAACAATTTAAAGAAAAATAAATACCATTTTACTGAGCCAAGCATCACATCATTTGGTCCTCAATTATACATAGCCTAGCTACCTATGTATAATTTAGGAAGAATTATGTCATAAATGGAACAGTTATCTTTTCAGATTTTCTAAATAACAATCTTCATGTAAAAGCAAAATCTTGAGATTAAATAAACCTCATTTTTTGACAAACTCCAATAGATATTTACACTTAATACCCATCATTTTTATAGTAAGTCAAGGAAATTACAAACATTAGAAACCTAAGAATTCACACAGACGTATGGAAAACATCAATAGCGAAAATTTTATTAGAGACCACGGAAATTAATACATAGGCATATAATTAGCATAGGAAGTGCTATTATTTCAAGGATTACAATAAAAAGCTTAGAATCTCCAATAGGCTGACCCAACATAACAATAAGGATTCCCATCAACAGTACCATAGCAAAAACCACCATAGGAAGAATTACTCTGATTATTCTAAAAGATAAGTATAAGTACACCATTAGAAACAATAGCAAGCCTAGTTCTTAAACATAAAGACAAATAAGTATTATTTCATATTCATTGAGGATTACATAGAAACATAACAAGGATACATTTTAAATAAACCTAGCTTGAGACTAGTGCCTCCATATCTTATCAACACCATATGATAGAACCGTGAGTGGTATTAGGAACCCCAAAATCCCGACCAAAACTACATAATCTTCATCCGGAACAAAAGTCAAATAGGTGATGGCAACAACGATATATACCATTGCAATAATAGTAATTAGGCTCGGCATTTTCGGAAGTATTTAATGAGAGAAAAGGATTAAGAATAGGAAATGTGAAATGATAGGAAAATGGTTGATGGAAGAATAGGAAATTAAATGAGGTATTTATAGGCCAAAAATATAGCCGTTATGTTACTATTCACGACCGTTAGTATTCACTATTCACTAGCCGTTATTTTTCCACTATTCCTGACCGTTATTTTCAATATTCACAACCCTTAAATACGTCAGTTACCTTGTCTTGTCTAGTACAAGTAAATCTAACTGAATCACGTTTCCTTAATTTTAGGAATAAAAATCTCTCGACAACCCTCTGTTCAAAAAAATTCTTTACTCAAGTAATCACATTAAACTTGAATTTCGGGACGAAATTCAGAATGACATGTGGGTACTGTAAAACCTCGCAAAAATTCATATAATTAAAAACGTTTAATTATATATTAATCTTCGTCATTATTTTTAATCACCATTTTTACGGGGAAATTTAAAATTTTTCTTATTATACTATATTTACGAAATCACGTCATCCCAAATTTCACCAAATGACGGAACAAGTTCTCGACACGTTTAACGAAACTTAATTATTTCACAAATTTAATTATTTCACTAATAATAACACTAATAACACTAAATGGGCCAAAACCTTTCTAGCCCATCTTCCCCTTTCTCGTTACTGTTCACCAGACATCACACAAGCCCAACATCCCTTTTTATTTCAGTTTTCCAGTCGACCATACCCCCTCCAAAACGCCTTTGTATTTTTCGATTTCTAAACACAACATGTATATATTTTTATACCTCCTAATTGTCTACCCGCCAAAGAATTAGGACGCCAAATTTTAGCTTCTAAGACGAACGTTTGATACATTTAATAGAGGCAAAGTGTTTGGCCAAAATCCAACCCAATCGATATATAAAAAAATTCCAAACTCATCCGTTTTAATCCCGCTTCATTTCTAAATAATTCTAATAATATTTCAAGCATCGTTTCATGATTTATACTGAGTTTCATCAGCTATGAATCAAGTTCTATTCAATTTTCCAATCCGTGTACATGTATATATGTTAGTTGACATATATATATATACACAAAGCAAAAACCATTTTTGCTATCTTCTCCTTCCTTTCTCAAAGTCTTGTAAATGTCAGAGATATCTCTTGGGAGCCCTTCATTCACTGACAATATAGTACCACCTTGACATTTGTTTTCTTTCTTTTCTCGTTTCTTTATATGTCGACATCCAAAGACCAACACTCCAAGAAATACATATATATACTCCCTTCGTTACACACCTACATGAAAACTATATTTTTTTCCTTTTTCCTTTCTGCCATGCGAAGGCAATCCAAAGACACAAATGCACTTCCATTTCATATGTACCAACACCCACATGCAAACCACAAATACTTTCCCTTGTTTTGTTTCTGTTGTACGAGAGAAAGAAGAAGAAACCATGCAAGTGAAACTTAGATATACCACACTAAATAAAACATCACAAACAAAATATTATTTCGTCTCCTGTGGACAGCCAATGAGAAAGGGAGCCAAGCAGAAAGAGTTCTAGTACAAGTTCTAGGAAGATCGGTGTTATATATGATGAGTGGGTAGTCTCGAAACAGTTGGTATCAACTTGGAGTTGTTCTCGTTCGTCCCTCGTCCCATTCGTCTCCCCACCATTCGTGGTGTTGTAAGTCCGTCTTGATCATCTCTAATTCATCTCGTACGTTATTATCCATGCATCATATATTATTTTTATCGAAAGTATTTAGTTTCATATATATATATATATATATATATATATATATATATATATATATATATATATATATATATATATATATATATATATATATATATATATATATACGTACGTACAAACATATAGCACCACAAACGTGACTAGCCTCTATCTTGGAAGGCCTAGGAGTCACGTAGCACACTTGTTTCACGTTTATTTTTACGTTACATGCATCACACGAACTCATTTTGAACCATATATCAAATGTATAAAAATGTTGCAAAACATAGAAATAATTCTAAGTCTTTTTCATATATAAAAACGTCCCAAACTACCTAAGAATCGAGAATAAATTTTGAAATTTAGCGTAACAAGCATATCATATTTTTACACCACATGATTTTATAACATTAAAAATGAGTCTAGGGATAAGCCCAACTTGTCTCAACGCTCACGGATCGTTAAACGCTAACGGGCCTTTAATTTAGCTCGTTAAAGCCCATTTATTGAAAAATAAGTTATTTTTGCAAATAAGCAGTTGAAATAAGTTTTAATAAGCTTCAATAAGCTCCAGAAAATTTAAGATAATTTTTCTCATAATTTTTCAACGTTTGGACTAAAAATGTAACGCGACGACACCTAGAAGGACTAAAAAGGCCAAACCAAAAAAGATAAGGACAGAAACAGTAAAAACAGAAACTATAGGTTATAAAATGACATATTATTAATTTCCAAGCTTAGATTGTAATATTGGACATGTAGTGGACTATAATGGTAAATTATATATAAAAAGGACTAACGGTGTAACGCTAACGCCGTTAGTATAAAAAGTGTAAAAACTGGAAAAGGACAAGGACCAACATATTATATTTGACATTCTTATTTTATTTTCTATTTTATATCAACCATCACGTCATATGCATTTTTACTACGTTTTATTTATATATTATTTATTTTTACGTTAATAATATATATAACGATATTTCAAAAGTTAATATTTTTACTTACGTTTAAAAAGGTAAAACTCCGATGGATAATTTAAATAAAGTATTTTATTATATCATGCATGGCATAATAATTACACTGCACATCATCTATTCGTCATAACGAATAAATATTATTCGTTATTCGTTCGTATTTACCAAATAGTATTTGGTTATATTCTCAGATAAATTTATTTATCAGGTTCCGTATCAAAGACGTTTCCGTAATCGTTCCCATAAATCTCATCCTACTTTACTTTTCATCATTTCCGTATCAATCAAGGTGAGTCATAGCCCCATTTCCAATAATTGTTTTAAACTCATTGGGGGAGATACATGCTTACATATACTTTGATAAATTGATAAGTATATGAATAAAGTACATGATTCAAATCAATTTCCTAATTGATATTAAATTAATATGGTTTGTAATTTAAGATTGTGATATATATGATACTTGACAAAATACTTAATTGAAATACTGATACTCATATGATAATGCTTCCAATTTGATTATTGTGGTATGTGATATATATATTTTACTGATGAATTACTTGACTGAAATACTGATACTCGTATGAAAATGTTTTCAATTCGATTATTGTGGTATGTGATATACTTATGTTACTGGCGAAATACTTAAACTGAATTACTGATACTCAAACGATAATATTCCCAAACTGATTACTGTGGTATGATACTTGATTACATGATATTATTCTGAATGATCCCATTATTACCTTGATATTGCCTAAGTTACCTTATCGCCATAAAGTCCCTCAATCATGAGTCATTAATCACTGTTAAGTGGGCGCGAATATAGTGAACAAATTCGAAACCTGTTAAGGACTGACCTCCTGTCCCACTAATACTTGACGGAATGCCATTTGCAAATGGTTAGTCGTATTAGTCGTGATACACTATATTCGTAGACAAATAGGAATTGGCAAATCACCTATTATTAGAGGGCAAAATTTATCATTGATTTGATAAAACACCTCTTTTGGTTAAGCTTGTGTGTCATGAGGCTTGGGGCAATATCTATAAGGAAATGTATGTTTTCAACATATATTTAGATACAGCTGTATAGGTTTGACCATACTTGAATTGTATATGTTATTAAATTAGCATCATGAGTTTCCAGCTCATGTTAGGATTACTGATTCCTTACTTGATTTTGATTGAATAATTATATGAATTATTTGTGAATGTAGACAATATTACTCAATACTTGTTTCATTACTGTTTGTATTTATCATTACCAAATATTCCTGAAATCTATCAAAATAAAGGGTTTTTTTTTCATAAAACTCTCTGAACTCACCAACCTTTGTGTTGACACTTTTAAGCATGTGTATCTCAGGTAATTTAACGGAGCAGGACAAGACACGGAGTGGGCATTTATTACTCTGATAAATTAAAATGGTGTAAAAAAAATCAAATTTGTTATTTTTACAAGCCTTTATATCTTTTAATAAGATTTTAAATCAATTGTTTTATCTTTTTATCAAAAATATTATTTGAATGACAAATAACTTTCAAAACGCTTCTTTTAAGCCGTTTTATGAGATTAAAACTTCGATCCTCCCCATAACACCCAAATTACTTTTCCGCCGCGACAAACTTAAATGTGGGGGTGTTACAATACTCCTCGTTGCTAGGGTACCAACGTATATGATGCAAGGATGAAGAATCCTACAAAATAAAGGTTAGTATAAGACAATAATTTTCCTATGCTTGACGGAAGCTCCCCTTGTTTTAGGGCGTCAATATGAACCTACAAAACAAAAGTTAGTATAGTGGAAGTTTTGTCTTTAGACAAGCATGTCCTCAACAACAATGTGTATAGAAGATGCAATATGAGTGCTTGATGGATATTCGTCCTACGTCAAGAAGCACCTATAATGAAAAAAGGAAAATATTCGATGCAAACATCATCCTTAGATGATTATGCTATATACGATCAAGCGTATATAATGGTGAACCTACAATGAAAGAATTAGTGCAATATATTTCATCTCAAAGAAAAGTAAGATGTAAATATATAAATGATATAAGCGACTCAAAGTAGAGAACCATGAAACCAAAAAATCTCATGAGGTGTATGCTTCTAAAAAGAAATGCAATCATAAGAAAAACGTGAATATAATATGATAGGAACCTACTAAGCAAAGCCTAGAAGGAAGACATGAGGTTGAAATGCTTAAAGAGGATGGTTCTAATGGTGGTGATGGGTAGACAACTAATTAAAGAAATACAAGCTCGTGTGTATAGCAAATGTTCTAACGAAAGATAAAGATAGAACATATCGACTCATGCAATCCTAAAATACATAACTCGAGAGATAAACAACGAATATGACTTTATCATCTACCAAAGATGATGTATCTTGCCATAATACATGCTTGAATGGAATTGAAAGGAAGTGAGGACAATAAGCACCTAGGAACAAAAATTCCATTTGAGAAGAGTAAAAAAAAATGCTAAATACCTATATGAGGATGAGAATGACAGCATATGATGCGAGAGTGTTGGTTAGACCAACATGTTGAGAAAGTGTTGGGAATGATGGCTTTGATTAATATATCGTTTCCGCTGACAATGACGTGCATGATATGTGTCGAGGAAGAAGAGGATGAGATCCTATGATGGTGTTCTTGAAAATGAGGTTTTGAAGTCCTAGTTTTGAGAGAAGAATCCTAGACTCCATTTGGTTTAGTTTTTGGTTGTGGAAGTAAATAAATTTGTCAAACACATGATGTGTTTTTCACTTGATGAGATATTAGGGGTGAAAGAGGCTTGAACTATTAAAAAGGAGAAAAGGTCAAAGGCTTGAAGCACTTGTGGTTTTGTGAACCGACTTTAACTAAATGAAGTGTACCTATGTGTTGGTATTTTAGGGTGTAAGAAACATGAGTAGATGTTCTTTAAATACAATTTGACAAAATACAAATATGTGAATGAATTTTTCTCCTCCTTGATGAGTGCTCAAACACTCATCATTTTTATCGTATTTGAACTGCCAAAACATCCGAAAACACTCAAAAATGCATCAAAATACTAAAAATATCCCAGGGATTGTATTTTATACATTTTATATGCAAAATGAGTAAAAACAATGAAAAACGAACAAAGTTTACACAATTGGCAGTTTTAGTCCCCCAACTTTCAAAATTTTACAAAACTAGTCCCTGAGCATGTGTTTTGAAAGAAAAGTCAACCTAAGGCATTTAAAAGTCAAATATCATCAAATTTAATCCTTAGGTGAAAATTTTGGAAAAAT
Source organism: Artemisia argyi (assembly GCA_030686995.1). Lineage (NCBI taxonomy): Eukaryota > Viridiplantae > Streptophyta > Magnoliopsida > Asterales > Asteraceae > Artemisia > Artemisia argyi. The sequence goes on from CM060693.1 coordinate 108,515,341, forward strand.
TACATATTTGGTCCCTGCAGTTTGGAAATTGGCAAAATCAGTCCCTGGGAATTTTGAGGTGAAAAAAATATATTTTATGGTCCATTGGTAATTAGAATGTAGCAAATATGGTCCCTTAAAATACTTTGGATGGATGGCAAGATTGGTCCTTGAAATTCAGCTTTATTACAAAAATGGTCCTTGTGTTTATTCATTTGTAAAACCAAACGGGCCCTTTGTTTATTAATACCACAACCAAACCAATCCAAACATAAATCCCTCACCCCAGCCCACCAATACCTTTTGGCCCAAATACCACCCAAGCCCATCCCCACGTTTTAATAATAAAACACAACCAGGGTAAAAGGAAGTCAACCCTTCCCCTTCCCTCCTTTGCCGCCATAACCAAACAACACCCCAGCCTCCCAAACACAACCTGCCAATCCCCAACACTTTTGTCCCCCCTCCCCTCTCCTACCTTAGCCACCCTACTACACCACTCCACAAGTCAACTCCCAATTTGTTACAACCAATTGTCCCCCACCCTCATATAACACCAACAAGGAATTAAGGGTCGAGATGAAAAGCAACTCAATCAATGGTTGGGATGATATTCCAAGGGGACACAGACAAAGAGCAGAAGACAGGGAGCACAAAAGAAGAAAAATCCCCCCCCCCTGGTTCCATGTTTTTTTTAGTATATATAGCATTTCAAATGTAAGCCTGAGGGCTATGTAGTCTTTTATGTAATTTTCTAATTAAGAAAAGTAGTTTTCATGTAGTTTTTAATTCAATGAATTAGAGTATTCAGTAACTTTTTTTGAATGAAAGTATTTTAGTTTTTCAATTTCCAAGTCCACTGCTTATAATTCCAAAATTACTTTGAGTTTTATTAAATCTTTGTCAAGGCTTGTTATTGTTGTTATTCTAGTACCTCACATCTCTCAATAATCAAAAGAAAGCAAAAAGAATCAGAAAAGAAAAAGAAAACATGAAATATAAGGAAAGTCACAAAGAAAATTATAAAAATATAAAAGAAGAAAGAAGGAGAATCAGTTGCAGAAGCATGAAATGATTGTGGTTTAGTGCTCAGGGGAGCATAGGGTAATGGTCTTGGTATTGGTTCTCATTGGTGTTACCCCTTTGAACACTTGTAAGAATATTTTTCCATTATTTCTTTTGCATAATCTGTGATAAATCCTATTATTGTTAATTGTTGTTCACCCTTGCTTATCTGTGTTAATTATACCTCAATAAGGTTCTAGTTATTAATCTCATAGCTTAGTTTGATCAATTGCTTGGTAAATCACTTTAACAGCCTAGATTAGGGGTGTTTGGTTCTGCTAGTTCAGTTGGCATCCTGTTGTTTTTAGTAACTAAGGCTTGTTTAGATTTCATTCCTAGGTTAAGATTAGAATAGTATAAGAGTTACATTGGTGGTTTCTTGAGTAAAAAGTCAACTTAGTCTTTAAATTCTCATATATGCTTAACTGTGTAGGTTTTAGGATAGGAGACTTAGATTATTAGGTTAAAACTTATTGAGTTTGCTTAAGGTAGTTTCATTTAGGATAAATATTACATAATTAGTCAGCTAGGATCAACCAAAAGTCACTTTAGTCAACTTTTACAAAAATTGAAAAAGTCAAAATTTCTTAATTGGTCAAAAATCCCACTTCTTGGGTGATTTTTCTTGATTTTTGTAGATCAAACTAAGACCTGAAACTTTTTGAGCTTGAATTCTACCACCTAGTCTCTCAAATCCTGTAGTTGGTACATTTTTAAGAATTTTTTTCAAGCTTGTGCAATCCATTGTTTGGACCTGCATGGCATGAAACTCCCCTGTGCACCCAGTTTGACCCATTTGTCTTTGGTCACAACTTGGTCATTAATTGACCACAGGGTTTAGTCTTTGGTGTTTTGGATACCTTGTTAGGTACACTTGTTAGATTCATGAGTAGTTTAGATTGAAGGTCTTGTTATCTTAGCTTATTTTGCCCTAAAAGTTCCCCCATTCTCAATGTTCTGCTGATTCAACTCAGTTAACTGAGTTTGCTTTTTCTTTTGATTTTCTGAGTGATCAAGGCTTGTTTGAATGTTGTGATTAGTTGTTTGTACCCCACCAGTGATTGTATCTGTGTGTGATTGCCTGGATTGCTCCCTTTGGCTTATTATTGTGACTGCTTATTCATCATAAGCTTACTTTAGTCACAAACCTCACTACTGTGGATCCTTGCTTATTACTTGTTGTGAGTATGTGATTTTGGAGCTTGCATGAAATAGCCTGTGATTATGTTTGCTTAGGAGTAGCTTAATCTTTGATCTTGAGCTTATTGTTGCATTGCTTATCTTTGAACTCACTACAATCTCAGTTTGTGACCCAACCTTCCCAAGGCCACCACAAGCTCACCTTTTGAGCTCATTCATTGGCCCTGGGCATTTTAGGAAGCCCTTCTAGCATACTTTTGATTTCCACTCTCACCCTGCCCTCCAAGGTACACCTATGGGACCCACTAAGGGCTGCAGATTGCTTGTAAGGCCTGTTTGGGGTCTGAGGTGAATCATAACAGCTTATTTGCTTATTGTGATGATCTCAGTTCATTCCATTGCATGATTCAGCTTATTTCCTGTACACTTAAATGTTAGTAGCTTAAATTGTTCATGGTTCTCAGTTAGATTCTTGTTTGATAAGCTTTTGTACCTTATAATCTCAAGATAAGCATTGTTAAGCTCATTTGTATGCACACAGCTTATTAATAAGATCTAGTAAAAGTCCCTTTGTAAAAAGTGCTTGTTTTTAGTTATAAAATAGTTGTGTAAAATAAAAATTAGAAAAAGACAAAAAAAATTAGAAAGTGATAGTTTCTATTTAAGCCATTTTGGCTTATTTTCTGCTTATTTATAAGCAACAACTGTTTTTAAATTTTTCCTAGGCTTCTGTAATCATAATAGATTTTTAGTAATTTTTCAGATTTTTCCTTGATTATTTAGTATTTTTTGTAATTTAGTTTAATTTAAATCAATTAAATAATTAGTTTTTAATTATTAATAATTAATTAAAAAGTAGGAAAAATAGCTTTTCTGTTTTAAAATTAGTTTTATAATATTTTAGATTTTTCTAAATTTAATTTTCATTTTTCTAGTTAAATTTCATAATTATTTGTAATTTAGGATAATTTAGTTAATTAAAAAGTAATTAATAATTAGTAATTAATTAATAGTAATTAATTAAATAGTTGTAAAAATAATTTTAATTTTCCAAAAATTTTCTTATAACATTAGGATTGTAAAAATATAATTTTCATGTTCGTAGGACTTTGTTTACTCCCGTTTCACTTTTTAATTTGCGCGTTCGCGCTTATTTTAAACTCAAACGCGCATTTTTAGGTTAAATCACGTTTTTAGGTAATCTGATAATCAGTAATTGTTAATAAAGTGTTTCTAAGTCATTTTCCATCATAATCTTATAGTGTAATCATAATAATCAAATTCCTGACCTTCCTGACTAATCACCCGATCATTTAAAACGTTCACAAATACAATTGCACGCCTCGTCGGGACATAACGACCCAGGGATTCCCTAAACTCCTTGGTTAGTTGGTTTTTGACGTTTGACTTGGTTGACCATCACCTGGTGAACTTAGTTGACCATTCGGAACCAATCAAAAATTTGGCGCCGCTGCCGGGGAGGCTGCTGCGTATCTGCACACGTTCTTTAGAGATTAGTGGTTTTTCACACATCCTTGTATAAACTCCACCACTTTTTGTTAATCTTAATCATAAAACAAAAACGTCATTAACACTTTTCCTAAAGTGTTAACAACACCAAAAAAATCAAAAACAAACAAAACAGATCGTTACATTTTCTATATCGCGTTTCTTTTAAGGTGATTCTTAAAGAGATACGATTTTGGTAAACGCAACGATACCAAAAATATTGTCCAAAAGTTTTTTCACCTATACACAAAAACCCAAAAACATTCGTCTTTTCTTGTGAATAATAATTACATAAAAATAAACCGTCGCAAACCAAGACTGAACACCTACTAACTGGGGTGTGAACATAATAAGTTCCCAAACGAAAGATTAAAACTTGCCTTTGTATCCCTGTAGGTGGTGTACTTTTCTTAAAGGAGCCACTTACTTGTGATTATTGGTTTAAGTTCACTGTGGTTTTGCCTCGACTTTGTTTTGATTGATTTTTATCCCTAGTGCATGCGCACTCGCTCTTCTAGGTCTACTAGCCCATTACGTGAGCTTGTAAGAAAACCTAGAAGACCTCGTAGACGTTCAGCACCAACAGTCGGATCTGAGATCCGTACTGTTTCCATTCCAGCTGTCACCATGGCGGAAGACCGCCCCATGTGTGAGCTTCTCCAAGCACCCATCGAGTGTTACAGAGACGCTATTGTTGTTCCAGCCATCGTGGCTGATAGTTTTGAGCTCAAAACCGGGTTACTCAATCTTGTAACCTCAAGTCAATTTTACGGTTTTGAGAGGGAAGATCCTCATGCTCACATTCGATGGTTCAATAAAATCACATCAACCATCAAGTACAAAAATGTCCCGTGTGAAGCAATCAAACTTCTTCTCTTCCCATTCTCCCTCGAGGGTCAAGCCCGGATTTGGCTTGAGAAACAACCCCCTCGATCTATTGAGACACGGGAAGACTTTGTAAAAAAGTTTGTGAATGAATTCTTCCCACCTTCAAAGACCACGAGTCTTAAAAACGAGATCACCAAGTTCACTAAAAAATATGATGAATCATTTGGTGAAGCGTGGGACCGTTTCAAAGAATTACTTCGCAGTTGTCCACATCATGGTTTCTCTGAGTTGATGCAACTCAATACTTTCTACAATGGCGTGAGCCAAGTTGATCAGGATTCTCTCAATGCCTCCGCGGGAGGTAACTTTTTGAGTAGAACCACCAAAGAAGCCTTAGCAATCATCGAGAACAAGTCTAAGGTCCGCTCTACACGAAGCAAGCCGGTTGTTTCCCAAATTAGTACGGGTCCTTCCACTTCATCTCCTGTGAGTCAATCTAGCACCGATGCTAAGATTGACAAGCTTACTGAGGCTATTCAAGCTTTGGTTCTCGCCCAAACAAAGAAAGTTTCATTTCCACAACATCCTCCACCTGCTGAGGTTAAAAAAATGGAAATCTGTGTAACTTGTGGTGGGCCGCATGCCTACTACAATTGCACAGCTACTGATGGTTCTCCGTTTCAAGCTCATGTTGTAGTCGGGTCTTCTAATCAAGGAGGCAATCAATACTGCCCTCCTATGGACCCGAACTACCGTCCTAATCATTATCCTGGACCTCCCGGTTTTAATCAAAACCAAAATGTCCAAAACCGTAACCAGAATCAAAATAGAATGAACCAAGGTTTTCAAAACCAAGGTAACTTCCATCAAGGTCACGGTTTTCAGAATCAAAATCAAGGTTTCCAACATCAAAATCAAGGAAACTTTAATAGAAACCAAGGTCAGGGTAACTTCAATCCAGGATATTTTCATGGAAACAACAACCCTAATCAGGGTAATTTTCAAAATCAAGGCCCCAATCAGAACAATCGTGCTCAAAATTTTAATAACCAAAATCAAGCCATTGTTCCAACTGGGCCTTCATCTGACGAGTTGTTAAAACAATTCATGAAGTCCCAAGAAGAGATGAACAAGTTGTTGGTTAGCCAGATTTCTCCCTCGGGCTCAGGAACACTTCCGAGCAACACGATCGCTAACCCGAGGGGCGATGCTAAGGCGATCACAACTAGAAGTGGTGCTTCTTATGATGAACCCGCGATTCCTACTACCTCTTCTTTCTCTCCTCCAAAGGTAGTGGAACGTGAACCTGAGGTGACAACGGACAAGGTGCAAACTCCTAGCTCACGAAGTACAGCACACGTCCAACCTCAGGTTATTCCAGAAACCAGATGTAAGCCTGGAGTTGTTTTTGAACCACTTGAGACTCCAGTGGACAACCCTAAATCCAAAACTTCTATTCCCTACCCATCACGTCTCAATGAACAAAAGCTCCGCGAAAAAGCTAGTCACCAAATGGATAAATTTTTCCAAATCTTTCAAAATTTGCATTTTGACATTAGCTTCGCGGATGCTATTCTCTTGATGCCCAAGTTTGCATCAACAATCAAGAATCTGTTAAGTAATAAGGAAAAACTCTTTGAAATGGCTAGAACTCCGTTGAATGAGCACTGCTCAGCAGTTCTCTTGAAAAAGCTTCCCGAAAAGCTTGGAGACCCCGGAAAATTTCTCATTCCTTGTATTTTTCCAGGTATGGTTGAATGCTTCGCCTTGGCCGATCTTGGTGCTAGAATTAACCTGATGCCATATTCTGTGTGGAAGAAACTCTCTCTTCCCGAACTTACTCCCACGTGCATGACTTTAGAGCTTGCCGATCGATCGATTTCTCGTCCACTTGGCATAGCCGAGGATGTATTCGTTAAAGTGGTAAAGTTCCATTTTCCAGCGGATTTTGTGATTGTTGATTTTGATGCCGATTCAAGGGTCCCTCTCATTCTTGGAAGGGGATTCCTTAGAACTGGGCGTGCTCTTATCGATGTATTTGAGCATGAGATCACATTGCGTGTTGGAACTGAAGCAATCACCTTCAACCTTGATCAAACATCAAGGTACTCCTCCAATTATGACTCTGAATCGGTAAACCGAATAGATGTCATCGATGTAGCTGCTGAGGAGTACGCTCAAGAGGTTTTAGGTTTCGTTGATGATTCTACAAGTGAAAATTTCACTCCGTCTTCTTATCCCATTATTGCTAATTCTTCTCCTTCCCTCACTCCATTTGAGGGAAGTGACTTCATCTTAGAAGAGATTGAGTCCTTTCTCAAAAGTGATTCGATTCCCGATGGAATCGATAACCAAGAGATTGACCCCGAGAGGGATATTCTTCTCCTTGAGAAATTGTTAAACGAAGATCCCTCTCATCTTCCTGTTCTACCACAACAACTTCATAATCAGGAAATCAAATATGTTGAGAAAACTGATGATTTTCCTGAGGTCGAGCTTAAGGACTTGCCGCCTCATCTTGAATATGCATTTATGGAGGGTGATGATAAATTACCCGTCATAATTGCTAAGGATTTAAGTGTTGAGGAAAAGGCTGCTCTAATAAAGGTTTTGAAGTCACATAAACAAGCAATTGCTTGGCGACTCTCCGACATCAAGGGCATTGACCCTGAATTTTGTACCCACAAAATTTTAATGGAGGATGACTTCAAACCGGCAGTCCAACAACAAAGAAGGGTGAATCCAAAAATTCATGAGGTGATCAAACAAGAAGTTTTAAAACTTCTTGATGCCGGATTGATTTACCCTATCTCGGACAGTCCATGGGTTAGCCCAATTCACTGCGTTCCAAAAAAGGGTGGCATTACTGTTGTCACAAACGAGGAAAATGAGTTAATTCCAACTCGTTTGGTTACGGGGTGGCGTGTCTGTATTGATTATCGCAAGTTAAATGACGCCACCCGTAAAGATCATTTTCCTCTGCCCTTTATGGATCAGATGCTCGAGAGATTAGCGGGGAATGAGTACTATTGCTTCCTCGATGGTTTCTCGGGTTACTTTCAGATTCCCATTGATCCGCAAGATCAAGAAAAGACCACGTTCACGTGCCCCTATGGAACATTTGCTTATAAACGTATGCCATTTGGTTTATGTAATGCTCCGGGCACGTTTCAAAGATGTATGATGGCCATATTTTCCGACATGATCGGGAAAACTATGGAGGTCTTTATGGATGATTTTTCGGTCATTGGGGATTCGTTCCAAACAAGTCTCTCCCATTTAGACAACATGCTTAAACGTTGTGAAGACACAAGGTTATGTCTAAATTGGGAGAAGAGCCACTTTATGGTCAAAGAGGGCATTGTCCTCGGCCATAAAATTTCAAAGAATGGGATTGAGGTTGACAAAGCCAAAGTTGATGTCATAGCAAAATTACCTCATCCCACTACTGTCAAAGGTTTTAGGAGCTTTTTGGGTCATGCCGGTTTTTACCGTAGGTTCATTCAAGATTTTCCCAAAATTGCCCGGCCTATGACCCATCTCCTCGAGAAGGATGCTCCTTTCATCTTCTCCCCCGAGTGCATCAAAGCTTTTGAAACATTAAAGAAAAAGCTTACCGAGGCACCGATTCTTGTTGCCCCCGATTGGGACTTGCCCTTTGAACTCATGTGTGATGCGAGTGATTATGCAATTGGGGCAGTCTTGGGGCAACGAAAAACAAAACACTTTCAGCCTATACACTATGCAAGCAAGACAATGACCGAGGCTCAAAGTCATTACACCACCACTGAAAAAGAATTATTAGCTGTAGTGTATGCCTTTGAAAAATTCCGGCCATACTTCATATTGACCAAAAGCATAGTGTATACGGATCACTCGGCTTTGAAGTACCTCTTTGCAAAACAAGATGCAAAGCCGAGACTACTCCGTTGGGTTCTCCTCTTGCAAGAATTTGATATCATTATTCGTGATAAAAAAGGAGTTGAGAACCTAGCTACTGATCATCTCTCCCGATTGGAAAACCCCCATCAAGATGTCTTCGAGAGGAAAGAAATTAATGAAACCTTCCCTCTCGAGACACTTAATGCGGTTACCTTTCGTGGAGATTCTACTACCCCATGGTTTGCCCATTTTGCAAACTACCATGCGGGTAACTTTGTGGTGAAAGGGATGTCATCCCAACAAAAGAATAAATTATTCAAAGACGTAAAACATTACTTCTGGGACGACCCCTACCTGTTTAAAATTTGTGCGGATCAAGTCATCCGGCGGTGTGTTTATGGTCAGGAAGTCGCTGAAATTCTAAAGGCTTGCCATGCTGGTCCCACAGGGGGCCACCATAATCCAAACTACACCGCCAAAAAGGTGTTTGATTCTGGTTTCTACTGGCCCACGATCTATAAGGATGCCCAGGAATTAGTCAAATCCTGTGACGCTTGTCAACGTCACGGGAATATTTCACAAAAGAATGAAATGCCAAAAAATGCAATTCAAGTTTGTGAAATCTTTGACGTGTGGGGCATCGACTTTATGGGGCCATTTCCATCATCTCATGAAAATAAGTACATACTCGTGGTTGTTGACTATTTGTCAAAATGGGTTGAAGCGAAAGCTTTACCCACAAATGATGCCCGAGTTGTTGTAAAATTCTTGAAAGCTCTTTTTGCTCGATTTGGAACTCCACGTGCTATAATTAGTGATCGTGGTACGCATTTCTGCAATGACAAATTTGATAAAGTCATGCAAAAGTATGGTGTAACTCACCGTCTTTCTACTGCGTACCACCCTCAAACAAGTGGACAAGTAGAAGTTTCCAATCGAGGCATTAAGAGAATATTGGAAAGAACTGTAGGTGAGAATCGTGCATAATAGCCGGGACTTTGAATATTGGCCTAAAATTTTTTAAAAAAAAAATCACTTTATTTCAAAATTTTTGTGGTTATCAGTCCGCCGTGTCTAAACGACAAAAGGATTGGCTAATCCAGGAGCAAACGGCTCTTGGTAAAGATATATCAAATCCATTGACGGCTTGCAATTTGCCCAAAATTGTATGGTAAATCAACTCGCCATATCCAAAAAAGTGAATGAGTTGGCTAGCCCGCAAGATTATGGCTTGTGGTAAAGGCAGTGGAAAAACCATAATTGGTAATCAACTCACCAAGATGTCGATTGTGTCCATCAAGAGTTGGCTAGTCTAGAAGCAAACGGTTCGGGTAAAGCCAAATCAAACCCGTTGAAAGCTGGTGGTTTGCTCAAAATCACATGGTTATCAAATGGACCATAATTCTTACTTGAACCGAAACATTTGGCTACTCCAGAAGTGATGGCTTTTGGTAAAGAGTTTCAAATCCATCAAGTTTTCCAAAAAGATTGATAGGGACTAGCAATAGTTTAGTGTGGGGGATTGATGAGTGCTCAAACACTCATCATTTTTATCATATTTGAACTGCCAAAACATCCGAAAACACTCAAAAATGCATCAAAATACTAAAAATATCCCAGGGATTGTATTTTATATGTTTCAGATGCAAAATGAGTAAAAACAATGAAAAACGAACAAAGTTTACACAATTGGCAGTTTTAGTCCCCCAACTTTCAAAAATTTACAAAACTAGTCCCTGAGCATGTGTTTTGAAAGAAAAGTCAACCTAAGGCATTTAAAAGTCAAATATCATCAAATTTAATCCTTAGGTGAAAATTTTGGAAAAATTACAAATTTGGTCCCTGCAGTTTGGAAATTGGCAAAATCAGTCCTTAGGAATTTTGAGGTGAAAAAAATATATTTTATGGTCCTTTGGTAATTGGAATGTGGCAAATATGGTCCCTTAAAATACATTGGATGGATGGCAAGATTGGTCCTTGAAATTTAGCTTTATTACAAAAATGGTCCTTGTGTTTATTCATTTGTAAAACCAAACGGGCCCTTTGTTTATTAATACCACAACCAAACCAATCCAAACATAAATCCCTCACCCCAGCCCACCAATACCTTTTGGCACAAATACCACCCAAGCCCATCCCCACGTTTTAATAATAAAACACACACCAAGGTTAAAGGAAGTCAACCCTTCCCCTTCCCTCATTTGCCGCCATAACCAAACAACACCCCAGCCTCCCAAACACAACCTGCCAATCCCCAACACTTTTGTCCTCCCTCCCCTCTCCTACCTTAGCCACCCTACTACACCACTCCACAAGTCAACTCCCAATTTGTTACAACCAATTGTCCCCCACCCTCATATAACACCAACAAGGAATTAAGGGTCGAGATGAAAAGCAACTCAATCAATGGTTGGGATGATATACCAAGGGGACACAGACAAAGAGCAGAAGACAGGGAGCACAAAAGAAGAAAAAGCCCCCCCCCCCCATGGTTCCATGTTTTTGTTTTTAGTATATATAGCAATTCAAATGTAAGCCTGAGGGCTATGTAGTCTTTTATGTAATTTTCTAATTAAGAAAAGTAGTTTTCAAGTAGTTTTTAATTCAATGAATTAGTGTATTCTGTAACTTTTTATGAATGAAAGTATTTTAGTTTTTCAATTTCCAAGTCCACTGCTTATAATTCCAAAATTACTTTGAGTTTTATTAAATCTTTGTCAAGGCTTGTTATTGTTGTTATTCTAGTACCTCACATCTCTCAATAATCAAAAGAAAGCAAAAAGAATCAGAAAAGAAAAAGAAAACAGGAAATATAAGGAAAGTCACAAAGAAAATTATAAAAATATAAAAGAAGAAAGAAGGAGAATCAGTTGCAGAAGCATGAAATGATTGTGGTTTAGTGCTCAGGGGAGCATAGGGTAATGGTCTTGGTATTGGTTCTCATTGGTGTTACCCCTTTGAACACTTGTAAGAATATTTTTCCATTATTTCTTTTGCATAATCTGTGATAAATCCTATTATTGTTAATTGTTGTTCACCCTTGCTTATCTATGTTAATTATACCTCAATAAGGTTCTAGTTATTAATCTCATAGCTTAGTTTGATCAATTGCTTGGTAAATCACTTTAACAGCCTAGATTAGGGGTGTTTGGTTCTGCTAGTTCAGTTGGCATCCTGTTGTTTTTAGTAACTAAGGCTTGTTTAGATTTCTTTCCTAGGTTAAGATTAGAATAGTATAAGAGTTACATTGGTGGTTTCTTGAGTAAAAAGTCAAATTAGTCTTTAAATTCTCATATATGCTTAACTGTGTAGGTTTTAGGATAGGAGACTTAGATTATTAGGTTAAAACTTATTGAGTTTGCTTAAGGTAGTTTCATTTAGGATAAATATTACATAATTAGTCAGCTAGGATCAACCAAAAGTCACTTTAGTCAACTTTTACAAAAATTGAAAAAGTCAAAATTTCTTAATTGGTCAGAAATCCCACTTCTTGGGTGATTTTTCTTGATTTTTGTAGATCAAACTAAGACCTGAAACTTTTTGAGCTTGAAGTCTACCACCTAGTCTATCAAATCCTGTAGTTGTTACATTTTTAAGAATTTTTTTCAAGCTTGTGCAATCCATTGTTTGGACCTGCAGGGCATGAAACTCCCCTGTGCACCCAGTTTGACCCATTTGTCTTTGGTCACAACTTGGTCATTAATTGACCACAGGGTTTAGTCTTTGGTGTTTTGGATACCTTGTTAGGTACACTTGTTAGATTCATGAGTAGTTTAGATTGAAGGTCTTGTTATCTTAGCTTATTTTGCCCTAAAAGTTCCCCCATTCTCAATGTTCTACTGATTCAACTCAGTTAACTGAGTTTGCTTTTTCTTTTGATTTTCTGAGTGATCAAGGCTTGTTTGAATGTTGTGATTAGTTGTTTGTACCCCACTAGTGATTGTATCTGTGTGTGATTTCCTGGATTGCTCCCTTTGGCTTATTATTGTGACTGCGTATTCATCATAAGCTCACTTTAGTCACAAACCTCACTACTTTGGATCCTTGCTTATTACTTGTTGTGAGTATGTGATTTTGGAGCTTGCATGAAATAGCCTGTGATTATGTTTGCTTAGGAGTAGCTTAATCTTTGATCTTGAGCTTATTGTTGCATTGCTTATCTTTGAACTCACTACAATCTCAGTTTGTGACCCAACCTTCCCAAGGCCACCACAAGCTCACCTTTTGAGCTCATTCCTTGGCCCTGGGCATTTTAGGAACCCCTTCTAGCACACTTTTGATTTCCACTCTTACCCTGCCCTCCAAGGTACACCTGTGGGACCCACTAAGGGCTGCAGATTGCTTGTAAGGCCTGTTTGGGGTCTGAGGTGAATCAGAACAGCTTATTTGCTTATTGTGATGATCTCAATTCATTCCATTGCATGATTCAGCTTATTTCCTGTACACTTAAATGTTAGTAGCTTAAATTGTTCATGGTTCTCAGTTAGATGCTTGTTTGATAAGCTTTTGTACCTTATAATCTCAAGATAAGCACTGTTAAGCTCATTTGTATGCACACAGCTTATTAATAAGATCTAGTAAAAGTCCCTTCGTAAAAAGTGCTTGTTTTTAGTTATAAAATAGTTGTGTAAAATAAAAATTAGAAAAAGACAAAAAAATTAGAAAGTGATAGCTTCTATTTAAGCCATTTTGGCTTATTTTCTGCATATTTATAAGCAACAACTGTTTTTAAATTTTTCCTAGGCTTCTGTAATCATAATAGATTTTTAGTAATTTTTTCAGATTTTTCCTTGATCATTTAGTATTTTTTATAATTTAGTTTAATTTAAATCAATTAAATAATTAGTTTTTAATTATTATTAATTAATTAAAAAGTAGGAAAACTAGCTTTTCTGTTTTAAAATTAGTTTTATAATATTTTAGATTTTTCTAAATTTAATTTTCATTTTTCTAGTTAAATTTCATAATTATTTGTAATTTAGGATAATTTAGTTAATTAAAAAGTAATTAATAATTAGTAATTAATTAAATAGTTGTAAAAATAATTTTAATTTTCCAAAAATTTTCTTATAACATTAGGATTGTAAAAATATAATTTTCACGTTCGTAGGACTTTGTTTACTCCCGTTTCACTTTTTAATTTGCGCGTTCGCGTTTATTTTAAACTCAAACGCGCGTTTTTAGGTTAAATCACGTTTTTTAGGTAATCTGATAATCAGTAATTGTTAATAAAGTGTTTCTAAGTCATTTTCCATCATAATCTCATAGTGTAATCATAATAATCAAATTCCTGACCTTCCTGATTAATCACCCGATCATTTAAAACGTTCACAAATACAATTGCACGCCTCGTCGGGACATAACGACTCGGGGATTCCCTAAACTCCTTGGTTAGTTGGTGTTTGACGTTTGACCGTTCGGAACCAATCACTCCTCAATAGGTGGACATCCAACATATTGTCTAGTGCATTGTATAAAGAATGATGATGAAGTGTTTAGGAGGTTGTAGGTTAATGAAAACGATAAGCTTGGTAATGTTTTTTCGGATGTTGGTTAGCATACAAAGAACTTTATCCTTAAAGTCATGTAGCTCTTCTCTATCAATGCGAGATGATCGTAGGACGAGGCATGTGGTTTTCTCAAAGGAGGTGGAAAGGATTAGAGTATTGTTATCGAGGTGATTTTGGAAAGCGGAAGCACTAATGCGAATTAGAAAGAGGTTGATTGAAAGATATCCAAACACAAATTTCAAATCTCTAAGACTCAATCCTATTAGCTATAAAACTATATGCAAGTGTAGGGGTTCCATAAAACATATTACTAATCCACGTAGTAATAAAGGGATTATAGTTATGCGAGATGAGCATATAAAAGCTAGAACGAAGTGAGATGGCAAGTGATTAGTTCTCAATCCACTAAAACACATTTGTTAGTGACAAAAGATGTCAACAAGATAAAAATCTAAAGACATTATCTAATACAAACAACGCATTCGACTACTAGACATAAAGTTACCACATAGCAACAAATAATTATACTTAGCAATAGCATGACATTATTTAAAACACTTCATTGTGAAATTGTTTTGTTGTTAAGCTTGGACACTTAAGCATATAACAATCTATGTGATAAATTTGTATGATAAAATGTCTTCTAAATGTTTATCATACCAAGAGTACTTCTACAAATAATAAGTGCACACGAAGTGAACAAATAGTGTGACAAAGTTACGAAAGAGACAAGACGAAAAATTTATGCAACCCATGTTTAAACGATAACATTTTGGAGCAAGTATTATATAGATCATCCTAAGCATGGATCTAATAAATGACAACAACATACACAAGCTTTCAAATATATGAATATCATATAAAAGCATCATGTACCAAAATGACATATCATGAGTTAACAAGTAACATGTTAATCATGCAAAACATCATATAAATAAAGAAAGAAAATATCATACAAATCATGTTGATATATAGTAACACGAAACATATAAGCATGCAGGCATCATAAAGATATAACCAAAATTTACACATGAATCAATCAAATAGTTATCATGGTTATGTTAAGATGTCCAATCATATCAAACAAATAACATGTAATCGACGCATGTATGTGTAATGCAAAAAGATTTTAATCTTTGTGTTTGGAATCTATGGTTGAATGATCTAAAGAGAGACATCTTTTATGTTGAGTTTGAGTATGTGTTATGATAGTGATTTGATCATCAAAGACCAAGAGATGTGTTTGTGTGTGATAATGGAATATGTTAAGAACGTTCTCAAGAACGCTCTTTGGAACAGGAATCTAAGTGAAATTACTAAATTCAATAGATCTTGTGTGTGCTATAGAGATGAGTAGAATAGGCATAGGGTTTAAATTGGGTTATGAGCAAGATTTGTTTATGATGAACGCTTGAAAGGAAATAGACACATATGTTGTCTTTCAATAAGTAGGGTTATCATGTGGAATAAAGTCACCATGCTTATGAAAATAAGAATGATGAGATGATGAGGAGGCTCTAGATCCTAGAACTTGCAGATGTTGATTTGAGGTTTAATGAGATATATGCAGAAGTTAAAAGTATTGCTAATACTTTAATAACTTGTGAAAGTGATACTGCTTAAACCTAGTGTAATTGAATGTGTGCTTCATGCTCATTTGATGGTGAAGGTTCTAATCCTATAGGTGGTAAAGTTTGGTTGACGACCGAGAGTGGATATGTAAAATGAGGTGGTGATTGCTTGACAACACTTGAAGCTTGAATATCTTCTTTGTGTTCTTCACTTGCTAGAAAGTGGAAAGACGCATTTCATAATGAAATTCACTTGACTTTTGACGACATAGATAAATATGTTAATGAGTGTATGGATATGACAATTGCCCTTTGTTTCAAAGAGCGACACAAGGGTGAACATAGTTTTATGTATCATGAAAGGTGGTTTAATCTTAATGGGTTAGGTTGTAGTGGGGATGACACACTTGTTTGGTTACATTGTGGAATCTTCTTGTGAAGATGACTAGGTAGAGTTATTGGTGAAGATGATATTGACTCTTGGTTTCTTTGAGGGCATGGAAATGGTGGATGACTCGATATTGATAGGACAAAGGATAACTCGGCTTCTCATTTCACATTGGTTGTTTGAGGTTTGAGTGATGAAAGGTTATGAGGAAGATGCTTGAAGTTTTGCTCATGTTTGTGAAGCTTATGGGCTGAGATATATCACAAGGTGAATGTGATGAGATGATGGTGAAAGAACAAGTGAACTTAAGTGCTAAATGTTTAAGGATGAAAACCTATTGACATTTGTTTTTGTTCATATTGATTGGGAGAGTACTATAATAAGTGTTCTAGTTGTGATGAGTGTTTTAACAAACATTGTTAAACTACTTGGGTGTTGAATTTCGGATATGACTTTTAATGACTATGGTAGTAAGTCAAGTTTACTTGAATATTTCGAACGAAATACTTAAGTTGTCAATCTTACTTAGTTGAGATTGGATAGCATAAAATGATAGCAAGACTCGATAATACATCTATAACTTAAGAGTAAGTTATGACTCGATGTAAATCCTTATCGTCTTGAAGGATGACATATTATTTTCATGTTAACCAAGTGAGGTAACATATGTAGATACAAGACAATATCTATAGTCATAAGTTGGACTTGTGATTGTGATATTGTATGTAATCTTTGCAAATAATGAGTCCGGATTTGTTAGGAAGTTGTCAAGTCACCAAATAAGTGAATGAAGGATGAGTTAGGGATGGAAGAATGTAGTGAATGTATGTAGTGATCATAAATACTAAGTGGTTCGAGAATTGCAAGGAGAAAGTTTCCAGATTCCTTCCTTTAAGGAGAAAGGTATCTTGGATCATTCTTGCGAAATTTAGAAAGTGTTATTACAGATGATTATCCTATAGGTGCAAGTGAGAAGTCCTAATCCTAACAAGAGTGAACATCAGTGAGAAGAATCCTAGTGATGAAATTGAGTGATCTTGAGTGAGGGTCTTAAATGAAAAATTCAGAAGGAAGATGCAGGATTGGCGGAACCATACGAATACACAGGCGGAACCCAGATTTTGGTTCCGCCTGGTCCGTTGGGCCAAATTCTGGAGTACCCAGAAATGCACTGGCGGAACCCAATATTTGGTTCCGCCAGGTCTGAAAAAAGTGGCAGTCCACTATTTTGACCATCGAGACAATTTTCAAATTTTTCGAAAACTCCTAAAAAAAAACTTTATACCATATCTGATTAGGAAATGCAAGAAATGGATGTAGAAACACTCTTACCGATAGACTTTGATCAGGGGCTAGCGAATTTCACTATACTTAATGAAATATCCATAAACATGAAAATTTGACAACATCCCAAATGTTGTCTGCCTGCATATCCGTTAGTACAAGACAATGTACAAAGATAACAAAAGATCCTAGAAGTACATATATCCATGAAACACATTGTTTAACTATCAAATAGTTCAAATTTTAAGTAGTGCCAAACACTCCTTAACAATGGATATTTATTGACTCCCGAAACCCGTTCAAGTATCCTAATAATACTTGGAACATATGCACCTAATTAGATGTGATAGATTAAAACCAAAAACACATATTCTAACCCATGTTAGCATATAGATTAAGCCGATGATTATGAGCTTACCATAAATGGAAATTAAGCCAAACATGGAAAATTGATAAAAACAAAGTGTTATCATCCAAACATGATACGGTTAGTTTACATGATCAATCAAAGATAAGTTTCTATCTTATAGCACGACACATTCATTAAACATCATTGTAGAAGCATGTATATCAAACACCATTTTACAAGAATACTACATCTTTAAAAGTGTAGTGACTCATTTAGACGCATGACCATATTCCAAAATATTTAATTAGTATTACTTAATTCTCATTCCTAAGTGAATTATGCAAAATAATCACATAACATATTCAAGGAAGAATATCTAAATCAATAAGCAATACAAACACAAATTTTCAACTTAGTACACACAATCTAGCAAATATCCTATTGTGTATAAACATGAATTAGACAAACAAGCAAATGAATATCATGACAAGATTGACACTCATGAATCACAAATAAACAAATGCAATCACAACTTTCAATAAGCAAATACCATATATGCATACAACTAAAACAAGTAGTCATTTAGCATAACATAAAAAGAAATATACTTTTCGTCACTTTGCGTTTAAATATGACGATGTATGCCAAGCTTGATTAGTTTCCTTTATATATATGAATATCACAAAATTCTTTAGTTTCAAAGAAAATAATGTCAATGTTCAAAGGATACTAACTTATATTGCCTAACTCAAAAGTTTGAGTTTCTACGTCAAAATGAAACTTGATATTTTGAACACATTGAAGTATTTGGTTTAATCTTTTGACTTCAGATTATATTTAGGCCATAACATCATTTTTAAAAGAAAGTAGACACAATTACCTTCAAATTGATAGGTGGCGCGACTCCTACAGACTTACGGTTAATTAGTTATGAATTTTTGAAGTTTACAAAAAAATTTGACTGTGCAGCCAAGGAACCCTCGTCCAAAGTGCAAGGAACCCACGGGGTCTGCTGTAACAAATTTTCATAAAATGCTAAAAACATGTATTTCGCATAGCGAGAATATGTAGGACTTACTAGATTTGTTAGTAAACATATAATACACCTATTTTAACATTATTTCTTCTTATGTGACTCATCTAATCATTTACGGAGGTGATTATTCAACTAAATTTTTGGTTATCCCAAACACTCCTTTTAAAACCGTATTTTACGTACATTAGCTCTAACCACATAATTTGATTCTTACAAATTATAAGAAATGTTTTCTTTTATTTTTCAAGGACACCTTCAAGCTTGTATACAAAGTAACATTTAACAACAAAATTTCTAAGTATACTTAGCGAAACATTTTTCATATTATATTCCGCTTCAATGGTAATTTGATACATGGATCGTACTCCATTTTAAAACCCATTTGTTTTGAAAATAAGAGCTACGAGACTCTGGTACCAATTGAGAAAACTAGAAGGGGGGTTGAATAGTTTACCGTTTAAAAACTTTAAACTTGTTGTACCAAATGTCCATTTTTAGCTTGTTCTAATATGAAAGATGTTACTTGTAGTTTATGACTAACATAACTTAAAACATGTTATCACACAAGTACAATCAACAAGTCACAACACAAACAATCACATAATGCAAACATTAAAGTAAAGCAATAAGTAAAAGGAAAGTGCAAACCGAACACGAAGATTTATAGTGGTTCGGTCACGGATCTCCTCTCTGCCCTACTCCACTCCTCGAGTACCCAACTCGAGAGTTACTTCACTAGATCAACAACCTCCCTTCTCGGCTGAGAAAACCTTACAATCGTCGCTTACACTTTATCCGGTGCAAAGCTAGATACCGAGTTCTTTTACAAGGTACAACCACTCCTATCGTCGCTTATACAATATTTCCGACACTAAGCTAGATGCCGAGTTCTTTACCAAGGGTACAACCACTCCCGCTATGTTTTGTGGCCCAACATAAAAACCTTGTGTTTTATGGCACAAACACATAAACCATCTAATCTATATTGTGATGACACAATGATGATCCATGACATAAAAGTCTAATGGATATGCATGCCTAATCTACATGAACTTCTTGAATAAGAAGTCTTCAACCATTGAGGATGTCAAGTGCCCTTGAATCTTCATATGTTGGAATGCTTTAATGAATGATGACTTCAAGATCTTGTAACCTTCTTGGTGGATCATGAAGTGTGATATGCTTACAACAAAGATGAATGTTAGAAGCATTATGATCATTATTGAAAGGGTGACTCATGTGTGTTTTCTACATTGCTTTCTACTACTCTAGATATGTGTTTTATGATAGAGAGAATGGATGTTCAAAGTCATCAACCTAATGAGAAGACCATGGGCTACTATTTATAGAAAAACAATTTTGCCATCCCGCAGATACGGCGGAACCCTCAGAAGGGTTCCTTCCGTTATGCCCGAGGGTTCCTTGGGGACCTGACAGCAAACTTACAAACATTACTCAAAATCTTTTCATATCTTTCACAATGTCACATCAAGTTACTTCTAGTCAAACACACAATAGATAAATCCAAAATGTGTAAGAGGTCTTATGAAAAGTCAAACACTCAACCTTTTCATAAATGCACATGATGTGATGTATATATATATATATATATATATATATATATATATATATATATATATATATATATATATATATTAAGATTAAGATATATATCAAAGTAAACTTATATATATTACCTAAGTAATGTTGTTATAGTAAGTTAATGAGTTACTAAAAATGTTTGATTCCTAATGTCATCACATTTTTATCATTTGTAAAACTTACTAATATTACTTTAACACCTAAAGTGGCACTTATTCTATTTGACACCTGATGAGGCGAAAAATGAACCACTTTTAGGGGGTCATTTAAGCCCGAAATTGAATTTATTTGATCAAATATTGCCCTAAATCGTTCCTTTTGTGATTTTAGGTACTTTGGGAGTGAAATCTGGAAAAGAAGGCATTTTGGACGTTTTTGGAGCATAAAAGTGAAGAAAACGGCAAAGTCTCAATTTTCCAAGCTGGGAACAGTAGGTGACGGCGTCAAGAGTAACTTCCTGACGGCGTCAAGAGTAATTTTCATGACGACCCAGTACAGAAATGACGGCGTCACAAGGAAGAGCGTCAAGAGTAAAATACGTGACGGCCTGGAAACACATAATACTTGACGGCGTCAGAAGTAGATCAAGGCAGTCCGAGAAGTATTTTGACGGCGAGATGATGGCGTCACCAATTTGGTCTTGACGCCGTCAGACCCTATTTCCTATATATAGTTTTCTAATTTTTACACATTAAGAGAGGAAGTTTTGGAGAAACCCTAAGGCCGAACCTAATACAATTTTTGTAGGTTTTTCAAGGGTTTTCAGCCCTTGAAACCTTTCAAGTGTAATTGAGATAAGTGTTCTTTTAATTCAATCAATATGTCTATGTGTTGGTTGTCTATATCTTGTTCTTATCTTAATTCCACTATGCTAGGCTAGATCTCTCTTGTGTTTGCTTGGATCTAATGAAACCTAGATGTTAATTATGTGTTGATTACTTGTTTATGGTTGTATTGGATGAATGATTTCAATGTTAGGCTTAAGAAAACTGGCAGATCTCCAAATGGTAACATGCTTGAACGTCTTAGGAAACATGAACCGATGGGCACTAGGTTTTATTGGTTGTATTAAATGCATGAGTAAATTCTAATGATCCCATGTTAGGAGCTTCTTAGCCGGCTCGACATAGGAGTGAAGTAGGCACTCATAGGATTGGGGAGTTAAGTGTGCTACCCCATGAATGGTATTAAGGAATACAATCCATCATCTACGCAACTATAACAAGTAATTAACGTGTAAAAGATGTCTAGGGAGTAGTGAAATCTAAGTAAACACAACTTCTCCATTTATTGCTCACAACCTTAGTATAAATTAGTTTTATTTTCATTTCTAGTATTTTATTTTGATTGCATCTTTAGTATTGGGTTAGTTGACTAGCAACTAATTCCGCCCATATCCTTCAAACCCGAGATTTTACTTTGCTTTCTAAAAATTATAAAAATACAAAAATAATCATCTGTCATCCCTAGCACTA
This sequence comes from Artemisia argyi, assembly GCA_030686995.1. Classification (NCBI taxonomy): domain Eukaryota; kingdom Viridiplantae; phylum Streptophyta; class Magnoliopsida; order Asterales; family Asteraceae; genus Artemisia; species Artemisia argyi. The sequence continues at coordinate 108,536,959 of CM060693.1, forward strand.
GTAATTAGGTTTTCTAATCCTAGCGACACTATTCCTAGCTGAACAATCAATCCCCCGGTACTTGTCACTATACTATACTATAACGATCAGGTACACTGCCTGGCGGGGGTTCTAAGCTTCTCAAGATCCCTTGAGAGGTAAAGCCTGGTGCGATCCCCACGTATCAAGTTTTTGGCGCCGTTGCCGGGGAATAGTTATTGTCTAGGTTAGAATTTCTTTTTATTAGGTCTACTTGCTAGATTCCTTTCTAGTAAGATTTTATTTTTATTTTTAGGTTTCTTTAGTCTATCTTATTTCTTTGTTTCTTTGTTTGTAACTCTTCACCACCCGACATCATGGACAACGGGAACATCTTTAAACCCGTCATCCCACGACAACAAAACCCACCACTAGAACCCCTTAGGCCCCGAACCTTAGGAGAGTATTCCCGACCTAGCCACCAAGGCTATCGAAACACCATTGAGCTCACCGGAGCCAATGTGACCCCCTTGCGATCCAACACCATCCGGTTGGTGCAAAGCGGATGTGCATTCCGTGGACTTCGTTCCGAAGATCCAAATCAACATCTTAAGGACTTCCTTAAAATCGTAGATTCCATAGACCTAAGTGTTGAAACTAGAGAGACAACCCGATTACGCCTATTCCAATTCTCTATACGGGATCAAGCTAGTCAATGGCTTGAGCGTTTACCCGCGGGATCCATCACCACATGGGATGATCTCACCACTCGTTTCCTTGCTCAATTTTTCCCACCGGGGAGAACTACTAAGCTTAGAAATGACATCTTGATGTTCCAACAACATCAAAATGAAACCTTTTACGAAGCATGGACTCGATATAAAGACCTGCTCCGAAAAGTCCCTCATCATGGCATCAAACCATGGCTCCAGATTCAAATCTTTTACGATAAAGTTGACTATCAAACAAGGAGAGCTATTGATTACGCAGCCAAGGGCAGGCTTAACAGACTTAGCATTGATGAATGCTGGAAAGTTCTTGAGGGGTTGGCGCAATACGAAGAAGAAGGATGGGAGGACCCAATGTTTCCAAGCAAGGGAAAACTTGACTACGCACACGCCACCCAAGAGCAGTTATTAGGAAGTATCGAGAAGCAGGTAAAAGAATTAAGGAGTATTGAGAAACCTGCTTTACATAGGAATGCGGTTATTAACCATAATTTTCCTGAACGTTCACAACAAGAGGAATTCGAAGGGATAATGGTAACCTTCATGAATAATCAGGAAAAACAAATCCAGTACCTCGAAGCACGCATGGAAAGCACTCACAATGCTTTTATGGATTTAGCAGACCAATTCATATCAAGGATCAAAGAGAAGATCAAAGAAAATTCCGCACCTAGAAAAATCGAAAAAGTCTTTGAGGTTTCAATTCCTTTGGTGTTTGACCAAGAGGATAACGAGAAATCTTCCCCAAGTGCTTCGCCATCAATCACTTCCCACTTTTGTGAGCATCCTCAGGAAGAGAAGAGTTTACAATTTCATAACATTTTCATTGGATGCTTGCAAACCACGCTCCCAAACTTTTGCAAGAGACGTTCTTTTGGTTTTAAACCCGGTGTGAAGAGGTTGCACCTCAAAAACACCACAAATTTGAAACCCTCTATGGAACAACACCTCTTGGTACATACCGGTGATCCGTGCGAAGGTTACAACTTAACTAAAACATCACCCATTCTTTTCTACAACCATACCTCTTTCCGTGACAGTAATGAAACGTTCGACCCTGGTGGACTTCACTAATGGAATAGCTACTCATGGTTTTACTTGTGTTTAGCTATTCACACAAAGTGCAGGGACTAAATGTGGAATTACTCCATTTCTCACCTCACACGGACATCTGATTCAGCAATATTAACCCAAATCCAATCACTTTCAACCCATACCCCACAATTCTCACCCAAAGTGCTGCTACCACTCCGAATCTCCACCCTTCAATTCAACGTCTTCCGCGACCAATCTTCACTCGGTAAGTAGTTTTTCTTCACTCTTTTTCGATCAATTGTCCTTAGGATCAATCAATTTTGAAAACCCCTTTCGCCCAAAATCCCATTTTTGACCCATCATTAACAAATCGTAATGCCATCCATTTGGTGATTTGTAAACATGGGGTTACCCTTTAATGATGTTATTCCACTCGAATCATGCATTAGTTTAGGAAAAGCCATTCATGCTACGGATTTTTTGACCCCCCACCCATGTTTTCTGATTAAAGGAGCGTTTGGGTAATGGGTTAAGAGTTTGAAAATTGATTTTTCCCTCGCAATTGCATGATTCGGATTCTGCTAGATCTGACGGCGTCAGGACCTTCTTCCTGACGGCGTCAGATGTGTCTGACAGCAAGAATCAATAAAATTCTCGTTCTAATTGCTTCCGTTCACTCTATCTTTTTCCAGGAAAATGAGCAAGCGATCTCGCCAACATCGTGGCAGCTCTTCCAGGTCACAAAGAGTTAATTATGGAGAATTGCTCCATAGTTGGGGCGAATTTGACACTGTTGGCGCCACCACCAAGTATGCGGAACTTTGTAACCATCATATTGATGCTGGGGCCGTGGTTGATTGGGAGTTTCTTAGGTCCCAGGGGTTGGAAGCTGTGTTTTTGGAGAGGATCCACACTGATGGGTTTGCGGGTCCTCAATGGGAGAGGTTGTTTAGGATTAGGGAGACGGTGTATAGTGAGTTGGTGAGGGAGTTCTTTGCGACCTTCCATTTTGATCATGCTGAGGCTAGGACAGACATGGGGGGCACCACTATCTACTTTAGGCTAGGAGGGGAAGTGCGTTCATGCTCGGTTACTGAGTTTGGTTGGAGGATAGGATTGTATAATAGGGAGGAGGCGGTTGATGGAGATTTTATGCAGAGGTTGTTGAATGGGGAGACTCAGAGGAGTGATATGAGGTGTGTCACTTTTTGGCCGACCATTGGGGACGGGGTTTACACCTCGACTACTGGGGCTGCATCCATCAGGGACCCCATAGTTAGGTTAGTCCACAGGTGCATCACATACAGCCTGTCAGGACGTCATGGCACCACTCACCGTGTCACTGCTTCAGATCTTTTCTACCTATACACCATCTTTTCAGCGGATGTCTACTGCAACATCCCATTTTGGGTAGCTAGTTATTTGAGGACCAGTGTGGGTGAGAGGGATATCGATAAGGTGTATGGGGGGATGTTCGTGACCCGGTTGGCTCATTCCTATGATCTTCTTACTCCTCCGATCATGGGATACTTGAGCGACTGTGGGGCTTGTAGGGTAGTGAGGGCTAAATCCCTCAGGCAGATGAGCATCGTGATACTAGAGAGGAATGGGACCTATAACTGGTATGAGGCAGGGAGGCCTGATGATGAGGATGATGATGATGATGATGATGAGGTAGGGCCCCAGCAGCATCAGTTCCAGGGTTATGAGGAGGGGACAGCTGACTACTACCGACACATGAGTCAGGGAGACTGGCAGGCACACCAGGGTGCCTGGATGGGTCAGGTGGACGCATGGCGGACCACCACTGACCAGCGCTTTGATTGTATGTATGATCACACCATCCGCCAGATGCAGCATCTCTCCACCCATGATCAGCTTGAGCCTCACCTGCAGATTGACCCATTCCCCGGCCGTGAGACTGACTACCCTCCCTACGGGTACACCGGACACCTCCCTCCTGGCTATGACTACCGTTTCGGTTCTCCTCCCCAGTGATCTCTTTTGATGTCTGTTATTTCTGAACAATTCATTGATGGTTGTGTAATTTGAAACAATTGGTACTGTAATAGTTTAGGATGCGGCCTCTGTTGGCCTTGAACAATTTTATTTTCATGTTTACGTTTACTTGAAATAATGGAATGTGCTTGTGGTGACATTCTTCATTTTGTGTGATTTTTATTTTGTTTGTTCGTTATTTGCTTCCGTATGCATGCTTTATTTTTATTGTTGGTAGATCAGGTTTCTAAACTAAAAAGTGGAAATACTTTACTTTGTTGTTTTGGCTTAGTCTTAAATCCACCTAAAAGTATTTTTGCAAAAGATAAGTGTAAGGGGAAACCCCAAATATGTTTTTAAGAAACAAACCGATCATGATTCTCCACAATATTAAATGAACATGTGTATTCGTAATTGTTAGAGTCAAATGCTTGTATCGAGTCATAATGAAGTTTTGCAGGATTTTCCAGGAAGTAGGACCAAGTTTTTCCTGAAATTTTCTGGAAACTTAACATAAGATTTTCTGCAGGTCAATCCTGACGGCGTCACGAGCTTGCTCTTGACGGCGTCATGTGTAAAAATCTGGAAATTTTACCGGTTTTGTTTTTCTAACGGAGTCTTAAAGTTTTTGTTGAACTATTAAGTTTTATAATCTCCAAGAAATCTGCAAACTTCATTCCACAAGCATTATATCTTATCTTATTTTCTAGGATTTAGAAACTTATATAGGATGCCGCCGATTTTATGTGAGGTTGTCTTGTTTGTTTTCTCAGGATTTATAGGTTATGTATGACAAGAAGATGATTTATATTCTGGAAGGGAAGCTTTGATTGTTCATTTTCTTGGAGGAAGATTTAACCTGGCCACCTAATTATCCATACCGAGCGAATCAGGGGAGTATTTGATTTCATTTGTTTTACTTATTTCACTTTTACATTCTTTACTTGAACATTGGGGACAATGTTCATCTTAAGTGTAAGGGGAGGGTAAAATGATGATACCTTACAAATACACTTTCGCTTGAGTTTGCTTTGTTTGATGGTAGGTGTGTAATAAAACTATGAGAAATACTTGTTAGTGCAATTTCAGCGCCAAATTTAAAATTTTTTACAACATTTAGGAGTGAAACTTTAGCCATAGCAAGCGTCTCATGGATAGGAGATTGTATGACTAGCACATAACCGTATATTCAGAAAAAATTTCCACCCAAATATGTGAGGTTCGCCTTTAGATTTGATAGGAAAAGCATTTACTATTAGTGCTTATGAGTGTACCGGTAGCATTTAGATTCTAGAACTTGCGTTAGTGATGCATCCCGAGACCGCTAGTGAGACTACATTTGTGTAGTAGGATTTACTACATGATAGGAGGCATTAGGATCACCCTTGTGTTAAACCCGTATTATAATTACTTGACCACTTAAGTCATATTACTTGGCTACTTAAGTCAACTAATTTTTCCCACACCATTAGCGTTGTACTCATTTTTAGTACACGAAACCCCTAGTACACCCCTCCGAGCCTATCTTTTTGTTTCTAACTTTAAGCATCTTACTTAAAGGAAGAATTTGTTACACCCCACTTAAATGTACACCCAAATCGTCTTAGCCTTCCGTGTATGCGCTCATTTTTAGTGCATTATTGTTATTTGTTAAACCCTAAGTTAACTATCTAATTGATTACATGGTTGCTAAGTCGAGTCATATCCTTGTACATGTTGTTTTGGGACGATTGGGACTCATGGGTAAAGTACTTATTTTATGGAGTAATGGGGAAGAACATCATTTATTACCCCCGTATGTGCGTTAATCTTAAAAGTACTCCAAGTGTTTTGATTTTCTTAATTCGAGTCATTAGATTAGTTTATTGTAAAGTATGTAAAAATTCAAGTGTAAGGTGAATGTTCATTCCCTATGATGTATTATTTTGGATGGTAGGGTAAGAGTGTATGCAAAAAAAAAAAAAAAAAAAAAAAAAAAAAAAAAAAAAAAAAAATCAAGAAAAAGAAAAAAAAATAGAAAAAGAAAAAGAGAAAAAAAAAACATACGGACTACCATCCCTTTATATTCTATGTTCATTTTATGTTTTTGTTATTTTTCATTTATTAGCTTAAGTCGAGTCTAGTCTTGGTTTAGCAACGCCATGTTGTACCGTGTATTTCATATCCCTACACCTAACGTTACAACCCTTTAAAAGACCTCTTTGATAGTTTATCCTAGGTGCTTACGCCATGTGATGGAGGTTTGATCCTTTCCCAAGCCTATGGTAATCTATTTTGCTATGACAGGTAGTGAGAGATATCTTCCGTTTTCATATTGTAATTTATACTTTATTACACCCGAGAGATGTGAGTATCTAAACACTATTTGTGAGGTGCTAGTATATGACCTTCGTGCTTGTCTATTGGTCTTTAGTGGAACGATTATTTGTTGTAATTACTTTTATATTAGTGTTAAATGACCCCTAACTTGTATTTTGACTAGAATAAAAGCGCATTTGCTTGAGGACAAGCAAATCTCAAGTGTAAGGGTATATGATGAGGCGAAAAATGAACCACTTTTAGGGGGTCATTTAAGCCCGGAATTGAATTTATTTGATCAAATATTGCCCTAAATCGTTCCTTTTGTGATTTTAGGTACTTTGGGAGTGAAATCTGGAAAAGAAGGCATTTTGGACGTTTTTGGAGCATAAAAGTGAAGAAAACGGCAAAGTCTCAATTTTCCAAGCTGGGAACAGTAGGTGACGGCGTCAAGAGTAACTTCCTGACGGCGTCAAGAGTAATTTTCATGACGACCCAGTACAGAAATGACGGCGTCACAAGGAAGAGCGTCAAGAGTAAAATACGTGACGGCCTGGAAACACATAATACTTGACGGCGTCAGAAGTAGATCAAGGCAGTCCGAGAAGTATTTTGGCGGCGAGATGACGGCGTCACCAATTTGGTCTTGACGCCGTCAGACCCTATTTCCTATATATAGTTTTCTAATTTTTACACATTAAGAGAGGAAGTTTTGGAGAAACCCTAAGGCCGAACCTAATACGATTTTTACAGGTTTTTCAAGGGTTTTCAGCCCTTGAAACCTTTCAAGTGTAATTGAGATAAGTGTTCTTTTAATTCAATCAATATGTCTATGTGTTGGTTGTCTATATCTTGTTCTTATCTTAATTCCACTATGCTAGGCTAGATCTCTCTTGTGTTTGCTTGGATCTAATGAAACCTAAATGTTAATTATGTGTTGATTACTTGTTTATGGTTGTATTGGATGAATGATTTCAATGTTAGGCTTAAGAAAACTGGCAGATCTCCAAATGGTAACATGCTTGAACGTCTTAGGAAACATGAACCGATGGGCACTAGGTTTTATTGGTTATATTTAATGCATGAGTAAATTCTAATGATCCCATGTTAGGAGCTTCTTAGCCGGCTCGACATAGGAGTGAAGTAGGCACTCATAGGATTGGGGAGTTAAGTGCGTTACCCCATGAATGGTATTAAGGAATACAATCCGTCATCCACGCAACTATAACAAGTAATTAACGTGTAAAAGATGTCTAGGGAGTAGTGAAATCTAAGTAAACACAACTTCTCCATTTATTGCTCACAACCTTAGTATAAATTAGTTTTATTTTCATTTCTAGTATTTTATTTTGATTGCATCTTTAGTATTGGGTTAGTTGACTAGCAACTAATTCCGCCCATATCCTTCAAACCTGAGATTTTACTTTGCTTTCTAAAAATTATAAAAATACAAAAATAATCATCCGTCATCTCTAGCACTAGTAATTAGGTTTTCTAATCCTAGCGACACTATTCCTAGCTGAACGATCAATCCCCCGGTACTTGTCACTATACTATACTACAACGATCAGGTACACTGCCTGGTGGGGGTTGTAAGCTTCTCGAGATCCCTTGAGAGGTAAAGCCTGGTGCGATCCCCACGTATCGACACCGAAAGTGCACTTTGACACCTAAAATACTTAAAGACCCTAAAAGTATTTTAGTCATTCTAAATGGTTGGTCAAGGGGTTTGATCATAATGCTACTTAACAAACATGTACAAACCTGTGTTGTAGCATACGATGACTCTAGACGTTGAGAGGTGTTGAATGTTTGTTGAGACAAAGTATGATTACAAGTAACTTGTACATTTTACGTTATGTTTCAAGTTATACGTTTGTCATCAATCAAAACAAAAGAGACTATATAGATTAAATATCGTAATATTTGCACTAACAGTATGGATACAAGTCTTAAGGTTTTTTTTTATTCAGACTGGGCAAAGTGTAAAGTGACCAGAAGGTCTATTACTGGTTATGTTGTATTTCTTGGAAACAGTTTGGTTTCTTGGAAAAGTAAAAAACAAGCTGTTGTGCCTAGGTCCTCTACAGAGGCTGAGTTTAGAGCCATGTGTAATGGTTATTGTGAGGTGATATGGATCAATAAAGTTTTATCTCATCTGCAGGTTGATGTTAATCTGCTTATAGACATGTATTGTGATAATAATTTTGCAATGCAGATTGCTGTGAATCCAGTATTACATGAGAGAAGTAAACATTTTGAAGTTGACCTTTAATTTTTAAGAGAAAAAGTTGCATCAGGTTTTATAAAAACAAAAAAGGTCAAATCAGAAGATAACATTGCAGACTTACTAACAAAAGGGCTCAGTATATCTGACCATAACTGTTGGTCCTTTTTACTTGGTTAACTATAACTACAAAGCTAAAGTAACCAAGTTATATGACTTTAAAACAAAGATGTATAAAATGATTAACAATAAAGTAACGTAAGAATAAGAGACAATATTTTTCAACGTTTAATTCTTTATTAGAAGTTAATCAAAAGAATCGTACCCAAGTGTTTGCGGAATAACACTTGGGATTGAAAACGACAAGTATGGTATAGACTCCTCACTAAACTCAATCTATGTTAAGTAACAACTTTCAGGACCCACTGAGGTATCTCAGGGGTTATGTTGTTCTTTGGGGGAGTAAAAGTGGTTTGCGAATGCTTTGCATTAATTGCACAAACTTGTCAACTTTTACTCCTCTCTTATGCTACCTATTTATACACAAATGTGAACAACTCTATTATACAATGGACCTAAGTGTTCCTCAATAAAATCTTGATAGATTTTATTCTCTGGCAAGGGAAACTTCTTTGGGTTAAGTCCAAAAGGCACTTTCTGATGACAGCCTGGTTTTAGCCATTTGAGGAAAGTTTGACCTTAAAGTGATAAAGCACTTTAGTGAAACAGATCAAACTTTCCCGCCCAGTCCCGCCAAAACTTCAGTCTTTTAGTCATCAGTCTTCAGTACCATGAAGTTGTTGAGGAGTCATGGGGTTCAGTGAGTTATTGCCATCCTCACTGAACCCATCACCTTCTTCTTGGCTTAGATCACACTTCACTGAGTTCCGCCTCACTGAATGGAGAACCTTTCTTCTTAGGCTCGGTCTAAGCATCCTGAAGATGACTCACTGAGTTACTGTTCACTCAGTGACTTGTTTATACTTAGGTTATTTTACGTTCAAATCCTTGCAAGAAGAAGATTGAGGAATTCAGTGACCCAACAATAACAAATTTTGCAAAAGTCTTGGTTTGTTTAATGTTTTTTCAGGATAAAGCTGATGGGGGAGATTAAGGAAGCTAAAGCTTATGGGGGAGTTGGTCAACCACATGAGTCCAGGAGTCATTCAATCATAGTTCAAGCAAAGAGTGTGCCCGCCCAAATCTTCAAGGACTAAAGGTGGACATTATTGAAGACATGAAGGACTCTTTGTGTAACTTAATTTAAGAGAGCTATATATAGTTTTTAGTCTCTCATTAGGAGTATTATTTTCTCATATTTTCTGTGTGTATTCTCTCTCACTTGTTGTTCTCTGAGTTTGAGAGAAATCTTAGTTTTTTTTTTTTTTTTTTTTTTTTTTTTTAGCTTAACAAGTATTAATAAAAATAAGTGAGCCAAGGGGAGGTTAGCTGGGTTCACATGTATTGAATATGTGTTGATTTAGCTTTAGTTTATAAATTTCTACATATATGCTTCATCCACATCAGATGAGTAACTTAAAGCTAGGTGTATAGCGTAGATGAATGTCAAATATGCACACATTGTTCAGTTAAAACTTGGAAGATACTATATTTAGTTTCACTTAAGTTACCCAAAACACCACTAATTATAGGGGGTGAGCGTGGTTCGGTTTGGGTCGGTTTTTGGCTAAACCGAAACCGAACCGAAATATTCGGTTTTTATAAAACCCAAAACCGAAACGGTTCGGTTTTTTCGGTTTATTATCGATTTTCATTCGATTTTTCGGTTATTTCAGTTTTTAACCGTTATATTTGGGTGTGGCCAATTTATACCAACAAACTTGTTTTACGTAGAAAATTGGTTATTCATCTTTACTTTTTTGTCAATCTAAACCTAATAATGTTTATCCGATATTTCTACAATTACACACATATAGATGAGACACACACACATGCAAGTGAACATACACATAGTATATTTATTGTCACATATTTATTGATATATTGTCAAATAAACACACGTATAAGACAAACACGCATATAAATGTTAAGATAAATATATAATAAATCCTCTCACAAATTAAATATGAAGTTATTAATTGATTTATTAGTTATTAATTTATATTATATTAATTATATACTATTATATATTACAAACGGTTCGGTTCAGTTTTTACGGTTTAGTTTTTGGATGAGAACCAAAACTTAACCGAAATTTCTGTTTTTGAAAAAAATAAAAATCGAACCATTGGTTTTTAGTTTCGGTCGGTTATTTCAGTTCGGCTTTTTCGGTTTTCGATTTGGTTTTGATTTTTTTTTTTTTTTTTTTTTTTTTTTTTTTTTCTTCTGCTCACCCTTAACTAATTATATGAACCATTGGTCTTATATGAAGGTTATGCAGAATTTCGGGCCTTATATCGGGTTGACCCGATAACATTAGTAATCTAACCTGAACCCGACCCGATAATGTTGTCGGGTTATCGGGTTCGGGTCAAACCAACCCGGCAATATTTTTCACCCGATTTAACCCGACCCGATTATAGTGTTCCAATCAAAAGTGTGAGGTAATCATTTCCTAATTATAGTGTCGGGTTCGGGTCAGGTAAATCCGACCATACACCCCTAATTATAGTGTTCCAATCAAAAGTGTGAGGTAGAGGTGGCAATTTGTGTCCAAAATCAAAAAAATTGGCTAAATGGGTAAATTTTTAAAAGATTTGGGTACATTTGGTCCCCCTCTTTTTTTTAAAATGGGCATATATTGCCCATTTAGAAATTAAATGGGCACATGTTTTTCTCTCGCATTAAATTGTTTTTAATGAAAAACTTATGAATATAATATATTTAGTTACTTAAATATAAATGAGGTGTTACGTTTCAGGAATTTTTTTTGTTGTTTTAAGTCTTTTTTAAGACGATTCGTATAACATGCGCCCGTTTAGCCCGTGCCCGTTTAGCCCATAGTCCGTTTAGCCCGTAGCCCGTGCCCGCCCGTTTTGACACCTCTAGTGTGAGGTAATCATTTCCTATCTCATTTACTCCTACCCATCTCAGATACCAACTAACTTTTGTGACTTTTCCCTCATTTTTCAGTTTTTTTACTACATTTGTTTCTTTTTTCTCTCATCTAGATCTCATATTGTACATTTACATTTTCTAACATGCTTTCATATTATAAATTGCAGATAGAGGTGCTGGTGAATGAAAAGGCCACATTATTCACAGCTTTCTTCTTGCTCGGCATTTCACGATATTGTAATTTACCATCTCACTTTTTTAATTTTCCACCTTTTGTTCTTGTGATCATCAGCAACATAATTATGTTCTTTTTTTATTTATAGTTATGGTGATACATCTTTGAAGAAAGACGATAACGACAGCTAACGGTTGTTTACAAGGCATCCAAGGTACATACATTATATATATATTTTGTTGCAGTCATGGATGTTAAAGGAGACCCTGCACATTTGGTGACAGATATTATCTATCATCAAAGTTCATGTTTTCATGTTTCAGATTCTATATGCAGCAGTTTCGGCTAGCCGGGAATATAATATTTGAGAATCTGAAGTGTATATATGTAGTTCTTTTCAGCATCGCGAGCTTAAAAAGACTGAGCGTGCCTCCTCGTATGCTTATATAAAAGTCGGTGAGAAGTCACTAACAATACAAGCGGTTTTCCAGATTGCGTTGGTAAATTGATTTTTTTGTTTAACTAGAAATAGAAATTCAAGATTATTCATATGTACGTTTTACTTTGAATTTTATTCAAGGAATCTACGTTATGTTCAGACTTCGTTGTAGTTTCTGTTGTTGTTATCAAAAGGTTGGTTTTCATATTGAATCTAAACTTATAACCTTGATCCATTTTAGTAAAAAAATTGTATACTTGATGCATTTTGCTTGTGTCATTTACTTCGAAAAGTTAATTTAACGTTGTTTGATATGCATTTATACTTAGGATAATCACCAAAATAGATCGGGCAACCATGGTGAATTCGGTTCCTGCCCAGATCGGAAAATGTTTTTTTTTTTTGACAGGGCAACTGATGAAGAGTCACTTTCAGCAAGTGACAAGTGTTGATTGTCTGTCAGTTTTTTGGCCAACCTGTCAGTTTTTTGAGCAACAGCACACAATTTTTTGGCAACTGGGGGCACTTGTCATTATATGGGTCGAGTTGCCCAATCTAAAAAAGACATTTTTAAATGTGAGGGTAGGAATCGAATTCACCATGGTTGACCGGTATATCTTGGTGATTATCCCTTATACTTATTGCTTTCTTGTCATATCACATCTCACATTGTCAATTAAAAGAAAGAAAAAAATTGTGTTTCACATAACCAAGTTCTATGAGTATATCTCAAAAGAAATACAACAAATAAAACAATCTAAAGAGGTTTGATACAATCTTCAATCATGCTAATAGTACTTTTAAACTAAAAATAAAAACTGATGGCAACCGGCAACTTTTGATGAGCTCAAAATTAGATAATCACTTTCACGAGGATGGACACAATTACAAAGTTGGAGTGGTTCGGCGCGAATACAAGAAACACGAACGTGAGGGTCAAGGTAAGGTCATTTGACTCTTTCGTGACATTTCCTACCAATTTAATGTTTTTAGTTTAATTACTTTAATATATTTTTATGTTTATTCCTATTCTTGATATTCCTCCTGAGTTCCGTCTTATGTCCTGTTCAAGAATTTAGTTGGTAAAAACCAGGTTTGTTATTCTTGTTCAAGAACGACGTTCTTGAAACTTGATCCTGAACCCGTATCCAGCTTTTTTTTATCCGAACGATGCCCCCGTTCCTAGACCAGTATCAAGTTCGTGTTTCACATTTATAGATCTTGTTCCTATCCCCGAATCCCGTTCCTTATTGCTGTTACAGTTCCAGATTCACCTCATGTTTAAAGTTCTTGTCAAGTTTCCGTTATTGTACCAGATCTCTGATACCCGTTCGATCCACTCCTAGTGCGAATACTATACAGTCCACAAATTAAAGATGAACTGGTTGATTGGCACGAATTTTGAGTACAACTTGACAGAGGAGTGCTAGAAATGTATCTAATAGTTGTACTTAAGCTGAGTTTATAATTGTTGGCTGTCATTAAGGTGTAGATTTGATCATTTCCATTGTAGTCTTGTATATATAGAGGTCTTCACCTCTCAATGAAATAACACGAAACATTTATGTGAAACAGGTTAAATAGTTAAACCCTTCCAGCACATACGACCAAGCAACTTTCTTACCCACACACAAAAAAGAGAAGGTATTAAACAAATAACACTTGCACAGGGGATAACATTTGAGTCTCACAAACATAGCTAAGAAAGACAATGAGCACAAGAAAAACAAACAAAAATAGGCCAAATGAAGTGTCTAAAAAGAACAAAAACAAATAAAAAAACGTCTAAAAACACAGCTTTCTGTCAAGCCTTGCAAAAACCCTTCAATTTCATAAATTTGTAAAAACACAAACGAAAATGGGTTTCACATTTATCATACACAGATATATATCACAAACCTATATGGTCCACACACAGAGTCCACTGATTTCACCATAGGAAAAAAGAGAAATCCGTACTTACGATGATACTGGTTCTTCTGTTCCACTAGAGTACTCTTCTTCATCGGTACTATAATCGTAATAATATTCATCATCTTCCTCCTCTCCATTTTTGTCGTAAGCAAGTCCCCTCCTATTTCCTTTTGCCTTTAACTGTTCTTGTATTCTGTGCCTAATTGCTATTCCCTGAAAGATTTTTAGTGGTCAACATGGGCTGATTAGGTAATGGATGGGTTGTTTAGGTAACTGGTCAGGATAAAACGGGTGATTCTAGTATGGATCGAGTGACATTTTCTTTCCTTTGTACCGAGTTCCATGCATAAGTAATGTCTTAAATGTGATAACATACTAATTATGATCATCTAAATCTTGGAACAAGTTGGCAGGTCTTAATTCATTCTGAATATGTGTGTTATGCATTATGAATATGTCTAGGGTGACTTTTGACCGGTTTCCATATTAGCTACTTTTTCCTAATTTACTCATTGGGAGAAAGTATAAAACCAACCATTTTACCATAAACGGGTCATTGACTCCGTCTGCTTGTTCCCTGAGAGAGATTCAGAATACTATTTGTGTTTGTTAGATTAAGTTAAGTGGGGTCTAGTTTTGGTCTTTTGTCATCTTGTTGGAGTCAAAGATGTGACCCATCTGTAGATGTATGCTGTGTGTGAGGGTAAGGGACCTTTATTGCTAGCTTATATGTATTTGTTTCTTTTTGTTTTTTTTCGTAAAATTGCCGATTTCCAGAAAAGAAAAGAAAAGGGGCATGTGGGGCAACGGGTCAGGTTAAATCTGGTACTATTTTGTACAAGTCAAAGTAGGTAGAACAGGTCAGACCAGAAACACTTTTTCTTTCCTATTTATAAATTTTGCAACTAATTAATCTGTTTTGGGAGTTGAGACAGTATAGTCTAATTCATATGTTTAGCACAAACGGGTCTTCATTGCCACCTATATTTCTTCCCGAAATTTCATTTCGGACTTTAAATTATTTGTTCATAAAGACACATTTTGCTTATGTGTTTGTGTCTAAGAGAGAGAAAGAAAGACAGAATACCATTTTATGGCAACCCTCTTCAAACATTTCAAGAAAACCAGCAACCAAACGATCAGCATTCTCCACCCAAAGAGTATGGTTCATACCAGCAGTTTTCGCCACTATTTGAATCTGAAATAGCAATGAAAAGGACACAAACTTCAGCCAACAATTTAGATAAATATCGACTAGTACTGGCTTTTGGTTTATCCTATCATTATATATAGAATTTTGGGACCCATAAACAATATGCTCTGAATTCTATATTGTTAGAGCTGACATAATTTTGACCCTCCATATAGAATCGGTGGGTTAAAAGATACTTTCTGATGCATGGAAATTATATGCTATGTGATAGGAAGCCAACTTATTTCACTTGGTTGATGATTTATTGTATTGGTCTTTTGTGTCTAGTGTGGCTTAGGCATAGTTCAAGAGTGTTAGTAGTCCCTTCCAACTTATATGGGTAGAGAATCACCTATAGAGGGTAGAGAATCACCTAGAGAGGAATTTTCGAGCCAGTATTAAGGAATCCTTGAATCAGCACAGTGTTTACATACACATAAACTTCTATTCAGAAAATCCAGAAAGTGCGTATCATAATCTACCGAGTAGTATATCTGTTGGAGCTTAATAAGTAAGCATCTTAGCTTTACAGCTGTTTCTAGCATTCCCACTTAAGTTAAATTGCTTTTGCATGTGGTATATAAATATACAGAAGTAAACATGATATATTTTAGGGGAAAAAGTATGTAAGAAAACTTATGAAAACAAGTTTATGACTAACCAATAATCAAAGATTTATAAAAGGATCTGTTTGTATCTGAAGTGATTGTTAGTTCCCAGACAAAAGAGGGCATTAGCATGATGCATAAAATGAGTATTACATGTGATCAGAATGGTCTGTTAAAAGCTAGTGCAGCGATGGTTACTATCAGATGTTGCAAAAATGAGCAGGGCGAGTGGGTTGGATATCGGGTAATCTTTAAGTGGTAGGGACAAAACTGGTGAGTCGAGTTGGTTGACCCACAAACATTTTTTATTTTTCAACATTAACTACCGAGTTAATTATGATCACAACTGTATAATCACACTAATAATTTAAATTACTGAATAAATTTGGGAGGTTACATACGTTATGGATACAGTTTGGGGGAGTTTAAACCTGTTCACACATTAGATTAGACCAAAATTAAACATGTATAACGCCTTTTCTCTTTTGAAATGATATACGAATTTATCTCTCCAAAAGTAGAAAAATATTAGCAAAAGTGAACCTATTGAATACAATATAACCTAAAAATTATATATGAAGGAAGAGCTAAACCCCTTAACCATTTGCCTATAACTAAAGCTTAATATGCATAAAAGGAAACAAGATATACAAAGAACTTGCCTTTTTTTCCACCCTTTCTTGTTGCTTCTTTACTCTTTCATGCAGCTTTTTTAAACCCATGTTCACCCTCAGCCTCTTTTCCTATAACAAAATGAGGAGAATTCATATATTGACCTAAAAGAACACGTAACACAATTGAAGTACATAATACACAGTAATAGATCATGTTTGGTAATCAATTACAAAAACACACTTTCACGTAGCTAACACCAAGATCCTTTCTTGAGTATCCTCTATCCAAGTTGCGCATCACATACTCATTGTAGTCTTTAACAATTCTCATGATTATATCTGATGTTGAAATCCCATCCGTCCGTTTTGTCTCCTTAAATCTTCCAATTGATTTCACCTAAACAGAGAATTAATGCAAGTATCATCAATGGCAGCATACTAATAAAAAATTACGTTCACAAATGAGTTAACAGGATCAAGAAATACTCAAAAATTATATTCAGCTAATTAAACTTTGAAGAAGAGGCAGTGAAAATAGTGATTAAGAAGTTTAACTTACAAATTCATAGACATCATTTCCAGCACCACTTGCATCGGCATAACTGTATGAAATCAAACAAAATTAATACATAACACAGATTAAACAATGAAGTGCATTAAAGATCCAATGGGAAACAAATGTATTTAGTATACTCCATTAACGCCACTTGCATAGTTCACTATATAGTAATATAGACTACAGAAATTAGCCTGCTTGTATCGTTATGTGTGCATCTATGTATGGATGTATACATGTAAACATGTCTTGGTGTTATATGTATGCTTGTATGTACGCATACATGTATGTATTGCATGTGCACACATACTTACGGAAGAGAATCGTGAGCCACATAATCTATCTGATGTTTATCAATAAACTCTTGTGTAAGTACCCATGGTGCATCTGGAATAACTTCGTCAACCCACCTGCATAAGTCCAATAAAAACGCAAAATTATAGCATTGATCATTGATTGCTTATTATTAAAAATAGAAGTTGAAAATTTTAGAATAAAACTGCGTAGCAATTAAATACTAGATTACAGTAACCATCAACAACAAAATTTATTAATATGAGTACGAATCTAAGCAATTACATCAAACCTACTTGCAGTGGCGAAGAGATTCATAACGCTCCTTGTCAGTCATGACAGTTTTCCCCTTCAGTCTGTGGGTGACTTCATCATTGCAACATCCAACAAGCAAGTAAGTATTGGGAAACCTATAAGTAAGATGAAAAAACAAAGTTATGTACAATTTGCTAAAAGGTTAGTTGTTACCTTTCTGGCTTTCTCATTCATAATAAAACTAAAAACCATGTTTCCCGATGATGAGAAAATGATAGTGAGGACAATAAACGAGCCAATAAAATTAGCCATATACTATTGTTATGAAATCGCTTAATAATAATAATAATGATAAAATTACAAATAATTAAGAAGGCACTGCTATTCCAATAAGTAAGGATGCTCAATTGATCGTCACGGAGCTGAACATCCTCACCACTCCAACTAAAAAAAGATAGGTAAATGCGCACATTTGCAGGTAAATTTACACTCTTTTTCAGGTATTTGCATCAAAGCTATGGAAGCAGACATCTAGTTAAATAGTGGCATCAAAATAAAAGAGTATCATATTTTTAGCTAGTGGTAACTGGTATATATTTACATAATCTAAAGATTAATTATACTCTTACTTTGATGATTTATGCTTTCAGTTCCACAAAAAAAAGGTGTAGATTGGCGGGAACACCCTGACCCGGGTGCCTTTTGGCACCAGCCATTGTGATTTATGCTTTCAGTTAACCCGGCTTAGGTGATTTAGCACTGGAAAGTAACTCAATTGCGTAGCTCTGCTCAACACTTATCTAAACACCCAAAAAAGGACGATACATGGTTGTTGCATTTTTCCAAAACCTCATAAATAAATTAACAATAGTGACTAGACGTGACGGATTTTGATTCAAGAGACATTAGTTGAAACTTTTAGCAGAACTTAGAAACAAAGGCATGCCAAAGCATCCATGCCAAATTCAAATAAGTTCTTTTCAAGACTAGAAACTGGAGGATAGAAACATTTAGGGTAAACTAGTAATTTTGTAATAAACTTATTTGGTTTTAAACTAATGAAGTGGAAATAAATGCACACCCAAATTCATTGTAATACTTGCTGCATATGCAAAATCTAGAACTAATCAGTACATTTATATCATTATTTCAACATTTTTCAGTATTTAAGTCTCCATTCATCATCATTATCATCAAAAGAGTTCTAAGTTAGTAAAAGATATTCCTTTACCAAATGGTTCCATGCTTAAATCAAATATGCCTTCTTTGTATAGCATATCAACTCATGGTCAGAATCCTTCATCAATTGCGTGGAACACTAGATATGCTAAATTTTTAAGGTGTAGTTTAAAACCCTAGTTTACTTTTGTTGTGAAGCTTTAGACCTCTGATTTATAACCATTGTCCCCTAATCCTAACCTTCTGAATTATTGTTCTACGCCAATTACTACTTTGTGTATCCCAGACAGGTGTTTCATCTTTTCTACCAAGACGGCTATGAACTACTGTTCTTTCCTATTAGCAAGCCTCCTCTCAACTAGTCTACTCCAAAAGGTGTAAATCGGTGGGAACACCCCGATCCCATGTATCTTTTGATGCCAACCGGACCCTTCCCCAAGGCCAATTGGTATCACTGCGGTCAGCTTCTAAGAATGTATCCCACTTTTAAGACACCACCTACATTTACCTTTACAATACAATACAGGCAACTACTACTTTGGCAACAGACACACATGCTTGATAGCTTATCAAGCATGAGAATTACAAAAATGATGACTTGTAACATAGCAAGTGGCAAATAGCATGGTTTCATTTTACAACAATAAAGTACGAGCAAGCTATGTGAGGACGGAACATCCCCCTTTTAAGTCCCCATGCCGCACAATCAGGGGCGGAGCCAGAAAGCTATGGTGGAGGGGTAAACTTTGATAATTTTTAGAAACTACACTAAAAATTGGTTCGTTAGGGGGGCAAATTACAAAAATAGCCACATGTTTTAGAAAATCTTTCCATTAATCCAGCATTTTCGACAATTTCAAATAAATAACAATTCACCTACTGATAGTCTATTAGTTACAATTACCGAATATATCCCTACACAACATTATTTTATATAAACATGAATATTATTAACCTAATTCTCGTAATATATATATATATATATATATATATATATATATATATATATATATATATATATATATATATATATATATATATATATATGAATTTTTGTTAAATGCAGGTGGGTGGTGATTTGATAAGTAAAACCTGAAACGAATTTGGCAGAAACAGCAGAGCATATATATATATATATATATATATATATATATATATATATATATATATATATAGTGTGAAAGGAAAGAATTACGATTTTTTGGCTTGTTCGAGAGAACGAGCATGACCAAAGTGAAAAAGGTCATAAATTCCATCAGCGTACACACGAACTGGTCTGTCGGTGGGTGGCTCCACCATCCAGTTACGCTTTGCCTTCTTCTTATCTCCAACTTCTTCTTCCATTGATCTTCTTCTTCACTCTACAAAACCTTCTTATACCTTTAAAGCTTTGTCCTCCACATATTTATATGGTTTGACTGGAGTGTTCTAGAATGTTACTACTGCTCCACTGTTTTGACCAGGTTTTGTTCCGCGGTATATTCCTCGTGGGGGGCCTGTTTGGTTACAGGTGTAAGCAAAATTACTACACTATCTGATTAAATTATTGGATGCTTAAATTATGGTTCGTTTTATTCATCCAATCAAAATAACATACTTTGAATTAGGAAAAAAAAAAAAAAAAAGTGTAGTAAACTCTTTTTTTGGCTTATGCAACAAACCTCGTAGTTGTGAGCAGTAGCTGAGCTGTGAGCAGCAGTCAAAAAAGCTCGCAGATTCATAAAGAAGCATTGGAAAAATGAGCTTTCCTAAAAAATAGCAAAGCCCACAGCTCTCATGCCAAACGAACACTATAAATCAAAAAGCTCATTATTCACCGCTCATTACCCAAAAAAGCTCCAAAAAGCTTTGTGCCAAACATAGCCCATAAAGAAGCATTGGGAAAATGAGTTTTCCTAAAAAATAGCAAAGCCCAAAGCTCTCATGCCAAACGAACACTAAAAATCAAAAAGCTCATTGTTCACCGCTCATTGCCCAAAAAAACTCTAAAAAGCTTTGTACCAAACATACCTTATCTGCTCGGTAAGGCAAAGGGGACGTACTGGTCGGACATAAGACTCCAGCTGGAGCATGCCCCCTCTCAGAAGGAATATAACCAGTTGCTGGAGTTTGAAAACAAAGACCTCCAGATCCGTGAGCTCCAGCATGAGTGTTTGCGGCTTTTTGAGGGAGTCTTGAAACAGAATCCTCCCTTGGCGAACTAGGTTCCATACAATCCCGAAGAAGCATTTAATGACTTCTTAAATAAAGATTACGACCAACGGGACCAGCTCTTCCCTGCTTTAATCTGCGATAGAGACGGAAAGGAACTTGACTTTTTGGGTGATGTGAGACAAAGGCTCAAAAACGAGGGCCCCGCCTATGTCATAGAGATCTTTCGTTTTTAAGTTCAGATGGGAATCAAGTGTTTTCAATGAAAAGAAATCCTCCTCTGCTATTATCGCTTAATAGGTCAGATCGATCGAATGGAATGAATGGGCTCAGCCTAAGGGCCTTGAGCCAGAGGTCATACTGATCCTGTCCTTTCAATAAGAAATAGTTAAGACGCACACAAGAGAAGGAGACCCAAGCGCAGCCAACCTACCTTTAATACGAAATCCACCACACGTTGAAAGTGTTTAGATTCTATTAGTGTGCAGTGGGTGAATAGCTAAAAGAATAGAGTGACCATCTTTGAATATCTAATATAAAGTAGTATAGTAAGATAAACATGGATATAACAAATATCTGGCTCTCGTCGAACTAGAAGTACTTCGAAAGCAATTCCTCCCACTTTTACTCGAGCTTCGGATATGAGACCTGTAAGAAAGTCTATTACCAATACCCGGAGTTGGTCTCCCATTAATACTTCACCGTGAATCACCTTCTCTCTGTGATCCTCGCTGCTTACTGCTTATGCTTATTTGTTATTTCAATGCATCTGGGAATCAAAAAGAAGTAACTTGCCGGCCCTCTTCCTTTACGTCCTTCACCCAGCTAGGCAAACGCAGCGCAGCTCAGTCGTGTAAGTTCACGTCGGATTACGGAATCTGGAGTAATGATCGAAATTGAATGTCTTTAGTCAAAAAACGACAAAAGCTGTCCTTGCCATTGAAAAGAGTGCCATGGCCTAAATAAAGTCATCCAAGCCTTTACTCCGTGGATTTGATGCCATCTTCCGTCATCCCCTTGATCGACTGTCCCTAAAGCAAAGAGCCAATGCCTGCTACTCTTCGGCTGCCATAAAGCGAGGGGCTAACCGGGTATTAACTCCTCTCGTCCCGCTACGCTTCTTCCTTCCTACTGTAAAGGGAATCAAAGGATACCCGTTCGTAAGCTTTCCCAGAGCTAATCTTATTATAATAAGATTAGAATCAATATTTTAGTATAATATTTATATTTTAGTAGATCCTAAAATATAAAATTGCAAAATGTATATTATTTTATATTTTATAAAATATAATAATAATAATATAATAAGATTATATTATTATTATTATAAAATAATAATAAAATACTATAATAAAATTGCGCCTATTGGAATGAATTGTTAGCTATGTTTGGCACAAAGCTTGAGCTTTTTTAGGCAATGAGCGGTGAACAATGAGCTTTTTGATTTTTAGTGTTCGTTTGGCATGAGAGCTTTGGGTTTTGCTATTTTTTAGGAAAGCTCATTTTCCTAATGCTTCTTTATTTTTTTTAAATACTCTTATGTTTTTTTTACTATTTTAATTTATTTCATGCTTTTCTTTTTTTTTTTGGCAAAAATATTTAAGAACATTGTATTCACAATTTATAATTAAAAAAAAAAGTGTTATATTTGTGGTGCCATAAAAATTGGCTGATGTGATATAGTACGTGTTTGTTCTTTAGATACATGCGATTAGCGAATAACAATTCATGTACAAGTTGGTGTGAAAAATGGATTATTAGTTTCCGCCATACACTTTCACGTTTCAAATAGATAACGTCAATTACGAAAGATTTGTCTTATCAATATCAGTAAAAAAAATAATCAATATCAGTTTGTGATTCCTAATAGTAACTCATTCGTAATAATCGAAGTATCGATTAAAGCTACTTCTTATTGACTTAAAGTGTTCATATTTATGGATTTCAAGCAGGATTATTTTTGAATAAAATTGCACCTACACAAAAAGCACTAAATAAATCAGTAGTAGAATAGCATGCATGTTATTTGATTGCAATGTTTCACGTGATGTTGTTAATGGCAAAAAAAAAAAAGCCGAAATAGTGAGACGAGAGTGTTTGAGAGATAGAAAATATGAGTTACGTAAGTGGGGCCATAAACGTAAACTTAAACTATGGTTGTGGTGGATGTATTAAAAGCATCCTTGAAAATATCAATGCCCTTAGGAAATAGTTTTAGGAAATAGTTTTGATTACCGATTTAATACCGAAAGAAAGATGAGAGAGAAAAGTTTTATACTCTCAAAAATAATATTTTAAATTATAAATGTATTTTAAAAAAAGTATATTAAAAGAAAAATCAAAAGAGAGATAGAGAGAAAAGAAAGGGTTGCAATGAAAAACTAGCAAAAGTCACTAATATGGTAAGGATTATATTAGTGGGGTTGATGCTCATTTTTTAATCTAAGTTGTAAAACAAACAAGGCTTTAACTCTTGAACTTAAACCATGCTACCAAAACCAATCAAACAAACACACCCTAAAGATGTGATAATTTTGTGTTATGTATAATGTTAGATAATTAGATGTTTCTCAAGAAAGGAAAAAAAAAAAAAAAACATATGTTTCTAATTGACTAGCATTAATGTGACCTCATGTAAATAATCCAAACACTTATGTTTTGATCTCAATCAATTTGACTTATAAAAACTTTTTAGATTTTGTAAGAAGAGCACTATTGATTAAAACTATTTTGAAATAAACTCTTAATTACTTAAACAATTGCTTATTTTACTTGAAATAAACCTAGCAAAAGTTATTTGAATAACATAATGATCTTTATGCTTAAAAATAAACTGATAAATGAAACACAAAAAATAGTAAGCATCCACAAAGATCACCTAAAAATAATTAAGAAATAGGATGCATAAATGAATCTTCAACAAGCTTAGTTTCAACCCTATTCATTATGTTCGATAAAAAATTGTTTCCAATATTTAAGATACATTTTACATCATATACAATTGTGATCAGAAAAATATTGATTTTATTTGAATGTATTTTATATATTATCATAATGAACGTGAAAAAAACTCGTAAATAAAGCAAACAGTCTAAGGGGAAAAATTCTCTAAATGTGATTCAAACATAACATTTTCCAAGTCAAAACTAAATTTAGCGCGAATTCAAACAGTTTGCGACTAATTTTCATGATATAACATAGTGTGAAACTTTATAAATCGGTAGATTTAATTTAAAATCATCTACGTTCTTCTTGTTGAAAAAAAAATGCACTTTATGCGTTTATATCTTGACTCAATACTATTTCTCTAAGTATCATTTTTATGACGTATCTCAATAAACAGTGAGTAAAGAAACAACACTTAGAGCACTTACAGTGGTAACGCCACAATGGCGTTAAAGTGCCTTTAACGTGCGTTAAGGTCAAGTTAACCGATGGAGCATGCTGCGTTACACAGGCGTTAACGCCTTGGGTGAGGGGCTTAACCCGGCGTTAAGGCAAGATCGAGTAAAAAAAACAGTTTAGCCCCTCAACGGCTATTTTGCTACCGTTGGTTTAAAAAAAAATTCAATTCCACCCCCTCCACTTTAATACCAAACGGCTATTTTTCAAATTTAAAAAAAAAAATCAAAATCATATACCCACCACTATAAATACCCACTAAACACATATATTTTTTTTCACACATCCACTAAAAATTCTCAACTCTTTATACTTACTCTAAAAAAAAATAAAAAAAAAAAATAAATAAAAAAAAAAAAAAAAACCCTCCTTCATTCACAATGGACCCAAATGAAAATGCCGAATCATCTCGGACTTGGTCAGACCTAGATGACGAAGAAGATATAGAGTTTATGATTGCTACGTACGAGTATCAGCAACGCTTAGAACAAGAAGAAGCTCATTCTCAGGTGCCTCGTACCCACATATTTCGTGAACGCGAGCTTGCTGAAGAACGTTTGCTAAACGACTATTTTGTTAAGGGTTGTAAGTATACGCCCCGTAATTTTCGTAGAAGGTTTCGCATGCGCCAAAAACTATTTGTAAAAATAGTCGAAGGTATTGAATCTTATGAATTCGATTTTATTCCAGATCACTTTCAATACTTTAAGTCAGGGCTTGATTGTACTGGTCGAGGGAGTATTAGTGCAATTATGAAGTGTGCAGCTGCCATACGCCAATTGGCATACGGCAACGCACCCGATGCATTTGACGAGTATTTGCAAATGGGTTCGAGTACTATGCGTTTATGTCTTGATAATTTTAACATGTGTGTTATAGATTTGTATATGCCTGAGTTTTTAAGAAAACCAACATGGGCGGACATTCAAAGTATTTACCTAAAGCATGAACGGGAACATAGTTTTCCGGGAATGCTTGGTAGCATTGATTGTATGCATTGGGCGTGGAAAAATTGTCCGGTTGCTTGGCAGGGGCAATTTGGTAGGGGTGATAAAAGATACCCAACGTTAATGCTTGAAGTTGTTGCTTCACAAGATTTGTGAATTTGGCATGCATTTTTTGGTATGGCAGGGGCAAATAATGATATTAATGTTTTGGATAACTCTAATTTGTTCGACGACTTGCTAAAAGACGAATCCCCAAGGGCACCCTATATTGTAAACGGAAGAAGATATGAACAGGGGTATTACTTGCTGACGGAATTTACCCATAGTGGGCAAGTTTCGTCAAATCTTTCTCGGCAACGACTGACGAGAAACATAGTTATTTCAAAAGGAAGCAAGAAAGTGTACGGAAGGATATCAAACGTGCTTTTGGTGTGCTCCAAGGACGGTGGGGTATACTACAACAACCGGCACGTGCTTATGAAATTGTCAAGATACAACGAATCATGTATACATGCATTATTTTGCATAACATGATATTGAAAGATCAAAAGTTTGTGCTCCGTGACTATATCAAATTGTTTGTGGATCCGGTATCTAATTTGGGGCAACAAACATGGGTCAACAGATGTGATACCCAGCAACGCAAGATAAAGGAATTGCGCGACTCAGAAATGCATTCTCAGCTCCAACGCGACCTTATGGAGCATGTTTGGCAGAAACGTCTTCAACACCAACAACAACATGAAGAAGAATATTCCGAAGACGAAGACGATGAATAATTAGTTGTAATTCGTTTGGTTTAATTTCATATGTTTCGTTTTTTTTTAATCGTTGTTATTATTATTTCATGTTTTTTTTATATTTCGTATTGTAATATTTAAGTTTTAATGTTATGTGGTTTATTAAATGAATTGTTAGTTTTAGTTTATGGGTTGAACTTAAAAATATTTGAGTTAAAGTTGAGTTATGAATGGGGGTGTTTTTTTGTAAGTTAAGGTGAAAGTGTTAAATCTGATGTGACGCTGACGTGGCACTGAGTTAAGATTTAACCTAGGTGATTGTTGTAAATGCTCTTATGGCAATGTAATTAAAAGAACTTTTAAAATAACTAAAGAATCACTAGAGAAGAGAAGAAAAGATCAACTTTTGAAGAAAAGATCACTTACAAAAGTTGATCTTGGTACATTTTGATAGCATACATTCACGTGGTATTTATACCACAAATGTTACTACCAACATGGGTAATTTAGAGAACGATTATGAAACCTAAGAAGTTAATGTGTTTTGACAAGATAGTCCTCCATTATTATCTTTCAATACTGGTTTTCTTTTAGTTTTATGCCATGGAGTTTTTTTATGCAAAATTTCAAAAAACGTTGGTCTTATAAGAAGAATTCTTTCATCCACAATTGTTAAGGTGACCTTAAGTATTTAATTGTGACTTAATTTAAGTTTCTAATTAAAATCGTAAATGAACTATAATAACCTTTCCAGGTAATCCATATGAGCCAACTATGGGTGTTCAATTCCATTGTTCCATCTTGCTCAAAAAAAAAATCCATTGTTCCATCAGTTTCCCATCATACAGATTGCAGACTTATGATAACAATGAATAAACAAATCTTTATAAACATGATAGTGAAAATCGATTAGATAAATAAAAATTCAATGTAAGAACTATTGATGAGAAGTTAAGAACCATTAATAAAATTACGAAAACCATTTGGGTATTCTCTTTCGCTAATTGTTGGGAGTCTAAAGTAAGAAGCATCATCAACCACTTTTTGCTATAGACGATAGCATCTCTAATTGTAATTGTTTAGCAAGACGATTGCAAATGATCCACATATTCTCGTGGTCAGAAAATTAATCAGCAAAATATGCCAGATGATCTTACGAAACAACCTTCTTAATTATATAATCAAAACTAGGTTTCCAAATGTGAGTAACAATGAATAGGGGGTATAGAGGTATATTAACATTTGTCCATAAACTAAAACAAAAACAAGAGTCTAAATCTTTTCAGAGTAACATGCAACTCAGAGATAATACAGAATCTCCCAGTTCAAACTCATGGCCTCTAGGTGTGCAAAAACCTGTCCGAACCAGCAAAATAACCAGACTGAAACGACCTTATTTAGTTCGTACATTCATCGGTTCTTTCCAGTCCAGCCCTTTTCAGGTTCAGATATGAAAGGAGGTCATAAAACTTCAAATTTATGGGTTTTTTGTTGGTTTATGTTATGTTTGGGTCAGGTTTCAACCCGATAAACACCCTATTGGCCTCTAATTAGAAGATTGCAAACCACGCAAAACATGTCCAGCTGGGAAGAAACCTTTTTTTTCCTATATCGTCGCTATTTCAAATATTTTACACATGAACAAAAACAAGAACCTTTCGGCGTTTCACATCATAGTCAATCAATGCTCTTGTCTACAGATGGTGAAGGCCCAGAAAAAACCTGAACTATAAGTGGGTCCGATGCTCGGGAATGACCAACACCTGAAGCTGCCTGTCGTTTCTCCCTATAAGTGGCCCACGTCACTAAATACAATCCCGCTATGATCAACAATCCTCCCAAAATGCTGTTTACAAAGACATGTTAACAGTCAAATACAGATGTGGGAATAACACAAACTGGTCTTTCCAAGCAATGCAAATAAAGCTGACAAGATGAACGGATACGGCAGGTTAGGTAACGAGTCAAGGCTGGTTAGATTTCAAATGGTTAACATCCTGTGTGGATCATGACGCACAAACACTTTTTGGTCCAGTTTTTTGGATAAATTTATAGATAATATGAGTTAGTCATGATAACATGAACAAGATCATTGCACCAATAATCTAAATCTTCAATAAACAATTTAGGAGGTTCATGCTCTAGAAATTGATTTTGGGCAACTTTCATCCCATTCGACCTAATTAACACAAGCCTTCATTAGTTACTCTTCTTTTTTTTACCCTTTTGACATAAAACCCATCCCAATTTGACCCATTCATACATAAATGGGTCGAAATTGCCACCTCCACTTGCAAGAATTGAAAATAATTAGCGGACTGAGCAGGCACTCCGAAAGCGCACCTGTACTAACAAGGGTCCTTTTCTGTTCGCTTTTAAAACTAGTTTCTTTTATGTTCTTTTCTAAATATGAGCAAAAACGCGTACTCATTTTAAAGGCGATTATATTTTCTTTTGTTAAACATACTTCTTGCAAACAGCGCGCACACACACACACACACACACAAAAAAAAAAAGGGATCTTGCAAGAAAAAGAGGATATTGGAGGCGTTCCCCCCCCCCCCCCCCCCCCCCCCCCCCGAAAGCGGATATTGGAGTGCGGACTGAGCAGGCACTTCGAAAGCGCACCTGTACTAACAAGGGTCCTTTTCTGTTCGCTTTTAAAACTAGTTTCTTTTATGTTCTTTTTTAAAAATGAGCAAAAACGCGTACTCACACACAAAAAAGAGGATATTGGAGGCGTTCCCCCCCCCCCCCCCCAACAATTTAGCCATAGTAGCCGTTGGTTCTCTTTTACACACGGGTAGATAATAGGAACTTGGCAAATGGGCGGGTGGGTAAAAATGGTACGGAAACTGACCTGTCCATAGTTTACTAATTTTGTTATCAACAATTAGTGTGTTTGTGGTAAATATGATTACCAAACTAGGTGGTTTTTATCCATTTGACCTACCTAACACATTGACATGTTTTATTTTCAACTACACTTTTTTCCGCATTTGACTCGTTAAAGATAAAAATAACCCCAATCAGCACATTAATAAGAAAATGGGTTCAAATTTCCACCTCCGGATTTCCCAATATTCATGGTTTTTTTGTCACTAAAACCCAAGTACATTTAAATACAAGATGCACCAGTAGTTATTGTAGAGGCCGAAGGACTGACCTGCCCAAATATATTGGGTTTCCAAGGAAGATTTTTGACAAAAAAGCTGTTGCAGCAGGTTGCAATGGATTGTAAAGTGCAACTAAAGCAGGTCCCAGGATCTTGTTGGACCATGTCATAAGTCCATAGTTAAATGCTGATGTGATGGTTCCCTGAAACAAACCAAAAGGATGCATAAATCATATATCCGCCTGAGCACAATCACAGGGTTGAGAGGCAATAAGCAATGTGCAAGAAACTAAGAACAAGTTATATTGATGCAAACACTCGAGACCAAATAGGTATCAGCTGTACGGTTATGGTTAGCAAAAGCCTTATCATAATACCCAAGGCCTTTGGTCTAGACCTCTAGTGGTATGTGTGTTGACCACCAACCTAGAGGTTGTGGGTTCAAGCCTCGCTGGAGGCATTTGTGAGATAGGTAGTATAGGGTGTGAAAAAAATTTGCAGTTCGGAAGGGAAAAAAAAAAAAAAAAAAAAATAGTTTATCATAATCCTATTTCCATATTAAGCTAGCTGTCTTTTATTGATGGTCATTGCAATATATATCCTGATTAATCTAATTAAGTGAGTGTTGTTCCATTTGTGGTTGTAAGAAGTATCAAGTTATATTATATAGCCTATACCACGAGTGTTAGGATCAATAATCACACACCAACACGCTACTTTCTCAGGGGAAAACATGAAATCAGAGCATAGTACATATCTTTTCATAGGCACAACACAACATATTAAAGGTGGCTATTAAATGATAAAAAATCAAATTAGCTTGTAAGGCTCAAATGGGTAGAGACTAGAGAGTCACCCAAAATGTATTTTTAAAGCATAAAACCTCCTATATATCATTTTATTCATTAACTGAGACTATTAATGAACTAATATAGGTTTTGTAATCATAATTGACAAACTAATTATTTATCTTAATGAAAACCCAGTTTTTTGGAAACGAAACGGGTCGACCCAGCCCAACCCCTTTCAACCCCAACCTGTTTTAACCCGCTATCCAACTCGACTGACCTGCCATTTTTTCAACCTCTGCAAAGTATCAGACTTTGCACCATTAACAATTTTATTAGCACAGTTAGCATGCCAGAAGTATATCATATCAAAAATATTTGGCTAATAAGGAAAGACATGTTTCTAGCTGAGAATTTGCATCCAATACAATGGTATAAGAGAAGATGCTTACAGCATAAAGCACTGCCCAAACATCAGAACGTGTCAAACTCCAGTTTGTCAACTCATTGTTTGTCAACACTGCTGTCGCTACCATAAAAAGAACACCAAAAAGATACGAATATGCTGTAACAGATAGGTTTGCAGGATACTTGGCCAACAATGGAGCCTGCATTGATTTCAAAGCAAAAACTCAGACTTCAAAGCATTTAAAAGTAGAGTCTAATAAGACAAGAATGTAAAAATAGAACCCAGATCCAAGATTCACCAATAATAAGCATATCACAATCACCTATAGATAATTGTATTTTGTGGTATAACAAGTTTATACATACTTCAAAGAGATTCTAGAAGGCAACAAAATAGTAAATGACATACGTACTTGTATGTTGTGAAAATGGCCATAAAAGGGAGCGGGTGTTTTATCTATATTATGAAAGTTTTGAGCCTCTAACCTAGTTAATAGAGACGGCAAGGTGGGCCAGTAGCTTGTTCTAATGGTTAGCTAACTCATTTCTAAAACCTGCCAAATATCTTATTGAAGAACCATCTCTTGACACTGTCGAATATGATGAATGCAATAGCGCATTTATCCGTAATTGGTAAGAGGTTGCTAACATATAAATGATATTTTTTTCATGTATTCAAATATATGATTGTGTACCTGAATAGTTAAAAACGCTGCAAAGCAAATGCAGTTCCCTAATAGGCATAGAACACCAAGGTGCCAACTATCAATTCCAACGGTGGCAAAACTTGTGAACATCCATCCAAGAGCCTCAGGTTGAACCCCAGCAACTGCTTCGTTATGTTGCATAGGTACATGGTCTACATATCCTAGAAGAGCTGGTCCTTTGAATAGTACCAATATAATGGCACCAGAAATGCAAACAAGGGCACCTCCAACCTTGGCCTGACCTTCAGTCCTGAGCACATTCACTGTTTCTACACTGCACGTACATCAGGTCAAATGATATTAACATATTCTTGTAATAAGTTAGGAAAACTGTCATACATGTAAGTATGCAATTACACGCATACATGGATAAGCATACACGTTTTTATGTATGTATGTATGCATGCATGCATAAATGTGAAAACAGGAACTAAAGGTCGAAAGGCGCACCCCAGTATCGTCGCAAGTATAAATGTGAAGACAGGAATAGCAGGTTGAAAGGCTGCAGCATAAGTTGGATTTGTGTAGCCAAGACCAACAAGAAACAAAAGTTGGTTCCCAAATATCCTATATAAGGTCAAGGACAATCAAAGAAATTAGTAAGTGAAATAAAGAGACATAGCTGAAACCAAGCACAAATGCTACAAGTCTGTAGTTTTTTTGTTATATATTTGCATGATAACTAGGTTTAGTTACTTTAACCCATTTGAGCCATAATTTTAAATGTTTGAGTAGGAAAGGGTTAATGAAGGGAGTTAATGTGTCAAATGGGTTTATTACTTTTAAATTTTAATGGAATGTTTTACCATAGATCAAACAGGTCTTAATTATCACCCAAACAACCCAGCCAACTAATTACTGTTTCATTGAATGGCAATAGGTGGTTATAAACTTACCCAGTTAATCCAAGAAAAAAGAAAGTCAGGAGAAAGTGTCTGGTCATAGCAGGCCTGCTTCCCCTGCAAACAACACAAATTAAATCAACTTAAGTGTGATCACATCTCCAAGATGGCACAAGTGGCTTCTGCAGGTCAAAGAGGATAAAAAGGATATCCGTGAATACAGATATTGTTTAAGTGCACCAGTTAACAGATCTGAATTTTACGAGGATAAACAATACAGAGACCAGAATCACTATATCCACATACTAGAAATTCAGAAATTAACAAGAATATAAATGCAGAATGTGATGTTAAGCCAGCCCAAATCAATTTTAGAATATTTCTCTTACATGGATGCTAAATCTGAATAAATTAAGAATAAATCAAATCTAGGAATCAGAAAAAGAGTGGGACTTACCCAACCCCATTAACTATAACAATAAGTCTTCAAAAAGGAGCAAAATCACCAATTAAAGATCCAAGCATATTACGTACTTAACTCGATTATTTAATATAGAATGATGATAATAACACAAATTCTGAGAATTTAGTAAAACCAGAAATCATGGTTCCGAGCAGATTATATAGCTCCCATATTCTATCTACAACAATAAAACATTTTTGGCATGGTGTCAACTTAAGTATTTTAGTTAAAACAACCTACACCCTACCAGATCTTTTAATCTCCTCGAAACACATTCCCTACAACATTACATTCACATTTCTTCAGATAACTCACTTGAGGAACTGATACATTACATTCCTAGCCATTCAAAGCTCGTATTCGGGGAAAATCGAGCATTTTTTGGCTATGATGTACCCGGCTTAACCGGTATTCCCGTGGCCATTCTAGTCTCTTGTTAGACCTTCAGGCCGCCTTACAAGTAGGCCACACCCTTGGAGATGGTTATTTAAAGTTGTTATTCGTAACCATTTGTTTTACTAGCAAATAATCAGATACAAGTAATCTTAAACACTTTCAAACGCAATAAAGTGATAAACAGTCTTAATATATCTCTTATATAACAACATATGATAATCATGTATATTAAATCAATAGTCTAACTAAGAAAGAGTGACAACTAACATATCGCGAAAATAAGCAACGGGAGCTAGGATAGACAACGCAATCAAATCACGATAAACGGCAAAAACAGTCTCATTAACTCCACCATTCAAAGCAACTTTAGTAATCACATGATAACCGCCAGTAAACATCTGTACTAAGACCATGGCAGCATGTGCCTTCCACGCGTCACCACTATCGTCTAACACCATCCTTACCTAACACGGTCTATACACAGACACGCCAAATGATAAAATCAGTTGGTGTGTACTTGAGATTTATTTATCAACTTGGTCCGCATATCCTATTAAATTGACTAATGAATTATGCATTATAATCGTATTAATTAGAGGGGACAATTTTTTGTGGATAGAAATGAAGGAAGTCTATGAACTCTGGATTTTCCAGAGGGGACCAATCAGTCTTAATATCTCTGATAGAGGTGGGTCAAGTCGGGTCTAAACAGGTCCGGGTCTATCTAGAAACATTCTAAATGGGTTGTGTTGGGTCCCGATCTAGATGGTTTTCGTCAGGTTAACAAGCCTATTTTCAATTTTATTTAATATTTTTGAGTAAAACTAGAACGGTACCCGCGCAATCTGTGACTATATTTTGCGTTATTCGGTTACAAATTTAGTTGTCTTTATGCTTTATAAGTAGAGATGGTTAAGCCAAATAATTTTAGTTTGAACAACCAACATGCTTCCTAACCAATTAATTTTGAAATCCTTCCATAATAAGCAAGTAAAAGTCTGAATTTTAAGCCTTTCTAATTATAGAATAGTCTCAAATGCATTATATAGTAGTATAGATATAGATATGGAAAAAGCTAAAGAAAAAAGGGGGAAAAAAAAGTAAAACTTTTATTTGATCCGCTTAGACCAAGTGGGTAATTCCATAATTGTTATATAGTTGCAATCTCTATGAAATAACCAATTAGAGCCGTATTTAGCCAACAAGACTCATGCCAAACCAAATTGTAAAGAAGGTATAAAAATGAAATGGCAGCACCTTGTTATTGATTGAAATAAAAGAAAAGAGATAAAAGAAGAAATTACTTATCGCGAAAATAGGCAACGGGAGCAAGGATAGAAAGGGCAAGCAAATCACGATAAACACAAAAAACAATCTCATTAACACCGCCATTCAAGGCTACTTTGGTAATCACATGATATCCTCCGTTAAACATCTGTACTAACGCCATCGCCGCGTGTGCCTTCCATGCCTCACCACCCATCCTTACAGACACCACCCACCCACCTGCTGGATTTATTATGTTTATACGGAGTATTTATTTTCTTCAAGATGATTCGAATATCCTATTTGGATAACGTCTCATGTATTTTTTATTATGAGTTGGTGGAGTGAGAGTTGATTAATACAACAACTACAACAAAACGTGAGTGAGGAGGATATCATTTTGTATTTTTTTTGTTTGTTTATGCAAACTACAACAAGACAAAGTGGACCAGTTTGGATGTTTATGCCAATTTCAGTAATAACACATGATTGTCAAATGCATATCTATCTTTCTCTTTTATCACAAACAAATACGACTGTTGGTCAAATAAAAGATTAGGATGATCCAACATGATAAGATTAGGATGAATTCATGCTACTTACTTTTTTTTACCGCAGTAATTAATTTATAAAATAATGATCTCGTAATAATTAATTTATTTACTCAAATAAACTCTAATATTACTTCTCATTTGAAATGGAACATGAAAATACCTTAATCCGATGATTAATGTCAACTCAGCCAACAATAATTGCAGTTATTTTTTCTAAACACTAAAATGTCACTTAAAATGTAACTCAATACTTTTCCAC
Source organism: Artemisia argyi (assembly GCA_030686995.1). NCBI lineage: Eukaryota > Viridiplantae > Streptophyta > Magnoliopsida > Asterales > Asteraceae > Artemisia > Artemisia argyi. The sequence continues at coordinate 108,571,485 of CM060693.1, forward strand.
ACTTATACAACCTATCTCACAAATGCCTTTAGCGAAGCTTGAACCCACAACTTTTAGATTTAATAAGCAACTCACATACCACCAGACCAGATGTCTTGGGTAAAATGTACTATAACTTAGTTATTGATAAACAAAAAAGAAAATTCATTTTTCTAAACATGCAACTTGGTTATATATTAAAATGTAACATAGTTTTTTTCTTAAAACATCAAATTGACAAAGAAAACAAACCTTTAGAACTTAAATGTAAATTCGCCAAAAAAAAAAAAAAAAAAAAAAATCCATCTTCTTCTTCTTTGTGAAAGATAGAAAAAAAAAATAAACAAACACCCCCAACGATCACAAAGGCTAGTTGTTTATGTGCAAACCATTCGGTCACTTGGCCGACCGAATCTTCATTATTTTGGGTGAAGAACACGTTCGATGGCACATTCATAGTGATGGGAATGGGGATGGGGACGCGTCTCCATGGCCAACCGACCGAAGGTCGACATGCCATTACACTTGTCTAAGAGCTAATGGCGTGCCTCGTTGGAAGGCCTTGTGCCATCCCATAACGCTAGCATTACACTCCTCTTCATGCTATAAGGGTTGGCGTCGTCCCAGCCAGGCACGCCATACATTTTTTCTTTCCTTTTTTTGAGTTGTATTTGTGTTTTATTGGGTGTAGGTCAGTGATGTCCTGTAAAGCCAACTTTTGGAGGGAGAGTGTTTTTGGTTTAAATTATAGGTTTCGAGTTATAGATATAAAATGTTGCAATGATTGCACTTTTTGCTATAACACGAAACGGATAGTTTGTGAGCACCTGGTGCTCTAAGGGAGAGTAGGTAGTTTTCGAGTTTTAAATTTATAGTTTTACTTTATCGTTTAATTAATTTTTGTTACAACTTCTCTTATTTTTTATAAACTTTGTCTAATTTTTATTATTGCCCATGTAACATTTTCTCTCTCTCTTTTTTTTTTTAATAATTTCGATATGTGATTGTAAGTGTTGATTTTATATTGTGTGCCACAAGTTGCGTTCAATTTCCCGCTGATTGTCTTTCGTTTTTTTTTTTTTTTTTTTTTTTTTTTTGTATGGTATTAGTTGATTTCTGGCTATGTGTTTGTGTTTGTTTAAGCTTTCTAATATACTTTGGAGTCTGATATCTGGTTATGCATGATGGTTTTATACACTTAGTATAATTTTATGGTCGTAAGTGCTTTTTGATATCTTTTAAAGCCTGATATGTGGTCGTAATTGTTGATTTTATATGATGTGTATAAGTTGTGGTCCTAAGTTCTGATTTCTTGAGTGCTACAAGCTAATTTTTGGCTGCACAAAATAAGTGCTTTCTGATATAATTGAAAGTCTGGTATGCGGTCATAAGTGCTGATTTATATACGCTATGTATAACTTATGGTCATAATTGCTGATTTCATAAGTGTTGTTAATTAAAAAAAAAAGAAACTAGATTTTCTTTTTAGAATCTAGATCGTCGTTGTATAAAGTGGGTTTGAAAAGACAATTCACAAATCTTATCAGCTTTTGCGTTTAATGTCCTTCAATGTAGTTTTTCGATCGACTTTAGAGTTCAAAAGCTCATTAGGGATTTTTCTTATATCTAAATTTATATTTTTGGCTTGCCATTGATGTTGTTATCGTGGGAATTGGATTTCTGGATGTATATTTCTGTTTGTTTAAGCTTGCTAACATTTTTTAGAATATGATGTGCGGTCGTGAGTGCTAATTTTATATACTTTGTATAATATGTGGTCGCAAATGCTTTTAGATATTCTTTAAATTCTGATATGTTGCCATAAATGCTAATTTTAGACGATGTGTATAAGTTGTGGTCATAACTGATGATTTCTTAAGTGTAACAGGCTATTTTTTGGCTGCTGAAAATAAGTGCTTCTTGATATTTTTTTAAAGCCTGATATGTGGTCAGAAATGTTAATTTTATGCGTTGTGTATAAGTTGTGGTCATAACTGCTGATTTCATAACTACTACTAATTTTTTTTTAAAAAAAGGAAATCGATTTTTTGTTTTCGAATCTAGTGTGTTTACGATAGTTTTTTTCGATATGGGGACGATGTGTCGTTATATAAAGTGAGTTTGCAAAGACAATATACAAATCTTATCATCTTTTGTGGTTGATGTCCTTCAATGTAGCTTTTCGATCTTCTTTAGAGTTCCAAAGCTCATTCAGGGTATTGTTAGTGCAAAAAATGTAGCTGGGTTAAGATTGGGCTTAGTCCCTGATGGGCCGACCTAAATGGATCGTCCGCTTCGTAGCTTATGCACTAATCCAAGTAATAGATTGAATCCATGCACAAGTAAGAGTAAACCGTTAGCCTTATCGTGGGGACGAACCCCACGATTAAGCTCCGGCGTGAGAGTAAGTACTCATGTTGTCAGAGAAATATATGTGTGTTGGGATGAGACCCCACGATTAAGCTTCGGCGTGAAAGTAAGTACTCATGTTATCAGAGAAATATATGTGTGTTGGGATGAGTGAGAAAGTCATATCTCAAAAGTGCGAATTGAGGTTTTCTTTTATAGGCAGTGGAAATATTAGGGTTTCCTAATATTTCGCATATTGTTGTAGTGGCCGAGGTGGGACCCTTGTAGGGCAAGGGTCCGCAACAAAATCGATGTTTGCGGACGTGGATGGTTTTCCGGACCGGTGGCCATTCCGCGAGCGTACTTCGGAAGTGCCGCTCGTATACGTCATTTGTTTTTTCCGGATTATGCCATGCTTGTGGCATGATCTTTAGCTATGTCCGGTTTTATTGGCTTGTTGGACCGGAGTCCAGTTTGCTCGTAGGGTCGGGGCCAATTTTGCTTGTAGGGCTGGAGCCTAGTTTGTTTGTAGCGCCGGAGTCCAGTTCATTCGAGATAGTCCAGGCCCAGTAAGACTGCTATCCGTACTATACGTCATCAAGTCCCCCCCCCCCCAATCTAGTGTGTTCATTGCACGTGTTTTTTGTTTAGCGTGTGGTGAATGCTTCTAGACTATCATGTCCCCCGCTCCGCTTCTAAGCTCATGGTCTTTTCACGGCCCGTCTTTTAAGTCAAGGATTGGGATCATAGGAGGGACGCAATCCATTTTTCGTGTCATTTGAGGGAGTGGGTGCTTGCTTTATTAGCTGTCACCCTTATCCTTTACTTTTGATCGCAGCCGTTGATCTGGGCGGTTCTTGGCACGCGTCGTACATTTGGGAATACCGTAGGTATAAATACCTAGGTCGATGTATTATTTATTTTTTCCCTTCTCATTCTTTCTTTTCCATTTCATATATAGGATTCTTTCGATCCTTTACATTCCGTTTCCTTGCCCTCTTTTTGATCCCGCACGTTGTTTTCCGATTATTCTTGTCATTATGGCTAAGAGCACGGTGATTGAATCTCGTTTGTCATAGAAGCAGCTTGACGATTTGTGTCGTCAGTGCCATATTCCACCGATTGTCCGTCCCATTTTACTTGATCCCGGCCAGACGATTGACCAGTATCCGCCGGGGAAGATAGGTCTTTATAGTCGGTTTTTTGATTATGCTGACTTCCGCTTGCCACTTTCTGTTTTCCTTGTGGATGTCTTGAGGCATTATCAGATTAGTATTTCTCAGCTTTCCCTTTTTGGTGCGTGCAAGCTCTCTCACTTTGAAATTCTTTGCCGTGCTCATGGGATTATTCCGACGGTGTCACTTTTCCGCCATCTTTATGTCTATTCTATAAATAATTGTTGGCTATCGTTGAGTAAGCATAGTGGTGTTACCGGTACTTGTTATGATAGACCCTTAGATTCTGTGAAGGGTTGGAGGGACCGCTTTTTCTAGGTTGATGCTTTTGCATGCCCCGTTGTCTTCCCTTGGCATGTGGCCGATAGCGTTGTTGCGGATTCTGTTCCTGATTCCAGTGAGTATAATGAGGAGGATTATAACACCCTTACTAGGAGTCCTGCTCCTTTTTGTAGGCACCCGGAGATTTTCCTTTGTTGGGTCGTCCTGAGCCGCTACTATCCTTTTAAGGAGGACGAGTATCCCGTATTCAGTCTCCGTGGAGAAGGTTGGTGTGTTATGTTTCTTTCCTTTTATCGAATTGTTATTGTTGTTTTATATTTTTTCTTGTCCGTGCAGATATAAGCGCTTACACTTATATTACTCACATCGACTAGAGTGAAGTAAATGTTGAGGCACGGCGGCTGGCGGAAGGTGAACCCACGCTCTTGGATGTTACTGCCGGTCGTGTGGTCCCTCTTTCTCCGCCTCCGCAGGATCAAGCAGAAGGTGGATTTGAGATTAATGATGATGGAGGTGATGGCTCGGGGCCAAGTGCTTCAGGTGCGGGCGATGCCGGCACTCGAAGTGGGGATCACGGCGGGAATGCTCCTCCGCAGCCTGTTATTGCCCCTCGTAAGCAGAAGCGGAAAGCGGGATCTGGCGCGCCTGCTCCGCCTCTTTTGCCTAAGAGGTTGAGGGCAGACTATGGCCTTTTGAATCGGCCTACTACCTCTGGTAAGTCTATGGCTGCTATTAAAAGTTTGATGCCTTCTAACTTTCAAGATTTGCAACGTTTGTTTAAATCATCTCCCCATGTGCCTTCCGTATCTTTTGTTTCAGCCCGAGAATTGGTACTCTCCATGATGATTCTACTGGGCCTTATCTTCGTACTGTCCATCCTGCAGAAGGTTTGTTGTTTCCCCTGACTCTCCGCCTTTTGCAAGCTCTCTTGATTTTGAGGTTGATACTCTTGCTAGGTCTTCTGCTCTGTCAGCGTCAGTTGCCATCAGAACCAATGTATCTGTCACCCGTCCTTCATTAAGGAAGAAAGGTAAAAGAGGTGTTTCTGAGCTATCTTCCCTTCTGTGTGCTTCTTTGTCTGCTGGTGGTTCCAAGTTTTGTTTTGATGATCAAGTAGATTTATCCGGGAGTGAATTTCCTTTTGGTAGTATCTACACTGTCGCTGATGTAGTCCGTAATAATTTTGGCATTTCTGGAGTGGAATGTGTGTTGCGGGTCTCGATTGGAAACTGCTGCGGATTGCTGCGAGATGGTTGATGGGTTTGCCCCGCCAAGGTTCTTTTCCGAAATTCATGATATGGATGATAAGGAGTTCCTTGATGGGTTCAATTATTTGACTGCCAACCAGATTTCTTTCTGTGCGGAGGCGCGGCAGCGCGCTGAGCGGAATATTATTTTGAAGCGGAGGTTTATGTCTCTTCATGACCGTTTGGCCGACCAGTTGAAGGCAAAGGATGCGGAGATTGGGACCTTGAAGACAGAAATATCTCGTCTGAATATAGAAGCTTCTTCCTTAAAGTCTTACGGTAGCCCCGGTGCGGCTGGGACATCGGCTTTGATGGAAGAAAATTTGAAATTGAGGAGTGAGCGTGATTCGCTCAAAGCGGAACTAGCGGCGTCGCGTTCGTCCACTTATGGGCTAGCTACACCCGTTGAGACGGAACGTGCCATGCCTTTATCAGAACCGGCAGAGCCTTGTCCTTCTTAGGAAGGTAAGGGCCGTGATCTTACGGACTTGGTTACCGAGATCGAGGAATTACGGCGTCAACACAAGTGGTCCGTAAGTCGGGTATGTTCTTTATCTTTTTTTGTTTGTACCTTCCGCTCTCTTTTTATATGTTATTTTTTGTTTTCTTATTTGCCTTTCCTTTTTTCTTTATCAAACAGGCTCGTTCGCTTCAGGATGCTATCGAGACATTGGAGGGCCTCTTTAAGGAGTATCAGGATGCTCAAATCAAGGGGCTTACTGATAAGCTGCCCAGTTGGACGCTCGTTTCGGAGGTGGCCATCCAGCTTGATGAGGGTTTTTATCCATGTCTCCTTACTGCTGTTGCGAGCCGCATGTGGCTGCTTCATAGCGGCATGAAATTATTTCTTGCCAAGTGTTTAAATTCTCCAGAGTATTGTGCATCGCTGAAGGATTTATTGAGCTATGCTGTTAGGAAGGGGATGCAGAGTGGTCTGGAGGCTGACAATAAGCATGGCAGGGAAGGCAGGCAACTTGAGAATCTTGTCGCTAATGATCCTTCCGCGGGAGCTGAGTATAACTCTCTTTACCGGCATTTCCGCGGCCTTGACTTTTCTTTGTTATCGGATTTGGCTTTGCACAAGGATTCTAGTATTGAAGATGTCATGCCCCTTTTTCAACTGGATGCCCAAGTCGTGGAGATTCTTGGGTTGGATGATTACAGCCTAGCCTCGAAGAACTTTTCGTTCCTCGGCTTAGGGATGGTTTAGTTGTTGATGAGGTTTCTCTTTCTTCATCTTTGAGTGTTGCACGTCAAAGGGTTAGGAAGGCTCGAGAGAATTGTCGTGTGTAATTTTGCCTTGGCTGACATATTTGCTTTTCTGTCTAGCCCCTTCTCTCCTGGAGCTTTGTCTGGTCCGGGAACCATTCCTTCCAGTGGGCCAATTGCTATTAATGTTGTTGCTCCCTCTGTATCTTCTGATCCTCCTATGTCAACCGGGTTTATTTCGACGGATGATATACTGGTTTCACATGTTGAGAAGGATGGAAATGTCATCACTCTGGTTATGGATTCTCGCGGGGAGAGGCTCAGTTTTTCTTCGGAGCAAGGTCATGCGAAATGAACCTTGTTGTCATTAAATGTCGTGACCGCTTGTGGTCTTTCCTTGAACGGCCTATTTGTATTTTGACAATTGTTTTACTTGATAATGACAAGTTTTTTCTTTTATAAATCTTGCACGGTATGTTCCGTGAATGTGTATGATATTTATGCTCCGTGCATTTTCGTTTAATGTTTTAGCTTATGTCATGCATGTGTAGCTTTTATGAACATGTTCATGTTTTTGCGCTAAAGTTATATCTTAACCTTTTTTGTGGCTTGTTCTTTGCGCTAAGGTTATGTTTAACCTTTTTGCGGCTTGTGTTTTGCGCTAAGGTTACGTCTAACCTCTTTGCGGCTTACTTTTACATTTATGAGTTGTGTTTTTGCTGTTGATAAGAATACGTACTAATACATGATTTTATCTTTTAGTCTTATATGGATACTTGTGGGTTATCCTCCCGGTACTGGGCTTGCAATCCCTCTTACGTACCTGCGGTTTGGTTATGAGGTTCCGCACCCTTTTAGTTATATGGGATAACATTTTTGGGACGTGCCCTTTGTGTGCGCAGCTTACTCACGTATTCGTGCATTTGCAAGGTAAATATTTAATAACTTGTAAGGTAGCTAAGCTTCACACTTTGTTTTATTAAAATTGTTACAGTAATACAGTCAATGAATTAATTCTTTACAAACGTCTAGAGATGGGTGGCCCGTTACAAGTTGTAACTAAAACACTGATGTTTTATGTTTGCGTATGGCCATATACTTGTTCGACTATGTCTGTAGTCCGGAGACTAATTTGTAGTCTGGAGACTAATTCGCAGTGTCTATCTTTGACTGATCTTGTGTAGCTTCCCCTGATTCCGTGCCATTGGCTAGCGGATTTGGTTTGTCCGGACGGCTAAAGATCGCTTGTGCGCTTGGCTGCAACCAAGGATTAGGAGTTCATTGCCTCCGTCCTTTGTTGATTGACGTTGTAGGGTGAGGCCATCTGGATGTCCATTTTCATGATGGCACGTCCATTTGATGCATTTCTACCTCCTCCCCTACGGTCATTCATGCATACGCATTCCATCTCTCCCGCCAGCGGATCCTGGTGACACGTTCTTCCCTTTTATGCCTATCCGTCACGCGGACTAGTGCCCGTATTTTGCCGCCAATGGCCATGTATTCAATGGGAATCCTAACTCGGAGCTAGGCCCTTTTCGGTTGCGCGATCCTAGTTATACATTTAGGTCCGTGCTCCCGGTATACCTGTCCAACGTCCTAAGACTTGGCCTCTTTTCTAGTTCTTGGCCGTCTAGGCTAGTCGACATCTGGGCTAGTCGACACGTACGTATGCAGGGGAAGGTGAGACCTCTTCTTTTGTGCGAGTGCGGTACAACTTTTTCCGCACTGCTCAAGAGAAGAGGTGGAGATCGATTCGACAGGGAACTTGGATGAATGGGATTTTATGAGCCTTATGGCTCAATGTTATTAGTCGTCATTTAAGAATGATTAAGTTTTATTGGTAGCTATTTAAGAACATGACCGGGGTCAAGTTTCCTTTGGGTTTTTCCGCATCCATTTCAGATAACCCATTAGATGGGGTCATAAATTGGTAAAGGATCATCGCCGTTATGTGGCGTTTTGTCGGCGATTTGCGGTGGTTGCTTTTGGTAGACCCTCTTATTTTAGAACACGATTCTTGTATCTCCATTGTTGTTTTGGCGAGATGCAATTATTTTTGGATCTCTTGGTGTTTTGTGATTTTTGGGTTTGACCGTCCTTCATTTCGACGGCTATTTATAGCGAAGGATTGGTGTGGTCCCGGTATTTTCTGCTTGGGCATTTATGGTCCCTAAGTACGTGCCTGAGCCTATGGCTAGGTCGTCATTTCAATTTGTTAGTTTTGACGCGGAGTCAATAGGTAGGTTGTACCTATGCCTTGGGAAATGGCGTGTATTTATGCTTCTGTTGACCGTTTTGTTTTTCGATCCGTAGAGCAGTCTTCCATTCTCAGGGTGATGCGCCTTGTTGATTTCGCCCGTGGGTTGTTTGGCCAGTTGGGATTTTTCCTTTAGCGCTCCGAACCGCTTGGTTGTACTGAGGGTCGTCTACGTTTACCGTTTATAGCCGGAGCTAGTATATAAGGCACTTGTTGGCATTTTTATTTTATTTACTCCATTTTCGTGGGAGCATCGCGCCTCTTTGTTTTATGGCTTCTGGACGTTACCTTGTGTGTATCAGTAGCTGAGGTGGCTAGTGTTGTGTTGTACCGTGGACGGTGTTACACGCCTCCTTACAGCCGTGTTCTCGTAAGTTTGTCAGTGGAGGTCATCTCCACCGCCTCAGGTTCCTGACCGCTTCTTCCCCCTGCAGTAGGCCATGGTCATCTTTACCGTTTCTTCTATGGATTCCGGTATTTCCCTGTGTAGGTACTCTATTAGGTCCGGGTCTGACACTTTCTTCATGAATTTGGTGATTTTCGCGGCCTTCGGCATTTCCTTTGCTCTTCTGAACTCCGTCAGGAATCTTCTTGTGAAGTCTTCTCTCGACTTACTTTTCCCTTTCCTGGCGCAATGGATTTTCTTGGCTCTTTCTTTATGCTTTTTCATGCTGAGGAAGGTTTCTAGGAACACGTCCCCTAGTTCGTGAAAGCTGCCTATGGACCCTTGGGGAACGTCTTTAAACCATGTCTTGGCGGCACCCGTACGCGTACGCCTAAACATGTGGCACTAAGTAGTCACATCCCAGTCGTGTACCCGTGCTGCAACCTGGAATACCCCTACATTGTCTACAGGGTCTTCATTTCTGTCATAGAGTTGCATGTTATCTGGCATGCGGGTCTCTTTGGGCAGTTCGGTACTGCGGATATTTTTAGTAAACGGGCTAATTTCTTCAGCCACTTGTGGTTGCATTTGATCTTTCCCTATCTCATTATTTACCTCATCAGGGCATGTATGAGAAAGTAGCAATTCTCCATCCCAGGGCTCCTTGCCGTAATCCCGGGACCATGTTACATTGCCGTAGCGTTGCCTCTTGTAATGTTTTTGCGAGGTGTGGTTACGGAGCTCCCCCTCTTTGGATTGCTTTTCTTTCGCGGCTTAAGTGGTTTACTTTCCAGATTTTCGAGTTTCGTCTCGTCTTGGGGATTCGCGACCTTCTTTCTTTCTGCGTGTATATTTTCTTCCTTCGGCCATTTCATGCTTAGCCCTTCGCGGAGTGCTACCGGTGTCCGGTTGGGCTTGTATCCCTGTGGGCGTTTCTCGAGATGGCTTCATGGGATGAGCTTTCCCACTCTTGTCTGTCAGTTGATGATGACTGCGATTGCTGTCGGGCTCCCGGAGGGCCGCGTTAAGTATCAACTTGTTTCGATATTTTGTTTTTTTTTAATCTTTTCCTCTCATTTTCCGCAGGCGGAGGTATTATGTGAGAATGATGTTTGCCGAGGTGTCTCTCTTGTGGAGAGTATTTTCCAAGAACGCAGTTATGCACTGGGTCCCACGGATGGCGCCAACTTGTTTGTTCAAAAAATGTAACTGGGTTAAGATTGGGCTTAGTCCGTGACGGGCCGACCTAAATGGATCGTCCGCTTCGTAGCTTATGCACTAATCCAAGTAATAGATTGAATCCCTGCACAAGTAAGAGTAAACTGTTAGCCTTATCGTGGGGACAGACCCCACGATTAAGCTCCGGCGTGAGAGTAAGTACTCATGTTGTCAGAGAAATATATGTGTGTTGGGATGAGTGAGAAAGTCATAGCTCAATAGTGTGAATTGAGGTTTCCTTTTATAGACAGTGGAAATATTAGGGTTTCCTAATATTTCGCATATTGCTGTAGTGGCCGAGGTAGGACCCTTGTCGGGCAAGGGTCCGCATCTTAATCGATGTTTGCGGACGTGATGGTTTTCCGGATCGGGAGCCGGTCCGCGAGCGTACTTCGGAAGTGCCGCTCGTATACGTCCTTTGTTTGTCCGGATTGTGCCATGCTTGTGGCATGGGCTTTAGCTATGTCCGGTTTTATTGGCTTGTTGGGCCGGAGCCCAGTTTGCTCATTGGTTCGGGGCCCATTCTACTTGTAGGGCTGGAGTCCAGTTCATTCAAGATAGTCCATGACCAGTAAGCCAGCTATCTGTACTATACGTCATCAGATATGTTCTTATATGTGAATTCATGTTTTCAGCTTGCCATTAATGTTGTTATCGTGGGATCTTTGTGCATTGCATAACCAAAAGTTTTCACCACACAGACCGGCTACAACACATGTACAGATTTAATTTGTAAGGCTAATACTTAACGTTATCAAACATTAGTATAGGGTAATTCATTTTTCCCCATACTTAATAGGCAGGTTTTGTGAATCTAATTTAGACGTGGATGCTTGGGTATATTGATTAGTTCCCCCAGTTAGTTTTTAATTTGGAATGGCAACAAACGGTACGCCATAAAATGCAAGCGTGTTTTGTACTCAATATCGTATTTGAGTAGAGGCGTAAATATTTTTCGTACAAGTATTAATAGATTGTTCTCTTTTGTATTTAGGCTATCTGAGAAATGTCAACTCGACATGCTCATATTAGGGTGAGGAAGATGGAAGAAATCGATAAAAAGGTTTTGTATATTGCTTGTAGGAGGATTTCGCTACGAAGGTATGGTTAGATTAATAGGCCACCTCCAGTCACCAAGCGAACCATTTGTGCATACTACGTCATTTTAGGGGGAAAAAGAGGATTTTATGGGAAGGGATATGTCGTTATGGGTTGCTGACTTCCATCACGTTCACCACAGAAGATTGGTTGCCCTAACTAAATGAGTTTGTTGAGGTATGCTATTTGTTGCTTTCATTGAAGACTCATATTTGCTTGCATATGAGATTACCATGATTACAATATGAAATATCGCTAAGGTTGATATTAAAACACTACACATCTTTCGATCAAATGTATGATGTTAACTTATTGATAGTTTTACATTAATGCCATCACAAATACTTTAGACCTTCAAACATTAAGTTATGGTGATGCGGAGTTCCATATACTTCATAGGTTGTTTTCGTGTATCTAATTTAGATAATAGTTGCTTGACTCTAATGATTCAATCACCCATTGCACCTTAATTTTACCATGGAAAAACTGGGAGGCATATAATGTAACCGTGTTTTCTAGCCAATACAATGTCTGAGCCAAAGCATAAATATCCCGTTTCTAATTGCTGAGGCATTGTTCATTTTTTATTTAGGCTATTCATGATACGCAAAATGGACATGCTGATGTCGGAGTAAGGAGAGTGGTAGAAATCGATATAAATGTGATATATGATGCTGTTAGGAGATATTATGTGGCCTATCAGAAATATGGAATAGCCATATGAATGACCTTCCACATAGAGGGTTGCTTGCAGAAATTATGCCAAGTAGTGCACACTTTCCGTGTATTTCAAGTATGTCAATTACACCAATTCTCTGAAGTATATAAGTTAAATTTTATGAGAGATCCAACCGAGCTTCTTTCTGACAAAAAATTTCCTTGCACGCTTCCTAGAAAACCTTTATATCGATTTCTCCCATCCTCCTTAATCCCATTGTTAGTATGTCCTTTTACATATTATGCGTATCCTAAATAGAAAAAGAACAATGTCTCAAGTAAGACGTCTGTTGGTTCGTGGCACACAATTACGGCAGGTTTGCGTGCAAAACGGTTCTGCTCTGAAAAGGGGGGAAGATCTCGGAATGGCTTTGGTTTGTTTTTTTGACCAGCTCCATAAACTCAGGTACTTTGTAATTTTATTCGTTGTGTCACGTTTTGTAAATTTTCTTGAATTGATTAATCCAATATAAGATATTAACTTTTATGTTCTTTAGGGTTGTTGGCTTTTATAAACACAATAAGAAAAATCAGTTGACATACATTTTACTGATAAAGTCTAATTATTTTCCAGGTGTTTGTATGAAGGCATCAGATGAAGGGCATGGGTTTCACATTTGAGTCAAATTTGATCCATTTGACGTCGAGCTATTGGAACATCTAGCAACCAAATGTGGAGTGGGTAATTGAAAGCCAGTTTTATATATCGACGTGTTCATCCCAACAGTTGACGTGGGTAATGGAATATGCTACAGTCATTTTGAAAATCTATCTAGTTACTCTAGCTATCTAAATTTTTATTTTTAGCACACTTCTATAATTTCATTTCGCACTTCATCAAGAAGCTAAGTAGTATGGTGTTTTGTAGGCGCGAGAAAAGCTGAAAACAGTTTCCAACTCTTTTACAAGATCAACGCTGTGTACGCTAACGGTGAACGATGATTAATGCAGACTCTAAAAGTGATTTTAACAAAACAGTGGAAGAATTAGAAATGTATGACTCAAAGGGGATCCAAATATATGTAGATATGATATGTACATTACGGAGTGAAACTTTCCTATGTCCAGTAAAGCAAGTCGACTGGTCAAAATCAAGTTTAGACAAAAGTTATACTTTGGAATTGTATCTACAATGGCATCACATTAAAAGAATTGACAACATCCATTGAATAAGTGTGTCGTGATGTTCCTTTGTTTCTTGAAGAGTTGATCAAAAAATGGATTAGGGTGTCGTGAACAACAATCAGATTAGCTATGCGGCCAAACAACATGTTTTGCAAGTTATATCGTAGCGAGAGCGTTCACTACTATTTTTAGGGGTGATTGGAGAAGATTCAAAGCTCTGCTTCATAGGGTCATGGGGCTGCTAGAAAATGCATTTTTTTAAAATGGCTTTTGCGTATGGATGTTGTTGTATTTAAGGATGTTTTGATATGTTGATAAACCAGGTTATGCAGAATCTTCCTATAGAAGGTTTGGGTGCATTCGACAAAGCCATTGCTTTTAATCCCTATTGTAGCCAATGTCTCCTGAACTATACTTTCTCCTCCACTCAATCCAATAACCCAGACATATTTCCAATATTCTTTGCCCACTACCTACAACTCTAAGACTTCAATTGTAACCAAAGCTTCCTGTAAACAGGACTTTGACCAAACAACAAAACCGCATTTTCGTATATTAGTTCTTTTGCTCCCCATCTTATTTTATCCAACTTTTTATTAGTGTTTGGCATTAGCAACATCTAATTGTAACTTCTGTATGATATATTGTATTTCACTATCATCACTCCAACTATCTATAATTCTCTGTTGCACATCACTAGAAATTGTAGATAACACTAACAAGATTTTGTTATAGTTGGTGCACTTCTTAGAAACGATCAACAATTCACAAGCTCTCATTCGACCAAAGACCTCGGTACAATGGCGAGAAGAATTTGTTTACATTTGTTGCAGTTCATACAAACAAGCTACAATTCATTGTTGTACTAGAAAATGTTACTTGAATCTAAAAATTCTCATGAGGCGTTGGGGTGCTCGATATAATCTTAAGCTTCATCGCCTAATGGTTTAATATTATATCGAGCACCGTCAATGCTTCTTGAAAAATTTAGATTCCCAGACTCTAAATTTTCTTAGTTTGATCATTTTTCAAAAGAGAAACTTATCCGTGTTTAGAGCACAGCTGGTAAACCATAAATAGTAGGATTCTTCATTTTATGGTTTACCAACTGATGCTCTAAACACGGATAACGTGCTCGAGAATAGCATCACTTTTTGTAATAGTTCACATGCGAATTCCATTTCTCTTTCCTTTCCGAAATTTTATATATTGTGGTCATGTGTACATAGCGTCGCTTTCTATTCGTTTCTTAAAACAAATACACATGGGCTTTATATACAGAAATTTAAGATAATGTATTTCGAACGTTTTGTCATGAATGACAAACAATTAAGTCGTTTCTACAATTTCTTAAACTTTGATCAAAATTTTATTGGTTGGCTCCATCACAATGCGTCACATAATGAGAATAATTAAAACATAAATTGGCTCCGCGCAACGCTCGATAGCCTAATTTCTCGTTTTTATCTAACGCAAGTACAATCATCCATGATATCACATACACAAAAAATAATAAAAAAATAAAGTAATAACTCCTTACTCATTTCTTTTATCCTTCCTCCCATGCCCTTATTGTAGCTCACTATAGTGTCACTAACTGCTTTTTCTTGTGTCACTAAAAGTGTCGCATAAAATACTTTCCCTTTCCTCTCATCCTACCTCCTTCCTTTCATCTCATTTACATACGTTGTAACTCACCTAATATATTACTACAAGTGTCACTAGCTCTCCTTCATATGTGCTCCTTTCCCTCCCACCATTATACCCACGGTGAGTCGTAAATGGGACAACACGTGATGGTGGTGACAACCGGGTGGTGCACCATCCACTATTACACCCAGTCTAAAAGTGATATTATAAATGGACATATTGGAAAATATGTAGTGGTTGATGGACATATGTGTAATGTTCTCCTAAAGTAGACGAATATCAACGCAAAACGACGGTGTATAACAGTAAATAACTATACTTGCAAACTTGTGGTTTTGGTGTGACCCTTGCGGGTTCAATTTATAGTAATTGCGAGAAGGAAAGTTTATAAGTTAAAAATAAAAAAATATAAAAGTTTGAGGATTAAATAATATTTAAACTATTAAATTAGTGGTAGTCGTTGTTATCATTTTTAGTTAGAGGAGAGTTATTTTACATACCAAACTTTTCCTACATACCATGGGACTCATCCTCACCATTCATCTAAAAAGAAATCAATAGTTGAGATTAAAAGTATTTTAATATTTCACTCATTTTTTATAATTTAAATATCTCATAAATCGTTAATTGTTAAGCGAAAATAATTACACCATCGCGATGAGTATTTAATTATCTTTCTATAAACGAGCACTTTGATATACTTTCGACAAAAAAAATCGTTTTTTTCACCTTTTTTTCGTTACCGAAAAAATCACATGTGATATTACATATCATATGATATGTAATATCACATGTGATGTTCGTGTAATATCCTATGTGACATGTGATATATCGCATGTGATTTTTTTGGTAACGAAAAAAACGTGAAAAAAATGAAAAACCAAAAAAAATGTCAAAAATATATCAAAGTGCCTATCTATAGAAAGATAATTAAATGCTCGTAGTAACGGTATATTTTTTTTCGCTTAACGATTAATGGTTTGAAAAATATTAATATTTGAAAAAAAAAAAAAAAAAAAAGAATATGAAAGTGGGTTTTTTAAATTGTTTCATTCATTAGATCAAATAAAGATGAAATGTAGAAATTAGTCCTATGTAAAAAAAATCTGGTTCTCAAATGATCTAAAATCTTTTAGTTAAGGGTATGTAAGATTTATGTATATTTTAAAATTTATGTAAGTTAAATTTTTTAACGGTATTTTGAGAAATCAAGTTTACTCATTTTTAAGTGATTTTAAGTTTTTAAGAAATTTGCTTTATAAGTAGTAGAGAGCCACATGTAGAGTCGAAGTTTCAAGCATTTCGTAAGTGGGCCAAACTATCAAATCACAAACTGATGAAAATAAATAATACTAGCATGCAAAAGATAAACACAAAGTATATAAAAAATTTTGGAGGGGCAGGGGTGCATACTTCGTCCCTAGCCACATGATATGTAAAGGCACAGTGACATAAAAAATGAATGACGCTGATCAGAACAAAGAAACGAAAAATTGAAAGTAGATAAGGAAGAGTTAAATCATTCAATGTCGTTGTTGTGTACAAGTGGGACTATTATATAGTCTACTGAAGAGACATAACCAGCTTGTAAGTTGCCAACAAAACAAAGAAACCAACTATACTAATAATTAGGAAATATAATGCTTCTAGTGGCCCTCGTTGCACCATGCATGTTTCTCAACTTCCTTAAACTGCTACTTGTTGACTTACGTATGTATCAGACGCAACGACAAGTTAACGTCATATAGGATCTAATGGGCGACCGGCCTTAAGAAACATTACTAACACTTGGCATTTCAACGACACATGATGTGTGATCGTGTCTCTTGTGTGATCCTGTGTTTGGCCATGACAGCATGAATAACTATGGCCTCTAAGTAAGAAATTTAAGGGATTCAGCTACATTTTGTTGCAATCTCAAATGCATACAAAAATATAAATTATCCATTTTGAAAATAACGATCATTTTTTTTTTTTTTTTTTTTTTTTTTTTTTTTTTTTTTTTTTTTTTAAGTTCTCATTGGGTTCTATTGCAAGTGTATATTAAGGAAGTGTTACTAAGCTGGCAATTCAATTAAATCCTAAAAGTAAAAGAATCAATATCTTTAGATTTTATCTCATCGCAATATCTAGGGGAATTTAGGCATATGATCATACATTAGTTCTTAATAACGGGCATAAACAATTGATACTCAAGTACGTATGAATAATTCAAAGATAAGTAACTAACTTTTCACGGAAATAGGCAGCAGGAGCAAGAATAGAGAGGGCAAGGACGTCACGATACACACAGAAAACAATCTCATTGACACCACCATTTAGAGCTACTTTGGTGATCACATGATATCCTCCACTCAACAATTGTACCAAGGCCATTGCAACGTGCGCCTTCCTTGCTTGTCCCCCGCTAACGCCACCAGCTCTCCCCCCATCACGCCCAGCAAATGATATTTCCATCTAAGTATTTAACAGAAAAATGACTTTATAAATCTTGTGGTGCATGCATATAATTAAGATATCAGTACGTTGGTTGAGATTTCATTTTAAATCCAACCAATTTGACAATGACTGGTGAATAATTTGGTGGATGAAATATGATTGCAAAAGATGAGCATGTCATCTTCATCTTCAGATTGAAGTAAAAGAGTTAAGCTTGTATGAAAAGGAATAGGTCCAAATAGCGAATCAAAAGGGTCACTAGTCATAGTTAACTTATTTTTCACTTTTTATACATGTTCATTGGGCCACTAGACTTGCTTATATTTTAGAAAAATTATTAAAACTGTTGGACCCGTTCGGAAAAACTTTCTGGATTCAAAGTCAAATTTATCACAAGGCTTATATTATTTCAACTAGTTTCAAATTTCTATGTGCATTTGTTATTTGTATCATGTTAAAAGTTGGCATGATCAAAGTTAGCATGCAGCATTGTGGAGTAACTAGTGTTTAATCTGAAAAATAAAGCGTCATTGGCAAGCAGCTTCTAAACTTTTTTTTTTTTTTTTTTTTTTTTTTTTTTTTTTTTTTTTTTAAAAAAAAAATTCGTTTAGACGCTACTCAAAGGAGCGTTGAAATATAAACGTTATTGCTTTCTTTCTTGCTATCGCTTTCCTGCTACCACTAATTCTGTCAAACACATCCATAATTACATATTTGATTAAGCATAAGTGAAAATTGTTACAAACTAAAAAAACCAAATATATATAATAACAAACAATATATCTAAGAACCATGTAATTAGTATGTGCAAGAACCAATTTTAAAATTTTAAGCAATAACACGTTAACTATTTAGGTAACTCTACTTTTGATGACTAGATAACTAAGAAATTTCTTAGCTAGAAAACTATATAAGTGAGTTAACTCTTCTATTTTAGTGTTGGAAAACAAAATTAGAGATCATCCAGAATCACAACAATTTCTACAATCATATATATGTTGCTTGCAAGCTAAATGCCCATAAGTGTTTCATTATTATGTTTTCTGGTTACAAAAAGTCACATCCCAATCACAGTAAATCTTGTTTCCCTAGTCACTTCACTACCAACTTCGCACACACGTAATGCACTTAAACACTTGGATGTTTGCCCGTCCCATTAGAACGTTCAACCAGTAGTACCTCATATCTGTGATGAACTTCTATTATTTGTGATAACATGATAATGAAAGTTCGTACCATTTTAAATTATATATAAGATGCGTGTTTGCTTTAGATTGGTTAGTTACCTATTGTGTGTATTGTCAGTGTTTTTTTCTTGTATCATGTTTCCTTTTTCAGAATATGATAAAGGCTTTAATTGAGTTGAGTTAAGACCTGATTAAGAAACTGAAATTATTGGATTACATAGTAACAAAAGTTGTTTAGTGGGAAACATGGGTGGAAATTTGAACTTAGTGGCACTATGGGTTAAATCTAATATTAAACGATTAGTGGTACGAGATTCACTAATTTAATGTGGAGATTAAACAAAAGGAAAAAAAAAAAAAAAAAAGAGCTAGTTTTCGGTGATTTGACCTTTTAAGCTCATCATTGCAATCATTGAATTGAGTTGAATGTCCCATTTTTTGTAGTGCTATTGCATATTTAAGTTTTGATTTGTTACTATTATTCTCTTTGGATTGGGAGAATTTTTGAGTTTGGTCTTTTGATGAAACACTTTAGAGATGAAGTATTTTATTTCCAGCTGTTAATGAAGATGTCTTTCAATTCAAAGCAAGAAAAGCCATTAGCTTTTAAATACAGTATGAAACTGGCAAAGCTAATGACAGATCAATCGAGCATCGGATCCATTACTTTTAAGTTCTATCTATCCTTTACATTTAATTATAGGACTAGTGGTATTGCTACTTTTATTATGTTTGTGAATGATTTGTAAAGCTAGTAAAAAAAAGACTTCAATTGACAACAGGAACTTGGAGGTAATTGTATGATGTAATTGCAGAACAAAGCATAATGACTATACAAAGAACTCTTATGTAACCAAACATGTTTCTTACTCACTGTCCTATAGTTCATAAATTCTCCAAATGTTTCCATTTTTGCCTTTATAATTTAACTTAGATGTTATCCTGGACTCTTGAACTACACGGTGACGACTTAGAGATGACAATATCAAACCCCTTTATTTATTAATGGGTTTGATTCACGTTATTATACTGTAATGGGTCAAATGGGTGTGATGGGTCAAAATTTGCCAAAAATGTATATTCTAATGCTTTAAAGGTAGGCTAGCGTAACAAACAAACATATTCCATGCATAGTGTTCTTGTAATGAATAAGCGGATGAGATTTTCACTCTTCAGGTTACCTGGGGAGGATGTGTTTTTGACTCAGGTGTACGCGGCTTAACTGTATCCACATATCCGTTTCCGACCCTTTCCCTAGCCACCCCAAGATGTGTACCTAGTGAGGTTTGAACCTGAGATTTCTTGTGAAAACATTACAGTGCCTAACCACAAGGCCATCTTAGTGGTGGTTAATGTTCTTGTAATGAATGAAAGTATGAAACAGTTGGACCACCTAATTTTGTTTGGAAGTCTAAAAGTACCATATATTCTAAAAGAGGAAAGAAAATCAAAATCCTTTTAGAGATTTGGAAATGACATGGGATGCAATGACTAGTTAGGAGATGCATGTTTTCTTTAACAGTCGTCAAAATGCTATTGTAACGTGTTAGTTATAATCGATGTCAATCTTTTATCTGTAGGTCTAGATTAGGAAAAAAATATCTGCTTTGAAGTTGAATAAAGATTTACATTGATGTCAGTTTTATTTCAAATGTTTCTTAGCTCTTTTGTACATTGAGTTTGATCTAAATCTGAAGTTTCTTCTCATTAATTTTCGAGAAAACTATACCTAAACTCCTGTAAACATATGTAAAGAAATTTGTGCTGATTGTGGAATATTCACTAGCGTCATAGTCATTATCTGTAGTTGTTACAACTTTCAAGTATATATCTACTACCATTTATAGAAAAAGTGACATATTTGACTTCGGAGAATCAATATAGTACTTTTGCTTTCAATATTAGTTAAAACTTTACAACACAAACTTGTGTACATAAACGTTTTCTTAATCTTGACCCATTTACTTAGGTTTGGCATTTCAGCAATCTATCTTGTTATTTTGTCAGTTCGACATCATGGCTTATTAGTGATGTTACTTTCTAGACTATTTAAAAAAATTATCATGCATTTATTGGAACAAATGATGACAAGATCTCTCTTATAATGGCCTGCAAAGTGCAAAACATGATTTGTATAACATCCAAACATCATATTTATAATAAATTCATTCAGAGTTTATCTTTATCATTTGCATATATTCATAAGTTAGTTTTATGCAGACATTTGCCACAAGGGTGCGTAACACACCCTACTTCCCTGTATAAAGTGATCAAAATTCGGGCAACATGTTATCTATTTCTAATATTAGTTATCTTCACCGGACCCTGTGTAATGCAAGATAAGCAACAAAACGATACCCAATCAACATCAATGCCATAGCCAATAAATCCATAGGCAAGTTATGTAACCCCACCGTTTTAACCTCTTTGAAATCTGCAACTTTGCAGTAAACTCCTTTTGAACACTCGTAAAGATCATTTTCATCATACTGAACCCCAAGAAGAAGCTTGTAACAATAGTAGCTGTAGCTCAAATACTTTAACCAGACTATGAACGTAGGGATTTGTTGTACGTAATATCCTCCAGCTATCAAGAAAACCAGCGTTGTAACCGATGCTAAAGTAGTGGCTTGTTTTACATCAATAATAAGTATAGCACCTATTGCCAGCCCGAGACTTTGGGCCACAAGAACAGTGTAGAGTACAATGAGCCATGAAAGGATGAAGGTGGCTGGATCGGGTTTGAGCCCGCCCATCCAATAGAGTATGAAGGTAAAAGCAGTTGGGAGTGCAAGTTCAAGTGGTAGGTCTCCTATGGTTCTTGCTAGAAAGTAAGAGGAGAGACGGTACATCCCTGATGACCGTTCTTTTATAAGCATTCTTCTTTCTTTAGGGAATGTGAAAACTGCATTGTAGAGTGGGTAAAATCCCCAAAAAACTGAGAAGAAGAAAAGCATTGCTATCTACAAGAAACAAAAATGAATGTTCTTAGTGTTAATAATAAATCAAATAAGCAACTATAAACAGATTTGGACAAGATAGCATTTAGATGTGCCTAATTTATATTCCAGGAAATGCTCAAAAGGTTTAATAAGTTCTTATTAGTTTTAGAACATAGATAAAATGACAGAAATGGTCCTTCTTGTAAAAGAGGGGAGACACCACATGAAATGAAAATAGAAACTCTAAAATTTGGTTAAAATAAAGGGTGAGTACGTAAAATTTTTTCCCTAATAAGCAGAAGCAGAATCTGGTTATCAAACATTAAAAACTGATTATTACGACATGAAATCCCGATAATCAGACAAGCACTTATTATAAAAGGGATGAAAAAGCTTACACGATCTTCAATATGAGATGTTGGAGTCTGCCACCATAGGAGTCCAGCCAAGATAGCAACACTTATGACTTGAAATATTCTAAGCTTATTAAAAGCTTCAAATCTCCTCTCTCTTACTCCCCTGAGAAGAAGCACCTTGAACTGATGCCACCAGCTTGTGCACCATTGCTCTGATTGCACACCACAGCTTCCTACTGTTTTAAAAAGAGTTAGTTTATACGCAAACAGTGGCAGCTATTAGCCAGAGAGATGGCAATCTCGACCTATATCCTTTTTTTATAATCCAACCCGACCCGTACTAAAGATGATACCCTGGACCCATTATGAACCGTTGCCACCTATAAGTAGCATTTACTAGTTATAAACTTATATTAAGCCTCATTTATAATAAATTCTTACTTGCCAAACCTTCTTTTGCATGATTGTAGTTGCAAACATCCAAATCACATAAATCTGTTTTCAGCCTTGTTGAAATGTTTGTTTCATAGCAAGTGACGAGTTTTTTCCTTACTGCTTTCCGCTCTTCTTCTGCATTCTCACCTTGCTCACATTCTTGCATTGAATCAGGTGAAATTCCTGTTTGACATTTAAATATGGTATGATCATATGTCAAAAGTTTCTTGCACATTATTATTTTGTGCTTTGCAGTGGGGTCTCCCTTTTTTATTAGTTTTTTGGTAAAAAATTAACAATAGCAGCTTACCGTTAGCAAGATCTAGTAAAAGGTCAGCCGGGTTGACTGTGACAGATGTCGAAAATCCAATTGAAGAGAAATACTCCAAGGCTGTGGAAGCAGGACCATAGTAAATTTGTGAGCCTTCAGATAGCAAGACCACTGTATCAAACATAAGGTAGATGCGGCTAGACGGCTGGTGAATAGTAGTGACCACGGTTCGTCCACCACTGGCCAACCTTTTGACCGTGGACATGATCCTCTGGGCGGTGGTCGAGTCCAAACCAGAAGTAGGCTCATCCAACAACAACAAACTTGGATTAATTAACATTTCTTGGCCTATGCTTACCCTTTTTTTCTCCCCACCTGATATACCTCTAAATAGTGGACCACCTATCATACTACTTTTACACCTGGTCAACCCCAATTCTGTAACAACTCGGTCCACTTGGTTGACCTTTTCGTCTTGGGCCACACTTTTTGGTAGTCTTAACATAGCAGTAAATAATAGGGTTTCAGTCACAGTAAGGTGAGGATAAAGAACATCATCTTGAGCCACAAATCCAGTTCTCCTTTTAGTAGAACCACAGAACGGTTGGCTGTTATAGGTTATCTTTCCAGATAGTTGACCAGCCAACCGTCCTCCCAGGGCTGTTAGAAGGGTTGTCTTACCACTACCCGATGGACCCAACATGGCTAGCATCTCACCTGGACGAACCATACCTGTCACACCCTTTAGTATTGTCTTGTCTCTTGTACCGAGTTTAACTTTGTATGCAACTTCTTCAAACTGCAAAAGATATGGAAAACATTAGTTAAGCAAAAATCATAGTCATAGCACTTGTTTATGATAAGTATATAAGAATTTAGTAGTTCGGAAATGAGAAAAAAACCTTTAAAGTTATGGGGTATAAAGCCATCTTTAGAAAGGACTTAGCATGATCATGATCATCAGGTTTTACCATATTTTGATCTTCTTCCATCTCCATGGGTTTATTAGTATTGGTGGTGGGGTGGTGTTTATCTATATATGCTTTGGTTTAAGCTCTTGAGTTGCTTAACAAAGTAACTTGCATGATGCAAGTATATATACACTGTGTGTATGCATGCTATGAAGTATAGTCAAGAATCACTAATGTAAGACCACGCTCAATGGTGGGCCACGGCCGATTTAGAACACGTGCCGGTGTGTCACATCTTAGAGCTACGCGTAACTTTGAGTTGAATTTAGCAATGTTGCAAAAATCGGCCTGGGCGGCATTGTAATCCTAATTGACGATTACAAGGTACACGGCCTTCTACCTTGCTGATTTTTACAATGTAATCTGCCTTGTAATCGGTAATTACAAGGTAATCGGCCTTGTAATTGGCTATTGCACGCTACAGGATGGTCAACCGCCTCACTACCGACTCACGATTTTTGCAACATTGGAATTTAGTGACTACTACCAAAGCCTCAAGTCCATATAAACCAACATACTAGAGTTGGAAAAATAGGTCGGATGGGTTAAACCCCAAACATTTAACAATCCCCTCTTTATGTTTCTAAAAATTGTTGACATGTGAAAAGTAAAATAACTCCCAATATCTTCTTCCACAATGTATGGGGAGGTTGAGACATAGACAGCCTTACCCCTACCTAAGGTAGACACCGCTTCCGGTTATACCAAAGGTAGAAAAGGACCTCCGACCTTGCAAGGGGTGATGATCGAACCCTTGACCTCTGCCTCCAGAGGCAAGGGTGTTAACCACTTGATCCAACTTTGTTCTTTTTGACATGTGAAAAGTATGATTAAAAAAAATAATAATAAAAAAATAAATAAAAAATACAAAATAAGACTACTACTAACACAGAAAAAAGTTTAAATATGAATTAAGCAATTTATGAGTTATGTGCATTGTAAGTACACCTGGGAGACTCTTAACTTGAACTCGTGCAACCTGTCTAACTCGTTCATTTTTTTAGTCATATGTTTAGGAATCATTTCTAGAGTTGAAGTTGATGGCTCTTGATGCGAGTTAAGTTAGTAAAGAATCGACAAAAGTAGAGGAGGTTGAAGAGCAACGCCATCTTAATTGAATCTGCGGGTCCCCGAAAAGCGAAAGCAAATATTCTAGAGTTTTTGATAATATATTCTAGGAAACTAAAGCTAAAGAATATTATGACTATAAAACACAAGTCAAAGAGTTTAGGGTATCCAAGTGGGGAGAGAATTGATGCTGTGCTCTTATTAGTAATGGTTCAAAGTAAACAAGAACAATGCGTGATTTAATTTGGTAAAGTAAAGGTGAAATATTCAAAGAGCAGCAATCAAAAGTAAAGCTAGCTGATTCTTTCCATACACTTTATTTTAAATATTTGTATACATGACATAGTATAGAATTGTACGTTCATCGGGTTAACTCGGATCTAACTGAAAAAATGAATGGGGGTCTAAATATATCAAAGTCGTAGTATAGAGAACGTAACTGAGATGATGGCTTATTAAGTTTAAGCATTGTTCTAAAAGGCACAGGCCTTCCAAAGGCTCCGCAAAGGCGTGAGGCTTGGTTATGCCGCCACGCCATGTCACCACGCCGCCTTATGCCACATCTTTTTATAAGCTCGATATATATAGAATATGATATAAATATATCAATATTTTTATATTTTGTGTCGCGTTATGTCACGCCTTACAAACGTAAAAGTTTCGCCTTAGCCGCTAAGGCGTAAGGCTTGGTCATGCTGCCACGCCAAGCCTCACGCTATTTATAACCTTGAGTTTAAGAAACAAAATGTGAACTCAGAATTGGCTTTTAAGACGATCTAGAGTGAAGAACTAAACAAAATTTATCCATTTGGTTTGTTTTTAGCACTGCTTACCAGCTTTTGTTTGTAGAAAACATAAGTATTCCTTAAAATCTAACTATTAAAACGCCGGCTAAGATAAAATTATTCTTTTCCTTCATCTGCTTGTTCGGTCTTGTTCTTGTACTCTTGCTGTCAAAATCATTGGAATTCGTTGTATGTTACTTTGCACTAATTATTCATCAACTTCTATAAACTAGCTTCATGGCCCGTCTAAGGATGGTGGCAACACTCTCGGTATGGAGCTCGGCATGTGAGGCATGGCTCGGCATGATCAATGCCACTCATTCGGTATGGATGTTGCGGCAAGCCATTTGGTAAACTTCACCGATTCGGTATTGTCTTTTGCATTGAATATTTCGAACGTTGGCAATTAAATGCCATAGTCGTTTGTGGCAATAAAAAAAAAAAAAAAAAAAAAAAAAAAAAAATCCCTTTCAGTATTCAAACTCACATCTTAATTTATTCACAAATTCACTTTTCCACTACTTCTACTTCCATCTCTTTCAATCATATAAAAAGAATGGATCCAAGTAAATCAAAACGTGGTTCAAACTCATCCAAAGGTCGTGGACGGGGCTCTCGATCACAACCCGTTCGTCCGAAGGTTCAATCACAACCAACTCGTCCACAAGTTCCACCTCAACCCCTATCACCAACATCCACCTCAACCCTACTATCCCCAACCACCACCGATGAATCCAATCCATTATAATATAATGTCACACCTTGCCAAGGCGGAAACGCGAGGGTGTAACTTCATGGATATCATCACAACACCTTGTGTCTATATAGAGAACAACTACATGTACAAAAATAGAGTAAAGTACAAACACAAAGTGTTGTAACAATACCCAAAAACAAAATAACCAAAACAAAATCCGAGACAATACATAAATCCAAACATAGATGATAAACCACTTCCAATGCAACTAAGGTCTCGTCTAACCACATCCTTCTATCTTATCCTTAGAAAGCTCACCTGAAAATGATGCTTAAAACGTAAACATAATTTTGGTGAGATTCATAGGTTTAAGACACACATATACTCTCAAGGCAACCAGTTTACTGTGATTAAAAAAAAAAAAAAAAAAAAAAAAAAACTGGATAAATAATTATAGTTATCATACAAGCTACATATGTTCATAAACCATCACACAAAAGGCAACCATCGGGCGGAACGTGCCCACCGATCCAAATTCACAACATCCGGGCCGGAACGTGACCCCCGCTCCAAATAATGGGTAATCAATACCCTCTGATCGGACCACACAGAAAAATAGTGAGTAGGAGTACTACTCTCTAATTAGGTCGTATGCACGAGCAACAGGGTAAGCACCCTCCCAATTGGACCACACAGCATCAACACACAACATTTCCACATCGCATAACCATTCACATATAGCATACATACGTTAACATTATAAGTCCAAGCTCTTTGACACACCCATAATCACACTAACCCAAACAATTTAAGACAAGCATCATTTCCATCCCAAGTTTAGAACAAAGTAAAAAGTGGGACTATGAACTCACCTCAAACCTTGCAGCTTCCACAAAAACAAAAATAAATCACAATCTATAACACACAAAAATAAATCCACATTACACATGGTCAAGCTAAAAGCTATAACCCATGTAATACTCATAT
This sequence comes from Artemisia argyi, assembly GCA_030686995.1. Taxonomy (NCBI): domain Eukaryota; kingdom Viridiplantae; phylum Streptophyta; class Magnoliopsida; order Asterales; family Asteraceae; genus Artemisia; species Artemisia argyi. Next base: position 108,598,317 of record CM060693.1, read on the forward strand.
GATGGATGTCTAAGACTCAAATGACCCACCATGGATCTCCTAGACCACATACTAACCATCACCATAACCTAACACTCACTAAATCCCTTGTACTTTTAAAATCAGAAAACGCAGAATTTTAGGGTACATTCGCCCATATGAAATCACAACAATTAAAGCTCAACAACTCACACCAAAAATTCACCATGGTCTCTCATAAGCATACAAGCTAATCCCAGAAGGCCATGGACCAATAACACACACAAGTACTCACAAGAAAATCAAACTTGTTAACTATCCAAATTCGGATATGAACGCACACCAAAAAGTTTTAATTAGAATAAAATACTTCCACAAGTTTTTATCGCGAATCCTTTTCGTGGTAGTCCAAGATAACCTAAAACTTAACTATTCCAGAAGGGCTAATCTAAATACCACTTTTACACCCACAATTCACTATCAAACTTTTACCCAAATTCTGTCCCGGTTTAACAGCTTTGACACCTTATCAAAGAAAAATCAAAAGACTAACTTCCCGACCTTGAAATCAATCGTGGCTGGACTTTTTGGAAAGATCTTTCATTAAACTTCAATTTAGACAAAAAATTCATGATCTAACTCATCACCATCTGTTAAATACATTCGAATCTTTACACCACTACTTTTCTGTCCAAACCCTAACTCAATAACTAGCATGTTTTACGCTCAATTCTCTTCACCAATCATCATAATATAATCATTAGTTGATTCCAACATGTTTTAATTAATTAATTTACAGAAGTTTACAAACCCTAGATCCATCATACTTAATATTACATGAATACCAATAATTAATCAATTAATTAAGCATAGGGTTTAAGGATTTTACCTTGATTCTTGATTATTGCTTAAAAAACAAAACTCTAAATTTTTCTTCTTCCCTTCTTGCTTGTGTCGACTGAATTCTCCCAAAAGAAAGGGTTTGGGGTCGTTTGTATTGCTTATATGGGTAAGGGTTGGGCTTATTTGGGTTGGACTAGGATTCCTTATTGCTAGGCATTGTATTTGGGCTCAGATTGGGTTTCCTTTTCCCTTGTTTTTCTCTATTCAGCCGATTTTTATATATCACATATATATTTTATATATTTTTTTATTATATTAAATTATTACACTCAGAACCTTATACTTTTGATATTTTATAACAACCCGTAACGATAACTAACGTCTTACGCGATAAACCTAAATTTTACGACAAACCGGAAAAATTATCATTTTCAAAACAAAGTTTCCAAAAATAGAATTTCACACTCTTTTTGAAATATAACTCATAAAAAGAAATCCCACGTAACTTACTAACGCTCAATTACTTGAACGAAAACTCGTTACGCAAAATCACAAAAACACCAAAACTACACAAGTCATTTCTACACCACAAAGATGATCAAAATGAACTTTCCCAAATTTCAAACTTTCCAAATCACAATAAAACCATTTACGCAAAGGGTTTTAGTGCTAAAACTCACCTATATCACACATATATCACTACAATCACCTAGGATACACCAAACAAACATCAACCGAGTCAAGACTATCAGTCAAACTGACCTGCTAAAACCACGGTTGTTACATCATCCACCACTTAGGGAAATCGCGTCTCGAGATTTCAACTACTCGTCTCACCAATAGCATCAGCAAAAGAAAATTTATGGATATTTAAGCGGAAAAATACCACACCATAAAACCACAAAGAAAGAACCACAAAAATGTGAACCGACTAAATACCCGAATTCACATGATATAAAACATTCCGTCACTCCAACGATACACGCAAATAGATACACTCCCTGATCGATAACACCAATGATCCAAACAACTTCTCACAGGTAGGTACGATACCCTCGAACCAAATGAAAATCCAAATGGTAACCGCAAGAAACACCACATATAATGGATACCCACAAAACAAAATTAATTAAAACATTTGCGAACACCCTGCATCTAACTTCCACGATCTAAATCCAACTACAAAAGATCTACTCACCGACCACATCAGCAAATAGATTTGTGTACTTAAATTTCATCTGATCCTCACGTTCCCAAGTAAACTTAGGACCACGCTCAGAATCCCAACATACCTTTACCAATGCTATCTCACCACACTTCAAACCCTGAACATCTCGATCCATATTCTCAATTGGTTTCTCAACAAAATGAAGAGTTTTGTCAATCTTACTTTCATCTAATGGCACATGCAGACTAGCATCCACCAAACACTTCTTTCAATTAGATACGTGAAACGTATCATGTACACCACTTAATTCCTCAGCTAACTTCAATCGGTATGCCACAAATCAAATCCTTTCCGTAAATCTCAAATGGTCCTATGTATCTCGGTGCTAGCTTGCCTTTCTTACCGAAACGCATAACACCCTTCCAAGGAGATACTTTTAACCTCACAATATCACCAACACCAAACTCTAAGGGCTTACGGCAATAATACGCATAACTCTTTTGGCGATCTCTTGCTGCCTTAAGTCTTTCCTTAGTCAGAAACCTTATTCGTAGTCCCTCATTCTAGTTCAGGACCAATTAGTTGGCTTGTTCCAACCTTTGCCCACAGAACAGGTGACCTACATTACCTTCCATACAACTTTTCACACGACACATACTCCATACTAGAATGATAATTGTTGATATAGGAGAACTCAGCTAAGGGTAAATGTATACCCCGGCTTCCTCCAAAATCAAACACACCCATGCTCTCAGCTCACCATCCAACGCCTGATTTGTAAGCTCACTTAGTTCACTCATTAGAGAATGATAAGTCGTACTCATCTACATACGTTGTTGGGAATTATATTAACAGTTACCATGGCTAAGTATGAAGATTACAACTGCTGAAGAATGCACTAGCAGTGGAAACTCATTACCACTGTTAGTACATATTATTACCACTGCTGTTAGGATAACTGTTAGGAAACTTGTAAAGATAAATATAGAATAGATCTTGTGTATATCTTATTCTATTAGAGTTATTCTTATCTTGTAGAAGAGGACTCCTTGTGCTATAAAAGGAGGTCCTAGGTTAAAGTTAGAGATACGTTTTTCTAGAGCTTCAAGGTGTAACCCTAGTGATACAAAGATCACTCGTATTATTATCATTAATAATATTGGAGCTAATAGTTTGATACATACATTATTCTTATTCATATACAACTATTTTCATTCACAATTAAACTTCTAAGTATTACTAAGTAGATTTCGCATACTTAGTCATATAACTCAAAGCATTCTAACACAGATCAGGGTGTTTAGATCCATCAAGTGGTATCAGAGCCAGGCTTTGATACTTTGATTTAGAAGACCCCAAGTTCACTCAGAAGATTCAATGGAGACAGAAACTAGTCAGTCCAACATTGCTGCTAAGCTTCCCAAGCTTAAGTTGAATGACTATGAGATGTGGAGGCTTATGATCGAACAATTCTTTATGGTGCAAGACTATGCACTATGGGAGATCATTATGTTTGGAAATTCTTTCAAACCTGGTACTACCTCAGAAACAATTGATGGCAAGGAAGTAATAAAGGTCAACACTGGACCAGTCACAAATGATGAAAGACTTCAGATGAAGAATGATCTGAAGGCTAGAGGCTTGCTATTGATGACACTTCCCAGAGATCAAATTCTTGCTTTCAGCAAGTACAAGACTGCACAAACTTTGTTTGAGGAGATCTGCAATGTTTTTGGTGGTAATGATTCCACCAAGAAGACTCAGAAGACCTTGTTGAAACAGACTTATAAAAACTTTGGTTCAACAAGTAATGAATCTATTGATAGCATCTTCACAAGGCTACAGAAGATTGTTACTCAACTCACTGTGTTTGGAATTGAGGTGGAAAGGGAAGATCTCAATCTAAAGTTCTTAAGAAGTTTACCCTCTGAGTTTGGTACAAATGTTGTAGCATGGGAAGACAAGCCAGAATTGGAGACAATGAAGCTTAATGATTTGTACAATAACTTTAAAGTTATTGAATAGAGATTAAAGAAGGCTGGCAAACTAAGTTCAGGATCAGGGAACTTAGCACTCATATCATCATCTGTTGATGATAGTTCAGATGAAGAGAATGATAGTGATGATGATGATGCCAATATTGTTGTTTCCACTGGTAGTGGAGGTGTTTCCACTGCTAGTTCAAAAAGACAGATTGCTGGTGTTAGTGATTCTACTTTTTATGCTTTTCTGTCAAGTCAAATGGGTGGTTCAATCCTCACACATGAAGATTTGGATCAAATTGATGAGGATGACATGGAGGAGATGGACATTAAATGGCAGGTTGCATTACTAAGCTTAAAAACAAAGAAGTTCTGGAGGAAGACTGGTAGGAAGATAACCATAAATGGCAATGAAACAGTAGGTTTTGACAAAAAGAAGGTGGAGTGCTACAATTGTCATAAAAAGGGGCACTTTGCAAGGGAATGCAGGAAACCAAAGAAACCTGATAACAGGTCAACTTGGTATAAGCAGGACAAGAAGAAAGAACCTACAACTGAAGAACCAAAGGTGCTATCGGCCATTGATGGAGTGAGCTATGATTGGAGCTTTATGGCTGAGGATGAAGAAGATGGTTCAGAGTCTGCAATGATTGCTACAGAGCTTGCACTTATGGCTTTTTCTGACTCTGAGGTACAAATTAATAATGCTTGTTCTAAAACTTGTAAGGCTTTAAAAGATTATCAGAAACTTAAAGAACAATATGATGAACAATTGATAGAGTTAAATCAAACTAATTATAACTTAGCAAATCATAAAAGATGCCTTGGTGTTTTAGAAAAACAATTAGAGCATTATAGAGCCAATGAATCTAAGTTCAATGATGATATTGTTGTTTTGAAAAGAGACTTAGATTATAAGATTGCAGTGAATAAGGCTCTTAGGGAAGAGTTAGAGAAGGTTAAAAGGGCTAATGAGAATATACAGATAACTTGTAATACACTAGATCACCAATCCAAGTGTATTGACAAAATTTGGGAAGAACCAAGTTGTGAACAAAGCCAAATCAGGAGTAGGATATAAATCTGTTCCACCACCTCTAAGAGGTGTTCCATCACCTCCTGGCATTGACTTAGCTCACACAGGATTAGAAGAATTCCAGGAACCAACCATGACCTATGGACCAAAATTTGTTAAAGAAGCTGCTATTAAAAAGGTTCAGGTTGAGGTTGATACATTTGATAGTGCTAGTGACTCATCTCTTAAAGATGAAAGTTTAAATGTTGAGTCTAAAACTAGTGTTCCTGAGAGTGTACATGTGGATATTAAAAAGAGTATTCCTGAAGTTGTCAAAGAGAAGCCTAGAACACAAACTAATTTCACTAGGCCTACTACTAGATATGCAGAGATGTACAGAAGTAGATCAACAACTCCTAGGGGGAATAAGAGGAGTTGGAATCATGTTAAATCTAGGCAATTTGGTAGTGACTTTGTGTTTAACAACAAACCCTGTCACATATGTGGTAGTTTTGAACATCTTTATTATAATTGTAACTATCACATGGGTAGAAGGGATGTGTTTGGGAATACCAGGGTGAATGGAAATAATGCTAATTACTTTACTCACCCAAATCCACTAAGCAAGATGATTCCCAGGTCTGTTTTGCTTAACTCTGGCATCAAAACTTTTTCCACTGCTAAACCAGCAGTTGCCACTGCCAGAAATACAAACAGAGTTTACCCTAAGTCCCCTGTTAAGAGTGCAAAACCTATCACAACTTTTGTTAAAACTGCACAAACAGGGAAAAAGACCTATTTTCAAAAGAAAGTTTACAATAATCACAAGTGGGTACCTAAAAATTCAAAACCAGCAGTTTCCACTGCTAAGCCAGCAGTTACCACTGCAAGGCCAAAAGTTTCCACTGGTGGTTCTGTGAACAACAAAAGGGTAAATGTGGGAAATGCTGTTAAGGCCTCAGCACATTGGGAATGGAAACCAAAAGGAACTATCACCTCAAACAATCCCAATGGTGTATCAATGACCTTTGACAGATACAATTATATTGATACACGAGGCATATCCAAGTCATTTGTGCTTGGGTCCCCAAAAGGAACTAATTCCTTTATTTTATGTGCAGGAACATTCAAAGCCTAAAGATGATCAAGGATATTCAGACAGTGGATGTTCCAGGCACATGACTGATAATAAGTCCTATCTTTCAGATTTCAAACCTTATGATGGACAATTTGTCAGCTTTGGAGGTGGTATTGGAGGCAAAGTTTCTGGCAAAGGAACAATCAAGGCTGGAAACTTGGACTTTGAGAATGTGTACTATGTGAAAGAACTCAAGTACAACCTTTTCAGTGTGTCACAGATGTGTGACAAGAAGCATAGAGTCCTATTCACAGAAGATGAATGCTATATCTTATCTAAGGATTATAAGCTCCCTGATGAAAGTGATATTTTGCTTAAAATCCCTAGAAAAGGCAATCCATATAGCGTTGACATGAAGAATATAGTGGCTAAAGATGATGTTACTTGCTTGCTTGCAAAAGCCACTTTGGATGAATCCATGCTTTGGCACAGAAGACTTGGTCATGTTAATTTCAAGACCATTAACAAGATAGTGAAAGATGGTCTAGTCAGAGGTTTACCAGAGAAGAGATTTGAAAATGACCAAACATGTGTTCCTGTCTTAAAGGTAAGCAACACAGAGCTTCATGCAAGACCAAGGCATACAACTCTATTGATCATCCACTTTACATGCTGCATATGGACTTGTTTGGTCCTACATCTGTGAGCAGCATAAATTTGAAGAAGTATTGTCTTGTTGTGACTGATGACTTTAGTAGATTTACATGGGTTTTCTTTTTAAGAACCAGGGATGAAACCACTGGCATCCTTAAGACATTCATCACTGAAGTTGAAAATCAAGTTGAAAAGAAGATCAAGATCATCAGGTGTGACAATGGGACAGAAGTCAAGAACAAAGTTATGGATGATTTCTGCAGAGACAAATGTATTAAGAGAGAATTTAGTGTTGCAAGAACTCCTCAACAAAATGGAGTTGCTGAATGAACAGAACACTAATTGAGGCTACTAGAACCATGTTAGTTGATTCAAAGCTACCAGTGACTTTTTGGGCTAAAGCAGTTAACACTGCTTGTTACATTCAGAACAGGGTTTTAGTGGTTAAAACAAAGAACAAGACACCTTATGAGCTATTTAGAGGAAGACCCCCTACTTTGGAATTTATGAGGCCATTTGGATGTCATGTCACAATTCTCAATACCATTGATTATCTGGGAAAATTTGAAGAAAAGTCTGATGAAGGCTTCTTTGTTGGATATTCTATGGTTAGCAAGGCTTTTAGAGTCTATAACTTAAGAACAAAGAAGATTGAAGAAAATTTGCATGTTCAGTTTCTTGAAAATAAAACTAACATAGCAGGTTCAGGACCAGAATGGTTATTTGATCTTGAGACATTATCAAATACAATGAATTATGTACCTCCTACTTCAAGTACAGGAGACAAAAATCTTGAAGAATCAGAAGAATTCATTGATGAAGATGAATCTTGCAAAGATGATGAAGATGATAAAGATCAAATTGTTATGCCACTTTGGGACTTTGTTGACAATAATGAAAACTCTCAACCTTTAAAGGATTCTGAAAAGGAAAGTGATGCAAATGTTGTGAATTTTGATGTACTGAATAAAGAAATTACTGCTAGCAGTGGTAACTCAATTCCCACTGCTACAACAGAAGTTTCCACTACTGGTCCAAATGTGGGTAGTTCATCTCAGGAATCACCCAGTGATGATGTTGAGATCTCAAACATGCCAACAACATATGATATTCCTAGCACATCACAGACTTCAATTCACAAAGTGCATCCACTTGAAAATGTTATTGGTGAGCTACAATCAGGTGTGAAGACTAGAAGACAGACAAAGAAAGATGATGTTCATGGGTTCATTAGTGAAGTTTATGAGTCCAAGAAGCATAGGAACAAGAATGAATGTTTGTTTTTCTGTTTTCTATCATAGTGGAGCCTAGTTGGGTTGAAGCCATGCAAGAGGAGTTGTTGCAGTTCAAACTTCAAAAGGTTTGGGTTCTTTGTGATTTGCCTGATGGTATGAGGGTGATTGGTACTAAGTGGGTTTTCAGAAACAAGAAAGATGAAAGAGGTATTGTTATCAGGAACAAAGCTAGATTGGTTGCTCAATGATACACTCAAGAGGAGGGTATTGACTATGAAGAAGTTTTTGCTCCTATTGCACGGATTGAGGCTATTAGATTATTTCTAGCCTATGCATCTTTTATGGGCTTTACTGTCTATCAAATGGATGTTAAGAGTGCCTTCCTGTTTGGAACAATTGATGAGGAGGTCTATGTCTCTCAACATCCAGGCTTTGAAGATCCTCAACACCCTAATAAAGTGTATAAAGTTGTTAAGGCTCTTTATGGCTTACATCAGGCTCCAAGGAAGTGGTATGAAACCTTAGCTATTTATCTGTTGAATAATGGGTTTCATAGAGGAAAGATTGATCAAACTTTGTTCATCAAGAAAGACAAGGGTGATATTCTACTTGTTCAAGTATATGTTGATGATATCATCTTTGGATCTACTAGACAAGAGATGTGCAAAGAGTTTGAAAAGCTGATGAAAGATGAATTTCAAATGAGTTCTATGGGAGAACTTACATTCTTTTTGGGGCTGCAAGTACAACAGAGTAAAGAAGGCATCTTTATCAGTCAAGACAAATATGTGACTGAGATTATAAGGAAGTTCAAATTTACTGATGCAAAACCTTCAAATACCCCTGCTGATAAGACTACTCATCTATTGTTGAAGAATGTTAGTGGAGCTGATGTTGATGTACATACTTACGGATCTATGATTGGTTCTCTGATGTATCTTACTTCATCAAGACCAGACATTATGTTTGCTGTATGTGCTTGTGCAAGATTTCAAGTTACTCCAAAGACATCACATATGACAGCAGTAGAGAAGATTTTTAGGTATTTGAAGACATATCCTAATCTAGGATTGTGGTATCCAAGAGAATCCCCTATGGAACTGATCACATACTCAGATAGTGATTATGCTGGTGCAAGTTTGGATAGAAGGTCAACTACAGGAGGATGTCAATTTCTTGGATGTAGATTGGTGTCATGGCAGTGTAAGAAACAAACAATGGTGGCTACTTCAACCACTGAAGCAGAATATGTAGCTACTGCTAGCTGTTGTGCTCAGATCTTATGGCTTCAGAATCAATTGTTGGATTATGGGTACAATTTCATGAACACCATTATCTATATAGACAATAGTAGTACCATATGCATTATTAAAAATCTTGTGCAACACACTAAAACTAAACATATTGAAATTAGACATCATTTTATCAGAGATTGTTTTGAGAAAAAGCTTATTAATGTTGTCAAAATTCATACTGATGACAACTATGTTGATTTATTAACAAAAGGGCTTGATGTGGGTAGGTTTCAGTACTTGGTAACAGGTATTGGAATGCTAAATCCATAAATCTTTGATGTCTAATACATTTTCAGTGTTGCAGGATAGTTTTTAGGTACTAATATTGTTTGTATATGTGTGTATGGTTTTCTACTAACTTGTATGCAGAGAAATTAAAGCACAGTGGAAATCATCATACAACAGTGGAAAGATTTGCTCTCTCAGTGATAAAAGAAAAAGTTAAAAGTATTTTTATTCATTCATAAGGAAATAAAGTACAACTATTCAGAGAGTACAGACACAACCATAACATCACAAAACAGAAAGATCAACAACCAAACACCTAAACCTTCAGAATAACTACTCCATGGGTTTCTTCCCTTTACCCTCATAATCATGCTTGCCCTTGGAAGCTTTCTTTCTCTTGTCATCAAAAGAAAGTTGCTTTCTTGGACAAGCAAGGCCCGGAACTTGCTTGGGAGGCTTTGGCAATTGTGAAGGCTTCTCAACACCAGGCCACTTCATGTTGACTATGGCTGACTCCAACGCTATAGTGAGGGCTCTTGGAAGTTCCTTGGACAAGGTGTAGGTTGGATCATCATCATCAAAGGAAGAACTTGAATAAAACTCTAGGGATGGAGCAGGAGCAGCTGAAATCTTCTTGTTGGGCTTCATGTTGGAAGATGTAGCTGTTGCAGCACTTGGAGGAAAATAATCACTCCATCCAGTTGAAGGTTCCTCTGAGTCAGAGCAATAACTGATTTCTTCATCAGAAGAATCATCTGATGATATGTAGATTAATGGAAACCGGCTCATAATGTTTTGAAGGGTTTGTGATGTTGGAGATTAGTTTTGATGAAAACTAAAGTGTTTTTGAGCCCCCTTTTATAAGCAAATTCAAGGTCGAAGGATAATTAATGAAGGTTATTTACTCTTATCTGTTTTGGTAGGTTGGAGGAGTAAATTTGGATATTATCGGGTTGACTTTGGAGAGATATTTTTATGAATAGTAACTTGGTCAAAAAGTTACTTTGGGTTAAATTATATTGGTTATGTTAGGTGTTTCTTACTTATGCAGAATACAAACGCATATTGTTTGAGATATTGGAGTTATAAGGTGTGTATCTCAGACACACAACAAATGGTTATTGATTCACCATGTTTAATCAACTAGTCCAGAGCAAACGGCTCCTGGTAAAGACTTCTTAAATCCGTTTATGGTTGATAGTTTACCAAAAACTATATGGTTATCAACTCACCATATTCCATATGATGAAGAGTTGGCTAGTCCATAGCAAATTGCTCATGGTAAAGACATATCAAATCCGTTTATAGCTGATAGTTTGCTAAAAACTATGATAAGAGCAGTTAATTTTCATGTTTTACTTACCACTGCTCTTTGATATTTTGTGAAAATTTACCACTGCTAGTTCACAAGTTACCACTGTAAGTGTAATTTTTCTAGTGGTGAACTTTGCCGTTACAACTGTTTTGTCAGTAATCTATTTTTCACTAGCCGTTGTAAAATAACCGTGTTTCCTTATTAATAGGGTAACTTTTTGTGAATTATCCACTTACCAATTTTAGTTTATTCTTTTCCCAAAGATAAATTCTTCCTTAAGATAATTCACATTACGCATACTCCTCAAACCCTATTAGTATAAATTGATCATCATACGGCTTGATTTTTATCTTTGATTACTAACACTTTTATCTTTCTTTCACAAAATCATGGCGATTCTAAACTTTGTTGAGGAGCACAACCAAGTGGCCTATTTACAAAAGTCAAACGAGAAGAGTGGCCCCGTTTTCCAGCAGATTGTGGATTTTCTTAATACAACCCATATAAGGTATGCTTTAACTGTTAATCCCACAATCTTTGTTTCTCATATCAAACAGTTCTGGAACACTGTGGAGTCCATAACTATTGAACAGGGAGACACACAAGAAACTGTGGAAGCTCTTAGAGCCACAGTGGATGGGGTAACTATTGATGTTACTGAGTCATCCTTGAGGAGAGTTCTCCAATTGGATGATCTATCATCACATTACCCAATTCAGATATTTTCAAAAATATTGCTTCCATGGGGTATGATACATCTGATCAAAAAGTGACTTTCAGAAAAGGATGTTTTTGTCCCCATTGGAGATTTTTAATACATACTCTTTTACATTGCCTAAGTCCTAAGAAAACATCTTATGAGCAATTTGCATCAACCATGGCTTACCCTTTGGTTTGCTTGGCTACTGATAGGACTTTCAATTTTTCAAAGTTTATTTTCAATAATATGAAAGGCAATGTAAAGAGTTCATATAAATTTTTGATGTATCCAAGGTTTGTGCAAGCAGTGTTAAATGAATTTCAACTGCAAACCCACAAAAGAGTTTATGAAACCCCCTGTCTTAAGCCAAAAGTTTTTCAAAATATGTGTAAGGCTTCAGAACTTTGGAATGGGGAGGTTCACCCACTTTTTCCTCAAATGCTTTTCAAAAATTGCGCAGGTACAGGGTGAAGATGCAACTATCACAGTTGCATCCCATCACACACCCACTATTGTAGTTCCACCTCTTCAACATACCCCTGCAGTAACTCACACATATGAGAGGAGGCAAAAACAGCCAACTCCTCTCATCTCAACATTGCATGTTGCTGAAGCTTTTGGTTTAGGAGCAAGCAGTGGTGGTTCAAGGCTTCCTCCTAGTCCAACTAGAGAAAAGCATGAATCAATGCCCTATGATTCACCTCTCCCAACAGGTAACACAGTTGGAAGTGTTGAGGGCAGTGTGCAACTACCTGAATTGATGGAATTATGTACCAAATTAGTCAAACAGGTTCAAGCTCTGGAGAAAGATCTGGCAAAGACTAAACAACATCATGCCACAGAGCTTAATCAGATGAAGGCAGAGATTAAAAGGTTACAGGATGAAGTTGAGAGCCTAAAGAAGAAAAGATCTGCTAAAGTTGTGTTTTCTTCTTCATCTTCACCTCAAGATGCTTTATCTGCAGGCTTTAATGAAGGTTTGGGAGATTCTTCCAAACAGGGGAGGAAAACAGATGCTGAGAATAAGGGGAGGAAGATAGATTTTGGAGAAGACTATGGTTTGGATGAAGATTTTGATTCCACTGCTGAGTTTCAAGTATCCACTGCAAGACAAGATGTTCCCACTGCTAGTCAAGATGTTACCACTGCAGAAGAAGAAGCTGCTAGAATAAGAACAGTAAAAGGTAAAGCAGTTATGACTGGTATAGAACAAGTGCAGCCAAGAAAGGTTTCAAAGAAAGATCAAGCTCAGATAGATTATGATGCAAAATTGGCAGAGAAATTAGCAGCTGCTGAGATTGAAAAGAAGAAAAAGCAAGAGGAAGATGAGATTGCAAGTTTCATGGAAGCTAAGAGGTTGGATAAATTGGAAACAGTGATGGAAGAACCACTTTCTGTTGTTCCACCAACAATATCACATGAGAAACCTCCTATGTTCACTTATGTGCCTACAGAAGAAGAAATTGAGTTCATGATTACAAATGATCCAGTGATTAGAAAGAAGGCAATTGAACTCATTGCAAATACAACTCTAGATGAAGATCAAAGGTCTGCTCAACTAAAGGACTTCATTCAGATGAAGAATCAACAGGCTCTTGATGATATCATTGGCATAGTTAGAAAGGGTCAAAAGAAACAAAAACAACCTACAAAGACACAAATTATTGCTGAGATGAAGACCTATTGTTGTCATATTGGTAATATGAAGATGGCACAATTCAAAGGAATGACACATGATCAGATTGAAGGTATTTACTATAGGGTTAAAAGACAAGATAGTAATTTTATTCCTATGGATAAAGAACTTGTAGCAATAAAGTCAAAAAGGTCAGGAGTGAGTCTTGGATCCAAAGATGCAAAGAAATTGAAGACTCAGGAGTCATCTCAAGCAGAAGAAGGTGTTAGCAAGTTGACTGAAGAACAAGTTACCAATATGGTGTTTATTGAACCTGATGTGCTTAACATTAAACCTTTACAAACAAAATATCCAGTAGTTGGTTGGGAAATCTATTCTGATGATTTTGGTGTAGCATGGAAGATTATCAGAACTGGAAATGTCACAAGTATTTGCAGAGATTTTGAAGATGTTGTTAGATCTTGTGATAGAGAAGATTTGGATACTTTGTGGAGGATTGTTCAAGATCAGTTCAAGAAAGATGAACTTGTTGATGTCAAAGAAAAAGAGTTGTGGGTTCACTTTAGAAGATTATATGAACCTGACCCAAGTGACAGGTATTGGAGATTTGAAGCTCACAATATGAATACTCTGTGGAAATTCTATGATTCAAGTGATGTACATCATGTTTCTACTCAAGATGGAGTTGATGTGTTTATGTTAGCTGAGAAAGAATATCCATTGAGAAATGGAGTTTTAACTGTTATGATGTCAATAAGGCTTAGATGTTGGGAAAGGAGTGAAGTCATAAAAGATCCGTTACAGAGGATTTATGATCAAAGTGTGAGAGCTGATAAGGAGTTAAGAAAAAGAAGATAAGTGTTTGGAAGAATTCCCATATCCTCATGTTTACTGATTGCTTGAAGAAACTTATTGATTTACATGTTAATCATAAGTTTAGGGGAGGATTGTTGGGAATTATATTAACAGTTACCACGGCTAAGTATGAAGATTACAACTGATGAAGAATGCACTAGCAGTGGAAACTCATTACCACTGTTAGTACATATTATTACCACTGCTGTTAGGATAACTGTTAGGAAACTTGTAAAGATAAATATAGAATAGATCTTGTGTATATCTTATTCTATTAGAGTTATTCTTATCATGTAGAAGAGGACTCCTTGTGCTATAAAAGGAGGTCCTAGGTTAAAGTTAGAGATACGTTTTTCTAGAGCCTCAAGGTGTAACCCTAGTGATACAAAGATCACTCGTATTATTATCATTAATAATATTGGAGCTAACAGTTTGATACATACATTATTCTTATTCATATACAACTGTTTTCATTCACAATTAAACTTCTAAGTATTACTAAGTAGATTCTGCATACTTAGTGATATAACTCAAAGTATCATTCTAACACAGATCAAGGTGTTTAGATCCATCATACGTGTTCTCAAGTCTCTATAACACGTTTACCACTATCGTGAAGTAAGTATTTCATCATGTTTCTTGATGATCAACGCGACACCTCATGGCTCTTTACCAACTCATCGAGCGAAAAGTCTTGCCAACTCCTCCTTAATAAAATCTCCAGGTACCTCTGGCTGTTGCAACACCCTAATAATCGTCGACTACAACCTTTACCTTCAAGCATTTCAAACACTTGCTAAAGTATCGGTATTCTCTTTCATACCCACTCCTCCACACATCTCTTGCTAAGGTAATAGTACGTCTTATCCATTCTCGGATGTATCAAATACCTTGCATGATTGATGTCCTTACGCTTCCTCTCAATGAAACCAATAGCTGGTCCGTAAAGTACATTCCTCCATCTTCGTTCCTTTCCATTTACTGGTCTAAACCAAGTAATCATTCTTCTTACATGTTCCCATCCTTGAACATCTCTCTCTAGGATGTCAATATCATCCTCTTAACTCCGAACTGAATTATCATAATCATTGCTCACAAACATCTAAGTTTCACTCGTTTACTCCCGCTCAGCGCTCTTATCACGATGTCCGCCCTTCCTTGACGGTGGCGAATCAGACAATCGTAATCACTGAGAAATTCCACACCCAACTTCTCTTCTACATATATTAGCCTCTTGTCAAATATATGCTAAAGATTCTTATGATCTGTGTAGATAACACTTTCTGCTCCATACAAATATCATCTCCAAGTTCTACTTCTCAACTTTAAATCATGTATCACACAGTTCCTCTTATGGATCTTCCACCTCTGCGATGCCTACGCAATCTATAAAAAGTTCGAAATGAATCGTCAATAGTACCTGCCAATCCTAAGGACAATCGTCTCTTAGATGGTGTCTTAGGTACTTTCCACTCTTCACCACTTTTATCTTACTAATGTCCACGAACACTCGCTATCGTTGACCACCTTCCTGAAGAACGTACATCTTAAAGCTACACCTCTCACTTGAACAACTTGGCAAACACCCTCTTCTTCTTCAACGAACCAATTGATAATCAAAACGACCATCTATCTTAAGTAAACGACGCGAACCATGAAACCGGTCGTACTAAAACGTATATCAACGAACTCAAAAGGGGTACGAATTACCGACTACCGAAGTAACGAACATCAAAATCAAAGCTAGAAAAACACAATGAGAAATTTTTCCCCAATAAAAGTAGACACGGATAAAATGTTCATGAAAACCCATACAAAGAAAATATAAAATGCACGTACCCATAAAACATCCACAAGCGTACCTCAACGAAAGAAACACTCGATGAATCAAATACATAACAAGTTTGGTAAATGAGAACCATAGACAGTTCTTATTCACGTACTCGACCTTCCCAAAAACAAATGAACACCGTTTTTCACAAGACATATCTTAAACTTATACATTTTTTATAAAATATATATAAACCATTTTATGTAAGACATCAACATAACCTTTTTTTTCCACACTTCATTTGCACCATAAAAATAATAGTTTTCAGCAAATGACCTTGAAATACCCAAAACGAATTTTAAAATATCATAAGGACTTTAACACAACCCCTTTATTGGATGCGAACAAAACACAGAAGAATCACATAATCAAAATAACCATCAAACGAATCTCATACCAGTGAACACTCACGCAAATACATTGCAAACCAAACAATGAACTTACAGACTCATTCGTACAACGATCAAACCAAAATCATAGAAAAACACCGATACTGACAGGTCACAAAACATGTCACGAAATTCAATTGGTGTATGTAAATGAGGGATTAAATATCCGCACCAACTCGTCACGAATCAACAATACTCGAAGAACAATATAATATTCATTCGCGGAATGAATGCAAGGAATAACCAAAGAAACGAACCAGTATCCAACAAAAACGAATTCGATTACCCAACACCTATCACGACGTCAAATAGAAAGAATATGACATCTGTACCATCATGGTACGTATAGGAATGCCAACCAAAGAATTAGGTATACAAACGGAGTGTCTAGCAAACGAATCAACTTAAATACCACAACATAAGTACCCATCAATAATTGAGGTATCAACATATGATAGGTAGGATGGAATCTTACCACCTACACACCCCAATATATAACGACTGCCCAAACGGTTAAGAGAATACTTCTCTAACCATACAGCCATCACCAACATGATATCACATACCATCTACCACAACATATAACAACAAACATCAATCAATGCAATAATGGTCACAAGTCCACATGTGTGATACCCTTATAATTATGTTCGCGACCATAGTTATAAGACCTATTTCACACGCATACTTACTTCCAAAACCACAGATCTCAATGATAACGCACATATACCACATAGCACCTAATACACCATGCAATCCATGCTATCATACTTGCAAGTCCACTTGCGTTGTGACGCATGTACAATTATGTTGGCCACCATAATTATCTATGCCCCCTTTCACAAGTGTACTCCCTCCTATGACAACACATCATGCAAACAAAAACAAAAGACGACGCAAACAATCATCTCACATGGAACAATTCCAACGATCACGTAAACTCTATAATCAAAATAACTTGAATAAGATCGATCCAATATCCAGGAGTAATCACGCTCCAACATGGCTCCAGACAGCAAAAGAAAATATACGAATTCCAAAACATAACACAAAACAAAAGACGTCGCACCATGGCTCAAACTCCATTCTCGCACTTGCTTCCCCACTCAAATTGGTTAAACTTACTACTCACTGTGGACTCCAGATCCGAATCCACATTATTCCATCCTAACTCCCCTTTCATCTTTACTCAACCACTCATTCCTATTTCCTATACGTTGAGGAAACCGACAACATAAAAAACCATCTCTATTCTTTTCTTCCAATTCCACATGATCAACAAGTGCATACGAATTATGAGGTTTGGACTGAACCACCTTTCCTTCACCTAAAAAGTGAGGAAACTTCCCAGGGTACTCGGTAACGGCTCCATCTCTAGAAGTTGTTGTGGTTATAAACCTCTCCACTTCTTCTCTACCAACGTATTCTATAAACATCCTCTCCTTGTTTGAACATAGATACATGCTAGCGAGAACTCGGATTCTGCGGTTAATCCGCTTCATCCTACCACTTCTCTCGCATCCGATAGCGACAACGGTAGTCCAACGAAGCATCTTACGAGCGGAAGACGATATAATAAAGTCGATATATACAATACTACGTATAGGGGATAGAATAGACGTCCGAAACACAATAAAACATCTCATAAATATAGGAAAATAGACATATAAATACTATACTTACACATAGATCCTAAATGCAACTATATGAAGAACTCCTAGGTTATAGTCTAGGTTCAACCACCTACTTCTATATAACCAAGGCTCTGATACCAATCTGTCACACCTCGCCAAGGCGGAAACGCGAGGGTGTAACTTCATGGATATCATCACAACACCTGGTGTCTATATAGAGAAAAACTACATGCACAAAAATAGAGCAAAGTACAAACACAAAGTGTTGTAACAATACCCCAAAACAAAATAACCAAAACAAAATCCGAGACAATACATAAATCCAAACATAGATGATAAACCACTTCCAATGCAACTAAGGTCTCGTCTAACCACATCCTTCTATCTTATCCTTAGAAAGCTCACCTGAAAATGATGCTTAAAACGTCAACATGATGTTGGTGAGATTCATAGGTTTAAGAAACACATACAATCTCAAGGCAACCAGTTCACTGTGATTATAAAAAAAAACATAGATGGATAAATAATTATAGTTATCATACAAGCTACATATGTTCATAAACCAGCCATCACACAAAAGGCAACCATAGGGCGAAACGTGCCCACCGATCCAAATTCACAACATCCGGGCCGGAACGTGACCCCGCTCCAAATAATGGGTAATCAATACCCTCCGATCGGACCACACAGAAAAATAGTGAGCTGGAGTACTACTCTCCAATTAGGTCGTATGCATGAGCAACAGGGTAAGCACCCTCCCAATTGGACCACACAGCATCATCACACAACATTTCCACATCGCATAACCATTCACATATAGCATACATACGTTAACATTATAAGTCCAAGCTCTTTGACACACACATAATCACAGTAACCCAAACCATTTAAGACAAGCATCATTTCCATCCCAGGTTTAGAACAAAGTAAAAAGTGGGACTATGAACTCACCTCAAACCTTGCAGCTTTCCACAAAAACAAATCACAATCTATAACACACAAAAATAAATCCACATTACACATGGTCAAGCTAAAAGCTATAACCCATGTAATACTCATATGATGGATGTCTAAGACTCATATGACCCACCATGGATCTCCTAGACCCCATACTAACCATTACCATAACCTAACACTCACTAAATCCCTTGCACTTTTAAAATCAGAAAACGCAGAATTTTAGGGTACATTCACCCACATGAAATCACAACAATTAAAGCTCAACAACTCACACCAAAATTCACCATGGTCTCTCATAAGCATACAAGCTAATACTAGAAGGCCATGGACCAATAATACACACAAGTACTCACAAGAAAATCAAACTTGTTATCTATCCAAATTCGGATCTGAACGCACACCAAAAAGTTTTAATTAGAATAAAATACTTCCACAAGTTTTTATCGCGAATTCTTTTCATGGTAGCCTAAGATAACCTAAAACTTAACTATTCCAGAAGGGTTAATCTAAATATCACTTTTACACCCACAATTCACTATCAAAATTTTACCCAAATTCTGTCCCGGTTTTACAGCTTTGACACCTTATCAAAGAAAAATCGAAAGACTAACTTCCCGACCTTGAAATCAATCGTGGCTGGACTTTTTGGGAAGCTCTTTCATTAAACTTCAATTTAGACAAAAAAATTCGTGATCTAACTCATCACCATCTGTTAAATACATTCGAATCTTTACACAACTACTTTTCTGTCCAAACCCTAACTCAATAAGTAGCATGTTTTACGCTCAATTCTCTTCACCAATCATCATAATATAATCATTAGTTGATTCCAACATGTTTTAATTAATTAATTTACAGAAGTTTACAAACCCTAGATCCATCATACTTAATATTACATGAATACCAATAATTAAACAATTAATTAAGCATAGGGTTTAAGGATTTTACCTTGATTCTTGATTATTGCTTAAAAAACAAAACTCTAAAATTTTCTTCTTCCCTCCTTGCTTGTGTCGACTGAATTCTCCCAAAAGAAAGGGTTTGGTGTCATTTGTATTGCTTATATGGGTAAGGGTTGGGCTTATTTGGGTTGGACTAGGATTCCTTATTGCTAGGAATTGTATTTGGGCTTAGAGTGGGTTTCCTTTTCCCTTGTTTTTCTCTATTCAGCCAATTTTTATATATCACATATATATTTTATATATTTTTTTATTATATTAAATTATTACACTCAGAACCTTATACTTTTGATATTTTATAACAACCCGTAACGATAACTAACGTCTTACGCGATAAAACTAAATTTTACGACAAACCGGAAAAATTATCATTTTCAAAACAAAGTTTCCAAAAATAGAATTTCACACTCTTTTTGAAATATAACTCATAAAAACAAATCCCACGTAACTTACTAACGCTCAATTACTTGAACGAAAACTCGTTACGCAAAATCACAAAAATACCAAAACTACACAAGTCATTTCTACACCACAAAGATGATAAAAATGAACTTTCCCAAATTTCAAACTTTCCAAATCACAATAAAACCATTTACGCAAAGGGATTTAGTGCTAAAACTCACCTATATCACACATATATCACTACAATCACCTAGGACACACCAAACAAACGTCAACCGAGTCAAGACTATCAGTCAAACTGACCTGCTAAAACAACGATTGTTACATATAGCAATGACAAGTGAATTCGACCCGTTCAATGACTTCCGTGACGGTCCATCAAGACGTGAACCAAGTGTCGAACGAGAACTACCGCTATACAATTACGAGGATGATGAAATTGATGTTGTTCCCGAAACCCAATTTCAAAATACAATCGGTAATATATATATATATATATATATATTTTTAAATCGTTAAATATTTTTTTTATAACCGTATGTTTTTTTAAATTGTATGTTTTTTTAAATTGTTAAATATTTTTTTAAAATCGTATGTTTTTTTTTTAAATCGTTAAATATATTTTTTAAAATCATATGTTCTTTTTTAAAATCGTTAAATATTTTTTTTAAATCGTAGGTTTTTTTTTAAAATCGTTAAATATTTTTTTTTAAATCGTATGTTTTTTTTTAAATCGTTAATTTTTTTTTAAATTGTATGTTTTTTTTAAATCGTTAAATATTTTTTTTTTATAACCGTATGTTTTTTTTTAAATCGTTAAATATTTTTTATTTGTTAAGTGAAGAAGAAAATGATGATGATGTTCAAGAAGTTCAAGAAATAAAAAATTCGACTAAAGCGGGGAAAAAAATTGGTCGACGGATGAAGAGGCCGCTTTGGCAAAAGCGTGGGTTCATATCTCGACATGTCCAAAAGTCGGGAATCAACAAAAGTTTGAAAGCTTTTGGAAAAGAATTCTAGAGCATTTCAAGGAAAACGTGGCAAATACTATTCGAACACACCATAGCTTGAACACAAAGTGGAAAAATATGAATGCCGAAATGAATACTTTTAACGGGCTATTCATTCAACTAGTAATTTTTAAACTATATACTCCCTCCGTCCCATAATTATAGTCCATTGTTGACTTTTGAAGTCTTAAGCTTTCAACTTTGACCTTAAATTTTATTTGTGATATATATTACTTGATGCAAAATATATGAATGGATTGAGTTTTAAGTGTATTTAACATTGGTATAATTTTTATCAAGTATTATATAACACAAATAAAAATATGTGAGGTCAAAGTTGTAAAACGAAGACTTAAAAAGTCAATAGTGGACTATAATTATGGGACGGAGGGAGTACTTTTTATACTTTGTATTTGATATAGTTGTATTAATTTATACTTGTTACTTTTATAATTGACATGATGAAAAATGTCATGGCCGATTATAAAAAGAAAACAAAAGGCAATACTTTTAGTCATATTAAAGCATGGGAGATTGTTAGGAAAGCAGACAAATGGTTGGAATAATCAAGTGTGTGTCAAACATCTTCGTCTAATTCCGAGAAATGAAGAAAGTTGTCAGAATCTAGCAATGACAATGTTGAGACTATTCTTCCGGATCTGAATGACGACACAACTCCTACACGAAAAAGGGCAAAAAGACCGATACCGAGTCGTCCACAAATAATAGTGTTGTTGCGACTTTGAAACTTATGCTGCAAAGAAATCACAACTAATGGAGGAGGCTGTGGAGAAAAAATGTGCAAATGATGAGTTGGCCGAAAAGTTGATGGCGGCACAACTACGTGGTGTTGAAGAAAAGGCTTTTTTACGAGCGATGAAGTTCTACAACAACCTAGACGATAACATAGCTGATCCGGCTATGCGAGAGATTACTCTTGCCAAAAAAACGTGATTACGCGGCGAAATATGGATGGCCTTGCAATTTTTAGATATAATTATGTTTTTTTTTCTAAGTATTATCTAATTTTCCTAAGTATTATGTTTTTTTCCTAAGTATTATGTAATTTTCTTTGAATTATTAATGAAATATAATGTTTTTTTTATTAAACTGTTTAATATAATTATGAGTATAAAAAATAAAAAATAAAATTAGTTTTTATTTGCAACATGATTGCCACTAAAAAAATGAATATGAGGTATGGTGAATCATGGAATGTGTTGGCTTGATTCGATTGGTTAATGATGAATCATGGTGAGGTATGGTGAGGCATGACTGCCACCCCCTAATGAACAGGCTAGCTTCATGTGTTGCATTTTTATTGCTATATAAATGGAATATTATAAACATAAATACAAACATGAAAAGCATCATTTGAAGAAATAAAAACATGAAAAGCATCATTTGTGTAACTTCCATCTTTGTCGTAGCATCACACTTTCGATATTTTCTTGGTCTTTGGGTCTACTAAGCTGTTGCACCTTTTATATCCCTCCCAAAGATCAAAGTTTTTACCTTTATTAGTTTAAATGAAAATACATCTAAATTACTTATAAAGAGAAAACAGTCAAGTGGAAAAGTGAAATGTTGAATTTTTTGTCAATGCAGAAAATGCCCTTATAAAACTGAATTCATACGTGAATATGGAATGTCAAAACTAAATTGGTAAGTGAAAATGGAATGTCCGAATTTTACTAAAGGGAATTAATGAATGGAATTCGTGAGTCAAGTGAGTCAAAACTTGATTTTAAGTGAGGAAACTATATGCCAATTAATGTCAATAACTTGCTCAAGGAAACAATATTGCAAGTAAGGTATATGCCAATAAATGTCAATGCTAGGCGGGAAAATGATTTCGTGGATGTTCAAAATTTTGCTTGGGTTGTTGCCTATATAAATAGGCGATTGTGTAAACAAACCAACTGTACTTCAACATCAAGAAGATATATACGCACAAGCTTTCATCAACCCTGCCCACCAGCCCCCACGCACAAGCTTTCATCAAGAAATGGAAATGACAAATCAAAAGAATGTTGATGATGATTTTGAGGTTGTTTCTAATCTTTAATTTCATTTGTCTTTCATTCAAGTTTTTATTTTATTTATTTTTTTTTTATTTTTTTTTTCCAGTTACCGCCGACGGATCTGCTTCTCTGCCGTTGGATTTGCTTCTATGCCGTCGGATCTGTTGTTTCACCGCCAGATCTATATAGCTGTCGCCGGAAAGCTAGAACGAGTTTCTAAATATAGTTTTTGTGATGATGTATGATAGAAATTCGTTCTAGCTTTCGAAAAACGTTTTTTTATTCGAACACAATTTTCTGGTACCTGACATAGTGGTAGTTGGAGTGACTTTTGTGTTGAAGAAGAAAACTTTAAAGAGAAAGAAAGAGAAAGTTATGTAGGGACTAGATTCATCAATTTGCGTTTCATTTGACCCGATTCTTCCTCCCTACGTTTGTTATTCTAAGAAATCATACTAAAAACTCCTTCCATAAATCAGAACAACCTTCCTCCCTACGTTTGAATTTGAATTCATTGATAGCGATGTGGTGGTGTTGGCATTCGAATTTGATTTGCTACTTCTTCATTAATATGTAAGTTGTATATTTTCTTTCAATTTCATTTCAATGTACTATAATTTTACAAAAAATAGTTTCTTTCAATTTCGTTTCAGTGATTGATTCAAATTATATTATAATTTTGTTCAAAACCCTAAAATCATAAATTGGGGATTTTTTATTTATTTTTTTATTTATTTTATTTATTTATTTTTTTTAGTTTTCAAATGGATTGTGAGTTACTAATGATTTATGGTGTGTTTGTAAATTAGGTATTTGAATTAGAGATTGAAATAGAGTCAATTGACTATGCGACTTATAATCTAGTATATGATTGCTACTTTTGTTTTCTTATTACAAGTAACCAATATGGTGTGTTTTTGTTTGTGATTATGATTTTTTAAACATATATCTTTTCTATGTTGTCAACATTGGAAGAAACCTAGAAAAAGAACCCTAGGAAAATAATTGGGGGTTTTACTAATCGGTAAGTAATGTGTGTGTGTGTGTGTTTTTATTTTTATTATTTTTTATTATTATTATTTTTTTATTTTTTTTTTGTTTTGATTCAATTATAATACGTTTTTTTATTTGTTTGTAACAGGTTTTATATGTAACAGGTTAGTGCTTCAAATACTTTGGGTTAATTAGGATTAGGTTACTAACATGTATTATTTTGTTAGAAAATCATGTGTTCTCGGATTTTTTACTTTTTATCAATAAATGTATTATGTGTGCAATTGTAGAGGGAAAGAGAGAAAATGAAGTGGAGACGGCTCAGGAGACCTGGAGCAGGGCAAAAAGTCTTAAACGGATCTTTCACGCGTCTTTAATGATTGCATTTGAGTTCAAGGTTGGTGGTATTTTGCATCTTTTTGTTCGTATTATGACTGGAAGTTGTTACTGATGTGTGCTTATTCACACATCATTTTTAGACCAAAAAATAGACCAAAAATACCAAATACTAACCAAATATGACAAGAAAATGTGTGTTTTTGTATTTGTGTATGTGCAGGTACGGATATGTGAAAAATGGACAAAAACAAAGCAAAACCGACAAAAATGAAGCGTGACTTGAAGAGAGTTTTCCCGTCTATTTGATCGGTGAGGCTTTTCCTCCTAGCTGAGGGTGAGGAGCGAAGCTACTCGACCAGAGGGAGAGGAGCGAAGCCACTCGACCAGAGGGAGAGGAGTGAGAAGAAGCTCTACCAACGGTTGAGGGTCAAGCAAAGGCCCTCGCTGAGAGCACGAGAATGGAAAAGGTCAAAAGCGAGAGTCGGGGAAGCATAATGATCAAAGAAAGCTCAAAAAGTCAAAGAAAGACCTTGGAAATTCATAAAGTTACAAGAAAGGTCCCTAGGCAAATTTTGGAGAAATTGACAATTCTAGACCCTCGGCTTTCAGATAATTACAAAAATGGTCCCTTGAAGAAATAATTAAAGAAAAATCAACATTGGTCCTCCATAAATCAGAGATTGACAATAAAGGCCCTTGGAATAAATTTTGAAGAAAGTCAGATTTGGTCCCTGAAGTTTGCAGATTTACAATATTGGTCCTTGTTAAATTCAATCCTAATCCTGAAACCAAACAAACCAAACGGATACTACTCTTATTAAACCCAAAATAAGTCAAGCCCAAAACACCTCCAAAGCCCAATCCACCCCTGCTACCCATACCCGATCCACTAATACTTTACCCAAGTCAACCCTCCCTTTTGCCCGGTCAAACCCAACGCATTTAATCCTATTTGAGTTACCCACCCCCCAATTCACCCGTAAACCCAGAAATTACTATTCACTATAAACCCTAGAAAATTACCCCATCCCATTTAACCACAATTAAGGGTAATTAAGTCACTTCGTACTTGATTCTAGAAGCAACCTGACATGACAGGCCTGCCATGTCAGCAATTCGCGTAGGAGTGAGTGCAAATGATTGGGTAATCATTTAATCCTAGGGCTAAGATTGAATGGAAGTATCTCGAATATGATCCAAGGGTATAGGAGAGCTCAAAAGAAACACAAGGTGGTGTGGATTGCCAGCATGGACTATGAGGACCTCTCTTTGAGCTCGGCTATATAATTCCCTCTCCTCATCACTCAGAAGTGTGTAGTTTTTTATATTGTTATGCTGTTGAAATTTTATTGTAATCCTTTTTAACAATTGTACTCAGTTTTTTTATTAATGAAATAGCAGTTTTACTTTAATTTGAGTTTTTCCTTTTTGTTCTTAATTCATTAATAGTTACTGTTTTAATTTGCTTATTGTTTAATTAGCTTATATTAATCAATATTAGTTTGATAGAACTTTACTTTCATTATTGATTCACCTTATATTAAAGGGAAAAAAAATCAGAAAATCCTTTTAAAAAACCAAAAATATGTTTTCATTAATTAAATTCCAGCTTCAATAAGCTGATTTCATATTAGTTAGAACTCATATTAGCTTATCTAGCTTCTGTGAGTGTTTTAGTAGCATAGTTCAATCAAAATCTCAAATAAGTTCATACAGTCAACAAAAGTCAAACTGCTTATCAAAATAAGCAGTGACTGACTTAGAAGAAAGAGTAGCTGATTTAAAGCCTATTATAAAGATAGGCTTATGACAAATGTTGCCTCTGTTCAGCTGAGGCTTGTCAAAGTGAGTTCCATTTTACCTATTATAGCTTAAAGCTTGCATAAGTAGTTCATCAGAATTATAGATCTTAGTTAATTGTTTGTTTCTTGTTTATTTCTACTAAAATTATATTTAAATAGCTTATAGTAGTAGACTGCATAATTATAGATTAATTTTCATCATATCACTTGCTTGTCTGTTTCATATCTGTCCTTATATTGCATACTGTGATTGAATGATTGCTTGTGTTTGTGTTCTTTGTTTCTGGTTCATATCTGCTTGTTTGATCATTATTAGGACTTAGATTGTAGTTTGGATTGCTTTTGAATTCATTTTCTTAGTCATTTGATCAAATCAATAGGTATAAGGGGTGTTTGGATCAGGCCTTAATCCAATATTGTGAGTGTTTTCTTGTTCACTTCTCTGTTTAAATAGTCTACTCTACGTTAGTTTATATCTGTAGAAGCATAAAAAGGTAGGTTCATTAGTAATAAAGTCAAAATCAATTTGGAACTCTCATCCTGTGAGATTTGTAAGATCTGTGCATCCATAATCTTGTGCATTGCTAGATATAGTGTACATCTAGGTTAATTCAGCCATAAACTAGTCAAACATTGCATTTAGGAATAGATTGAAGCAGTAGAACTTCATAAAAGTCAAAGTGAGTGAGCAATCTAAAAGTCAATAGCTGCAGGTTTCTTGTCCAAAGCATACCTGATCTAGGGCAAAATTGAGGTTCAATTAGGTATTAGAAATTAGGGCTTTTGCCATTTTTAGATAGCCTGTAGTACTAGGTTTTAAATTTTGCCCTTGGGTTGCATTGATTAGCTTATTAGGAGACTTAAATATAAGCTGCAAGTAGGGCTTTTGAGCTATAAATTTCTGTTTTAAGTACAAACTGCTTAAGCGTCTTTTTGCCTAACCTGAGTGCTTATTTCATCATAATAAGTTGTTTGTTGCTTATCTGAGTTGTTGGGACTGATTGTGTTCCTTTTGTGCTTATTGGTCAACATCTGCTTATCATATAGTGATTATTGGAACTGCTTATGTATCCATTTTCTTATCCTAAGTACTTAACTGGTCACTTCAAGTTATTTTGAGCATAAATAAGTGGTTTGAACCTTCTGTGAGCTTTTGGTGTCATTTTGTACTTAACAGCTTATAAATAAGTCCTTATCAAACTGCTTATTTGTCCATTCAGCTTATTAGGGTTTTGTTGTTAGTCCAATTTATTTTTCCTAAACTTTAAACATTATTTTAGATTTTCCATAATTTTTTCAGACTTTTCCTACTTCATTTAGTACTTTTCTTGTCTAATCTTAGTTTTTAATCATTTTTAAATCATTTTAAATTCAGAAAAATTAAATAAAAATCCAAAAAAATTACTTTTCTATTTTAAAAATAGCTTTTAGTTATTTTAGATTTTTCAAAATTAAATTTGTATTTTTCTCACTTAATTTCCCATTTATTTGCATTTTTATTACTTTTTAATTAGTAAAAAATAGTTTTTAATTAATAATAATTAAATAAAAGGTCAAAAAAATATTTTTCTTTTTCCCAAAATTTTCTTTTATCATTTTCAGCTTAGGAAAATTATTTTCATACCAGTAGGATTAGCCTAGCTTTAAATTCACTTTTTACTTCGCGCGTTTACGTTTAATTTACGTTTAAGCTCACGTTTTTAATTCTACGTTATGTTTTAGGTTTGGTAATTTGATTTTCTTGCTTAATTGGTTAATTGTGCTTTATTTTCATATTCATTAGTGTAATTCTCATTGAAATAACTTTTTCTCACTTTTACGACACTTTTCATGAATCGGGAATTTCAAATTCCACTCACACCTTCACGCGGACTACGACCTCAGGTTATCCGTATTTCTTGCGGATTCCGTGGAGAAAACTATACTATATACTATATTTGAGCAATCAAATTTTGGCACCACTGCCGTAGAGGGTTGAAGTGAATTTTTGATTTTCGTTTTTCGAATCGTGTTTTGAAAACCTTCCTTATTCTTGTATATATTTTCTTATAAAAAGTAAAAAAAAAAATCAAAAACACTTTTACTAAAGTGTTTTCAAAAATACCAAAAATAAAAAAACATTCTCACTCTCGAGAGAGTGTTGTAAACCATTCCGAAAAAACAACAAAAGAAACCGATAAATTATACGTTATCGGGTTACTTTATTACTACAACTAAACAAACGGGGAATACGGAGGTCTTGACATTAAATTGCAGACCGAAGAGAGATCCATTCTTCTCTCCCGCTCCGCTGCGCGTAGTTTTAGAGGAAACGGTTACGAATAACGTAATGGTTACAAAAAGAAAATAAAAGTTTAGTGTTTTATTTTTCAATATATTAAAAAAGCCAAAAATACTTCCCAACCAAAAATACAAAAAGATTTTCATTTTCTTTTTCTTTTTTATTTTTGATTTTTGTGGTGTATGAACACCCATTCATCTTGTCAAAATCTTATTTCTCCACTTTCAAATCTCGAAAGGGTAATTCGTCACACACACCGTGTTCATTTTGTAACACCCCCAAAATACCGCAGCGGAAGACTGTGTCATAAGGGTGCTACTTCATAATACAAAGAACAAGGTATAGAAAACGAACTCTAAATGAGACGTTTTGAAAAGTGACCATTCGATTAATAAATTCCGAAATACAAACTTGAGTTCCATAATACAATACATAAGAGTTTTAAGACAAATCGAATGGTAAAGATAAAAGCATAAGTCTTCAAAACATGCCAAGCGACTCTATGCTCCATGCAACAGCTATCACCTTATAGACCTGAGATAAACATGCTAAAGTGTCAACACAATGGTTGGTGAGTTCATAGAGTTTGTCTTAAAATAGTTGAAAAGCCTTAAAGAATGTTCACACAGCAAAGGCATCGTGAATCCACTCAGTTACAAGTCCCGCCATAAGAGACTTGTAACCTGTGTGTTCACAACCCACTGCTAATATATATGGTATAATAAAGACATGTATAAGTTCATCAAAACAGTTTAGCAATTAGTCGTGAGTCTACACTTCATCTCCGAAGACCTCACGTTTATGATGTATCCAACATTCGCAAATGTTAGGATGTATCAATAGCCTCAATGGTCATCCAACAACTTAATGTGGAGCCACCGGAAGTCTCAATGGTCATCCAGCAACTTAATCTGGAGCCACTGGCAGTAACACAATCAAGTATAACGCAGTTAAGTATAACATAATCATGTATGTATGAAATCAAGTATAATGCGATCAAGTATAAGACAATCAAGTATAGAACAATCAAGTATAATGCGATCAAGTATTTGTACAAGTAAGAAAGTAGTTGTGCATGTATCCCCCCCAAAGAGTTGAAACAAATATGAAAAAGTAGGGGCTATGACTCACCTTAAGCTTAAGTGATGTGAAATCAAAGTGGTAGTCGAATCGTGAAAGTCTCTAAGAGCAGCCTATAATAGAACGTTGCGACTTAGGTTTTGAGTAACATCTAAGCATACGAAGAATTGCCTATATATGTCTTGCATAATGTTCATGATGTAGTATGATGTATAGTATAAGTCTTTGAAAGAAAGATTCATGAAACATGTATGTTTTGGTATATCGTTTACTACCGTTCGGGCCGACATAATTCAGAAGTCATGTTAGTAAGCGTTCGAGGAGCCAGGACACTTTAACTCGTAAATCCACAACTCAACTCGACGGCTTACATAATGAACTCCTCACATGAGGCTCCCTACTATTGTAGTAGTTGATGAAATATATAGATATAAGTTTTGATCCGAAAAGTTACATGGCCGATATTTGAATAAACTTAGGAAAGTTTATTAGTACATGAAGATTGTTATTAGGGGTAGTTTATTATAACTTGTATCTCATGCTTCTTTAGGTGGAGTAGATCCAAATTGTTTGTTCAAGTTATCGTCAATTCCTTGTTTCATGTTTTCGCCTAAGTAAGTTTATATGGTCATTTAGTCATGGCTTCGCCGTGACCTTGGTCATTTTTCCATGGTCTTGAGACTCAACCTTGGCTTTAGCCATGGTTGTGGTCTCGGCTTTAGGTCATTAGACCTCTTGGTCTTAGTAAATCATAACTATAATATAGTGACTTTGGTCTAAAATGGGCTGTTAAGATTTTGAAGAATTTTATCACTCGGAAAGCATTTTTAGGTCTCGAGCTTCTTTGTTCCTGAACGAAAACGTCGTTCTGGACAACTTTCGTGTTTTAACTTTTTGATGAATCGGAACAGAAGTAGGACTTTCAAAACCCAAATTTGATCAGGAAGCTATTTGGCAGTTTTGCCGGAAATCTTTGGTAATTTCAAATCGCCATAACTTTTGACTCGTATACTCGTTTTGGGTGGTTCAAATTGCTATGGTTTCCTTGTTAGGTCCTCTACCACAATATGTAATAATCAAATATCATGTTTTTACCATTTTGATCAGGTCTTACCAAGAAATTCATTAGTTTGCTTGTTTACTTGTCATAAGTTAACACATGTATACTAATACTTGTTTTGTCCATTTTTATACATCATGAACTCCATACAAAGACCATATATAGCATGAATGAAACACAAAGAGTATGAAAATGATAATTAACAAGAAAGTATGTTAGGGTTTGCTTACAACTTTTGGCCTTAATGAAAAAGGGAAACTAGGACAAGAACTAGGACTTTGATTGAATAAGCTTTCCTCCACTTTAGTAACCCTTCTACCCTTGTATTCTTGAAAGATATGTAATGAAAGTTGAGGTGTATTGAGTGGATTTAAACTCAAGAGAAAACACCAAGTATGTTAGGGTTTGGAAGATTTTTGGTGAAAAATAAGCTATCTAGGGTTTCTATCTTGATCTTGCACTTGATCCTTGCTATAACTAGGAAGAAATAAAGCTAAGTGTGAAGTGTTTTGGTGTGTTGTGATGGCCGGCCATATGGGGGGATGGGGGGCTTTTATAGGGTCTTAAGGAGGTTAGTTTTGTTGACTAGTCCAACCTTGGAGGCCAAGGTTAACACATGTAATGATCCTAGAGCACAAGTTAGGAGATTAAGCCACACAAGGGGTGACTCCCCCCCCCTATGGCGGTTCAACATGGATAAGGGGGAGTGACTAGGTTTTTGGATGAGTTATCTTACTTATGTGACTAGTTTTGACTCCGGGAAATGCCAACCGTAAATGATTAGGCCTCAAAACGTAAAACCGGGTGTCGTTAAATTATGAAACTTTAAAGTATTGTTAGACATGTCCATATGTCCCATAATAAAATATAAAATGAGTGGTAGGTTCCATTTGGGTGGTAAACCCTGCTAAAAACTGGAAACACGGGTCTAAAACGCGTAATACGTAAAACGTACGAAAGTTGCGTAAAATTGAGAAAAGTAAAATGTAACTTTTCTAATAGGATAATAATGACTTAAAATGACTTATAATGTCTAGGCTGGGCTCAGTCTAGTGTCGGTTGGTGTTAAATGTCTTTTAGACATCAAACCGTAAGCCTACAAATCAAGAAATGACTTTTGGTCAAAGGAGGAGGGAAAAATTATGTTGACTTTTTCTAATAACTTTGAAAACTCAAAACTTCTTAGAAACTCGTTTCGTGGTCTAACGGTTAATCGCCCATTCGGTTAAGCGTGCTCATATGAGAATAGTACCGACATGGGTGACCTGCTGGGAAGTTTTGGTCATGTTTTTCTCAGTCACGATTAATTCTCTAATTAATCATGAGAGTACTAAACATTTTTCTGATGCGGGGTCACTTAACGCGGTCGAGTTTCGTTGTGCGTAGAATTTTTGAATGACGTTTTACCCTAAAACGTATAATTCCGTGTAATTCCTTAATAACTTTCACGAAAATGATCTAACGAATGTCAAACATTTAATTTGTCATGGAAATGATTTATCACTCGAGAATATGAAATAAAAATCAACTTTCGGGAAAATTTCAGGAAAAATGAATAGTAAAAGTGAATAGTAAAATTTTCGGGAATAGAAATAAATCTGAAAATGCGAATTGTTACAGTCTCTACCCCTTCAGGAAACTTCGTCCCGAAGTTTAGTGTGTCTAGGTCTCTTATCTTAATAACGGCATAATAAAGCTAGATTTTGAACTAGAATAGAATAATATGGTAGGATAAGGTACGTACCCGTTACGCATTGCGGGTTTCCTTAGCACCCAAATAGTATGCTCGACCCCGAGGTGGACTGACATTGTATCCACGGTTTGGGTTATTTTCTTCAAGCATAACGGCTAAAGTTGGGTTGTCCAGCACTTGTCCCTGTGCCCTATTTAACTTAGGACAAGTATCTCAGAAGTGGTTTGGGCTGTTGCACTCAAAGCATGTCTTTTGGTTGTTTCTTATATTGCCCGCATTCACCGGTGTTACTTGCCTTGCTGTTGCTTTACATTGATTTGTAAAATGGCTCTTTTGATTGTAATTAGTACACATTCGACAGGGCTCAGACCTCTGATGATGATAAGCACATTTATTACACTTAGGATGTGGACCTTCATACTTTCCCTGATCATAAACTGTTGCCGCAAATCCTCTTACTCTCTTATTATCAACCATTGTACCCTTTTGCTCGCTTGATTCACCTGCTCCCTTCCTTTTGTCACTATTCTTCAAAGTTCCATTCCTAACCATCTCATCTGTTAGGGTCCCTGCTCTTAATATTGCACTTTGAATCGTGGGAGGTTCGGTTGTTTTCACCATCCCACGAATCTCGGGAACAAGGCCATAAATGTACCTCTCAATCCTCTTGGATTCAGGGGTAACCAGATGAGGAACTAGTTTAGCTAGTTCATGAAACCGGTCTGTGTAGGTTGCATGACCAGCCCCTACCATAGAGTGATGCCAAAACTCGTCTTCTAGTTTTTGCATTTCATTAACCGGGCAGTATTCTTCCTTCAGTAGTCCCTTAAAGTCGTCCCATGACATGTCTACAGCTGCTTCTCTAGTCCTTGCTTGAATCTGCATGTTCCACCATGTCAATGCCTTTTCTGATAGCAAGCATGCAGAATATTTTACTCTCTGGTGGATTGCACAGTTACTGATGTCAATCACTGACTCCATCTTCTCGACCCATCGTGTATATGCCAATGCACCTCCTTTGCCATTAAACTCGATTGGTTTGCATGACGTAAATTCCTTATACGTACATCCAGTCCTATGGTGGTGGTGGTTGTTGTTGTTGTTGTTGTTGTTGTTGTTGTTGTTGTTGTTGTTGTTGTTGTTGTTGTTATCATTCCTTCCTCCATCATTTGTAGCGTCATTTATGCTTCCGTGGTTTCCCGAATTGTTCATGTGATTGCCAACTTGTGTGACTATGGTGGGAAGTAGGTTTTGTAGTTGTTGGGCAATAATGGCGGAGACATCTGGATTTCCACCATCGTTACTAGGGTTACTAGTGTCGTGAGCATCTCCTCTACCTCCACGTCCACCAGTTCTTCCACTATCATTACTAGTGTCGTGAGTAGTTCCTCTACCTCCATGACCACCAGTTCTTCCACCTCTTGGTGTTGCACCACCTCGGCTAGTGCTACGAGTTACTCTCTTTGGTGCCATGATATCTACAAGGAGGGACATTTTGTCGACGTCAAATATGAGGTGATATTCCTAGACTACTTAGTCTTAAATCTTGTCAATTTGAGTCAGTCGTTGATTAATGTAAGCATGGTCACATATGTCTACGTGAGTTGTGACGCATTTATAATTATGTTGGCCACCATAATTATAATTGCTTCCTTTCACACGTATACATATTTACCAGGCACACATAACTCAACAATTTGTACTACATAATTGGGTAGACTTTCTGCTCTTAAGTTGTGAAAGGGTAACGTAGTCTGGGTATCTAGAGAAGGTGATATGGCGAAATGGACTAGTCACGCTTGTAGAAAGGTTTGAGTGTCGTACTAGGACATATGAACCACTTCTAGGTATTAGAATCATATAAAGTAAGTATAAGGCAAATCATCAAATCTCTACAGGAAACTAATAACCTTTATTTAACTTAATCTTATGTCTTATCAAACAAGAACTGTCACAAGATTAAGTTAATTAAACAATTATTACTTAGCTCTAAATTTTTGATGACTTGACTATTGTCTGGGGTTTCTTCTAAACAAACAATTAGCAATAAGCATAGGCGCATGAAGTGTGTGTAAGGCAAAATAAAGAGAAGGGTCCTAACGTATATAGCAGTTATAGTCTAGGCACTAAATGCAACCTAGTTCTCTATAACCAAGGCTCTGATACCAATCTGTAACACCCCCAAAATACCGCAGCGGAAGACTGTGTCATAAGGGTGCTACTTCATAATACAAAGAACAAGGTATAGAAAACGAACTCTAAATGAGACGTTTTGAAAAGTGACCATTCGATTAATAAATTCCGAAATACAAACTTGAGTTCCATAATACAATACATAAGAGTTTTAAGACAAATCGAATGGTAAAGATAAAAGCATAAGTCTTCAAAACATGCCAAGCGACTCTATGCTCCATGCAACAGCTATCACCTTATAGACCTGAGATAAACATGCTAAAGTGTCAACACAATGGTTGGTGAGTTCATAGAGTTTGTCTTAAAATAGTTGAAAAGCCTTAAAGAATGTTCACACAGCAAAGGCATCATGAATCCACTCAGTTACAAGTCCCGCCATAAGAGACTTGTAACCTGTGTGTTCACAACCCACTGCTAATATATATGGTATAATAAAGACATGTATAAGTTCATCAAAACAGTTTAGCAATTAGTCGTGAGTCTACACTTCATCTCCGAAGACCTCACGTTTATGATGTATCCAACATTCGCAAATGTTAGGATGTATCAATAGCCTCAATGGTCATCCAACAACTTAATGTGGAGCCACCGGAAGTCTCAATGGTCATCCAGCAACTTAATCTGGAGCCACTGGCAGTAACACAATCAAGTATAACGCAGTTAAGTATAACATAATCATGTATGTATGAAATCAAGTATAATGCGATCAAGTATAAGACAATCAAGTATAGAACAATCAAGTATAATGCGATCAAGTATTTGTACAAGTAAGAAAGTAGTTGTGCATGTATCCCCCCCAAAGAGTTGAAACAAATATGAAAAAGTAGGGGCTATGACTCACCTTAAGCTTAAGTGATGTGAAATCAAAGTGGTAGTCGAATCGTGAAAGTCTCTAAGAGCAGCCTATAATAGAACGTTGCGACTTAGGTTTTGAGTAACATCTAAGCATACGAAGAATTGCCTATATATGTCTTGCATAATGTTCATGATGTAGTATGATGTATAGTATAAGTCTTTGAAAGAAAGATTCATGAAACATGTATGTTTTGGTATATCGTTTACTACCGTTCGGGCCGACATAATTCAGAAGTCATGTTAGTAAGCGTTCGAGGAGCCAGGACACTTTAACTCGTAAATCCACAACTCAACTCGACGGCTTACATAATGAACTCCTCACATGAGGCTCCCTACTATTGTAGTAGTTGATGAAATATATAGATATAAGTTTTGATCCGAAAAGTTACATGGCCGATATTTGAATAAACTTAGGAAAGTTTATTAGTACATGAAGATTGTTATTAGGGGTAGTTTATTATAACTTGTATCTCATGCTTCTTTAGGTGGAGTAGATCCAAATTGTTTGTTCAAGTTATCGTCAATTCCTTGTTTCATGTTTTCGCCTAAGTAAGTTTATATGGTCATTTAGTCATGGCTTCGCCGTGACCTTGGTCATTTTTCCATGGTCTTGAGACTCAACCTTGGCTTTAGCCATGGTTGTGGTCTCGGCTTTAGGTCATTAGACCTCTTGGTCTTAGTAAATCATAACTATAATATAGTGACTTTGGTCTAAAATGGGCTGTTAAGATTTTGAGGAATTTTATCACTCGGAAAGCATTTTTAGGTCTCGAGCTTCTTTGTTCCTGAACGAAAACGTCGTTCCGGACAACTTTCGTGTTTTAACTTTTTGATGAATCGGACCAGAAGTAGGACTTTCAAAACCCAAATTTGATCAGGAAGCTATTTGGCAGTTTTGCCGAAAATCTTTGGTAATTTCAAATCGCCATAACTTTTGACTCGTATACTCGTTTTGGGTGGTTCAAATTGCTATGGTTTCCTTGTTAGGTCCTCTACCACAATATGTAATAATCAAATATCATGTTTTTACCATTTTGATCAGGTCTTACCAAGAAATTCATTAGTTTGCTTGTTTACTTGTCATAAGTTAACACATGTATACTAATACTTGTTTTGTCCATTTTTATACATCATGAACTCCATACAAAGACCATATATAGCATGAATGAAACACAAAGAGTATGAAAATGATAATTAACAAGAAAGTATGTTAGGGTTTGCTTACAACTTTTGGCCTTAATGAAAAAGGGAAACTAGGACAAGAACTAGGACTTTGATTGAATAAGCTTTCCTCCACTTTAGTAACCCTTCTACCCTTGTATTCTTGAAAGATATGTAATGAAAGTTGAGGTGTATTGAGTGGATTTAAACTCAAGAGAAAACACCAAGTATGTTAGGGTTTGGAAGATTTTTGGTGAAAAATAAGCTATCTAGGGTTTCTATCTTGATCTTGCACTTGATCCTTGCTATAACTAGGAAGAAATAAAGCTAAGTGTGAAGTGTTTTGGTGTGTTGTGATGGCCGGCCATATGGGGGGATGGGGGGCTTTTATAGGGTCTTAAGGAGGTTAGTTTTGTTGACTAGTCCAACCTTGGAGGCCAAGGTTAACACATGTAATGATCCTAGAGCACAAGTTAGGAGATTAAGCCACACAAGGGGTGACTCCCCCCCCCCCCTATGGCGGTTCAACATGGATAAGGGGGAGTGACTAGGTTTTTGGATGAGTTATCTTACTTATGTGACTAGTTTTGACTCCGGGAAATGCCAACCGTAAATGATTAGGCCTCAAAACGTAAAACCGGGTGTCGTTAAATTATGAAACTTTAAAGTATTGTTAGACATGTCCATATGTCCCATAATAAAATATAAAATGAGTGGTAGGTTCCATTTGGGTGGTAAACCCTGCTAAAAACTGGAAACACGGGTCTAAAACGCGTAATACGTAAAACGTACGAAAGTTGCGTAAAATTGAGAAAAGTAAAATGTAACTTTTCTAATAGGATAATAATGACTTAAAATGACTTATAATGTCTAGGCTGGGCTCAGTCTAGTGTCGGTTGGTGTTAAATGTCTTTTAGACATCAAACCGTAAGCCTACAAATCAAGAAATGACTTTTGGTCAAAGGAGGAGGGAAAAATTATGTTGACTTTTTCTAATAAGTTTGAAAACTCAAAACTTCTTAGAAACTCGTTTCGTGGTCTAACGGTTAATCGCCCATTCGGTTAAGCGTGCTCATATGAGAATAGTACCGACATGGGTGACCTGCTGGGAAGTTTTGGTC
Source organism: Artemisia argyi (assembly GCA_030686995.1). Lineage (NCBI taxonomy): Eukaryota > Viridiplantae > Streptophyta > Magnoliopsida > Asterales > Asteraceae > Artemisia > Artemisia argyi. Next base: position 108,636,066 of record CM060693.1, read on the forward strand.
ATGTTTTTCTCAGTCACGATTAATTCTCTAATTAATCATGAGAGTACTAAACATTTTTCTGATGCGGGGTCACTTAACGCGGTCGAGTTTCGTTGTGCGTAGAATTTTTGAATGACGTTTTACCCTAAAACGTATAATTCCGTGTAATTCCTTAATAACTTTCACGAAAATGATCTAACGAATGTCAAACATTTAATTTGTCATGGAAATGATTTATCACTCGAGAATATGAAATAAAAATCAACTTTCGGGAAAATTTCAGGAAAAATGAATAGTAAAAGTGAATAGTAAAATTTTCGGGAATAGAAATAAATCTGAAAATGCGAATTGTTACACATTTCCCAACCGTTGAGGAAATGGACCAAAACAATCAACACCCTCCGGTGGGTGGTGATCACCAACACGTGCCAGCTCCCGATCTCCGAACGATGGAGGAGTTGTGCCAACCAACAATGCACGAAAGAGGTGGCCCGATTGCCCCTCTTAATATCGAGGCTACGGATTTTGGACTCAAGCATCATATGATCCAACAAGTTCAAAATTCATGCCAATTTCACGGTTTACCGGGTGACGATGCTAATAAGCATCTTGACAAATTATTAACCGTCACCCAAAGCATGAAACAAAATGGGGTCTCCGATGACGCCCTAAGTCTTTCTCTCTTCCCTTATTCTTTGACGTATCATGCCACCGATTGGTTTGATCGTCTTCCCAAGAACTCGATTCATACCTTTGAAGAAATGGTTTCGAAGTTCTTGGCGAAATATTTTCCACCATCGATGGTGACGAAACTCTGAAACAATATTAGCAATTTCCGTCAGCTTCCCAATGAATCTTTATTCGAAGCTTGGGAACATTATAAGCTTGCTATTGATCGATGTCCAAATCATAATATGCTTCTTGTTACGATAATTGATACGTTTTATAATGGTTTGACTCTCCGACATCGTGACACGATCAATGCAGCAGCCGGTGGTACTTTTATGAAACGTCGTCCCGAAGATTGTTACGAACTTATCGAGAATATGACGGCCCATTACAATTATTTGGATTCCTCAGCCGAGAGGAATGAGCCAACAAGATCGACCACGACTCATAATTCTTCGTATAATTCCGAGTTAGCCGCTATTACTAAGAAACTCGATGATATGTCTACGGCTATGTTACGAATGTATCAAACGACTCAGAATCAAGCCAAAAACCATCAAGTCAATATGGTTACCCATGGTTGTGAGACTTGTGGTGGTCCTCATTTATTGTTGGGATCAAAGTTTTACTATTTTATCAAGTCTCGGTCATTTGTAATAATAGGTTGCTTAAGTTATTATTTACTTTCATTTATGTTATGTTACATGTTTACTAGACTTAAGGTATTTTGGTCCATGGGCTTATGAGCCCACACGAAATGTAAGTGGAAGGAGAGGGAGTGTTGCCCTAGCTCCTTCCCTATAAATAGAAGCCTTAGGTCTCATGTAAAACTTGGTTGTTTATTTGATATCTTAAGGAAACTCTTGCTCTCATTTTTCTCTCATTCAAATATTCACCCAAATCCTTATATCTATCTCATTCTTGTTTGTGTGAAATCAATATAGTGACCTAACAAGTGGTATCATTTCTCCATATGAAGGTATAGTAATAGTTTTCTCTTAGAAATCGATCCTAAAAGTGTTTTTATATCGTTCTTTTATTGAATTTTTTTGCAATTTCTTGTTTGTTACTTGTTTTATATCACATATTTGCTTACAAACTTGTGGTACAAAACACAACAAACAAAAAGTTTCAATTTTTTCAATAAAAATACACGATTTTGATTTTGTACTATTTTTCGAAAACATTTTCATTTTTGAAAAAGTTTATCAAGTTTTCAACTTTCTTCAAGAAATCATCATTTTATACTTAAAAGTACAAAAATCTTTTAATAAAAACGCGTTTTAGGCTAGCTTTCTTTGAAAACTTTACTCGCCCAAGTTTCGAGATCGTGAGATTGTCCCTCTTTCGAGATCTACACAAATTGCTTCCAATCGACTTACGAATTGTGGACTCAGTCTTTTCTCTCTTGTATAAGAAAGAAAAGTACTTCGACTTTTGGATAACTTTCGTAATTGTATAATCTCGAAAGTATGTTAGTGATTTTGTGTTTTCGAAAACAGCTTATTTTTCGAAATCACCTCTTTTCGAAAAAACTCCTTAAATTTCGAGATCTCACAAAACATTCATTAAGTTTCGCGAATACTTTCTTAAGTTTCGAAATTTACTTATTTCGCAAACATAAGTTTCGCAAACCTAAGTTTCGCAATCCCACGCTAAGAGTAAAGTTTCGCAATCACTGCCATTGCAAACTTTCGCAATCACTTCTTTGTGCTTATTTTCGAGATTTGGTCTATACCTTCTACAAGATCCATCTTTTCACACAAGTGTTTCAATATGTCTCAACCACCGTACTACAACTTTAACCATTCTCAGCAACATCAAAATCAACAGTATCATCAGCAACAACCACAGTATCAACAATCACCACAATATTATCAACAACCGGTTTACTCACAACAACATATTCTCATGCAACAACATCAGATGGTTCCAATACAACAATCTTATCCCATGTCACCACAACAGAGCCAACTTCCACCAAAACCTACTCACTGGTTTGACAGGATGTGTGAAGTCATTTCAACTAAACAATCCAGACATGAAGCAGGATCTATTGACACCCCACCAATGCTAACACCGGGAAATTATATTCAGTGGGCAAGTCGATTCTTAAGGTTTATTGAACTCAAGAAACCCAATGGTAAGTACATGAAACAAGTTATTCTTGAAGGACCGTTTCCTTGGCCGGTTAACTACGTTGGTGGTGACCCATCTGCTGATCCTCCAGTAGCTCCAACTGTTGTGCTTGTTCCTGAGTCTTCACTTACTGCTGAACAACACCACCATCGTGAAGCAGATGAGTATGCTATGTCTTACATACTTCAAGGAATACCAAACATCATATTCAGAAGTGTTGATGCTCAGACAACTACAAAAGCTATGTGGGAACACGTCCATCTACTTATGCAAGGCACACAATTGAACAAGGAAGACATGGAATCTAAACTTTACTTGGAATACACTAATATCATGATCGAACCAGGGGAATCCCTTGAGTCTTACTTTCATCGTTTCACCAATGTCGTCAACGATTTAGAGAGACATGAAGTACCCCTTCCAAGAATCGCTGTCAATACAAAGTTTGTTAGTAGTCTGGGTCCTGAGTGGCAAAAGTATGTGACATTTGTAAGACAAGCTAAGAATCTTCATAGAGATCCATATGGTTTGTTGTACGACTATCTCAAGCACTATGAGTCTGAAGTTGAAAAAGATAAAGCCGCACGAGGAGGATATACACCACCACCTACTTCTAATCCCCTTGAACTCGTTGCTCAATCTCATGCTGCACATCCTTCGATATCTAATCATGCTTATGATTAGGAACAGAATTATTTCAGTCACCAGCAACCTCCTACTTCTCAACACGCTTCTACTCAACTTGCTCCATATGACAACCATGATATCATGTATTACTCTAATCAGATTGAAGATGATGATGATGACGTCAATACGTTGAATCAAGGACTTGCTCTGGTTGCTCGTGCTTTTAGCAAATTCTCCAACAAAACCAACAACCGTCTTCGTTCTTCATCGAATACAAGAAATCAAGCTGTCGTTCAAGATGGTCGAGTTGAGATTCAGAACCGTAATTCTGGACGTTCAGGTGGGTATACTGGAAATTCTGCGTATGGACAAAGAGTTAACAACAATAGGGGATTCAGAAACAATCCAGGTGCTCCTCAGCGAAGTAATGACAATGTTGCTTATTACAATACAGTATCTGGGAATGCGATATGGTGCTACAACTGCAACGAAAAAGGTCATATTGCAACAGCATGCCCTCAACCAAGAACCCGCGGCAGTCAGTTTCACAAGCAGGCATTACTTATGGCTCTCAAAGATGAAAAGGAAGGAACTTTCAATGCTCACGAGAACAGTTTCTTTGCTAATGCTTACATCGATGATGATATGGAAGATCTTGAAGCCAATGCAGCTGTGATGCTTATGGCCAACATGCAGGAACATCAGTTGAATGATTCAGGCCCAGTGTTCACCACTGATGGTCTGTCTCAGGTAAATGACCTAACCACATGCTCCATAGAATTTAATGCATCACCATCTGTCTCTGAATCAGATCAGGCGCAAGTTGTTCCATCTGAACCATTTTTATCTTCTCAAGAGGATGAACAATTAGACACAGTTGTTATATTTGATGATGACACTGTCGTCTCATTTAATGATCCTATTGAGCAAGACGAAAATGACTATATTGAACAACATGAACCTTCTTCTGATCCAGATCCTGACTGTACAGTTATGGCCAAACAACTTAAAGAACAACTTCTTTCTAATCACTTAATGGACGAGCAAACTAAAGTTTTGAAAGAAAATGCCGACTTGAAAAAGGACATTGAATGTTATAAAATACAACTTTCAAATTTTCAAAATGCAGTTCATCGTGAAAAGTGCTTTGAAAAGTCATTTCAGGAATCATATGTCAAAGAACAAAATCTTCAAAAGCAAATATATGACATAATTGAGTCAAACGGTAAATTGGTTTCCAAACTGGAAAATGAAAAACATGATCTTCAAAAACAAGTTGTTCAACTCCAACAGGAACTTTCAAAAACACAAAAAAAGGTGAAACTTGCAAACATGAATTTTATGACATAAAGTGCAAAAACGAGAAAAAGAAAATACTTTAATTGAAGATAATCTCATTCTCGAACGTCAAATTAAAGCTTCTCAAAATATCGTTTATAAACATGGGGAATCTGTAACGACAATTCAAAAGTTTACTTTAAAACCAAGACAAGATAAAGGTTTTGCCCTCGGCGATTACAAATCCACTTTTCTTCGCACTGCATTCAAAACAATTCCTAAGCTGTACAGTATGGACCAATTGATGGATAATAATGTTGTGCGTGTTATTGTACATAATACTGAGGAAGAATACGAACTTGAAGAAAAGAGTCGATCAAAAATGAGTCAAGTTGGATATTGCAAACCATATGATTACTCAAAAGCTCCTCACATTTCAAAATCTTTTGTTCCATCAAGAGAAATACCTGAGAAATCATGGTATGTAACTGAGTCTTATGTTTCATCTTCCGATGGAGCTCCTGTCAAACCCGTGGCACAAGTAAATGGTCCATTACCATCTTCTGGTAATGTGACACCATTACCTACACGCTGTAAAGTTTTAGACTATTTTCAAACATTCATGAAAGGCATCGATAATTTGGAAAACGTCATTGAACATCATTCGCAAATTAAAATTGGTACTTTTCAATCAGCCTACGAGCGGGAAAAGCGAGACATTTTTCAAAAACAAATTCTGCCTTTAGTTCAAAATTTGTGTTATTGTGCTACTCATTGGGAACAGGAACTCCAAAAAGAAGTTAATGATATGAAAGATATTTTCGCTCTTAATGAAAATGCAATTTTGGTTCAACAACGCAAAAACCGATTTTTGAAAACAGATTATGATCGACTCTTGGAACAACTTCTTCATGCTGATATTTATACTCTTCTCATGAATGATCTCTATTATTCCAGCAATGCTGCTGTATTTGCAGATTACTGTGCTGATCTTGTTTTGTTGAAGTCACAAAATGAAACATTGAAACATCAATATGAAACGTTGCGTCAAAACAGTGATGATGTGATACACAAATTTTCAAACGAAATTTGTCAACTCAAACAAAAGCTTGATTGGTGTCAAGCTCAAAGTATTGAAACCGAATTGCAACTACGAAGTAAAAATGCTTTTCTCAAAGACAAACGTCTTCAATATGAAAATGAAATTGCGCAGTTAAAAATCGAAAGCGCCGAATGGCAACAAAACCGCGATGACATTCGTTATTGCAATGGTTTACTTGAGTCTGATATTCAGGATAAAAATCACATCATCATTGATTTGAAAGAGAAAATTAAGCTACTTCAAAAAGGAAAGTTTATTGACACCACTGTGATAGCACCATGAATGTTTCAAATAGACAGAACAAATAAAAGTAAGCATGCTAAGAGTTCTAATGTTAGCTCTTCCACTTCCACAGGTCTAGTTTCCCCTAAGAGCGTTAGCAGCCCAAAGCCAAAAAGCGTTAAGAAGACTAAAAAGACTAGGCTCTCGCAACGTAGAAGAGGACAACTAGAAGTGCAAGAAGTAGAAGCTCACCTTAGGAACTTGAATAAAACTCATGTTTCATCTGATTTAGATTCTAATCTGGCAAATTGTAATCCAAATCTTAATGTAACAAATGCTGAACCTTCTAATGTTAATGCATCTTGTGTGTTTTGTCGTCAAAGTGTGTTATCTGGTGATTATACCAAATGTGTAGCTAATAATCTCTTACATCGTAAAAAGAAACGTAGATCCGGCTTTCCTTCTAGATCCACTAATGCCTCTAAGTCTACCTTAGGAAAAACGCCTACTACAGTTTCAAATGATGTTGTAGTCAACCCAAGGGCTGCAATCAACAAATCTAGGAACACGCCAAAAGCTAGTGCATTCACTAAGAACAAAGCAAAAACTAGTTGGAATTGGAAACGTTGGTTACAATACAAACCAAATTTTAAATGGATTCCTAAATTGTTAAATATTTGTGTTTTTAACCAACAGGAACCCACAATTTCCTCGGGTTCCACCCTTACTTCTGTTCCATCTCTGTCATCTTCTTTTGATGCAGGTGGTTCAGATCGTTCTCTGGATTGTTGATAGCGGTTGCACCCAACATATGACAGGCAATCTCAAACTGTTAAACAACTTTGTCTCAAAGTTTATTGGAACTGTCAGATTCGGGAATGATCAATACGCTTTAATCATGGGTTACGGACACTACATAAATGGGAATATTGAAATTAGCAGAGTATATTATGTTGAAGGCTTGGGTCACAACCTCTTTTCAGTCGGCCAATTTTGTGATGGAGATTTAGAAGTAGCATTTCGAGAAAAAACCTGTTTTGTTCGTGATCTACAAGGCAATGATTTTATGTCTGGCAAACGTGGCACTAACCTTTACACTATTTCAATGTCTGACATGATCGCTTCATCTCCAATCTGTCTTCTATCCAAAGCTGAAACGACTAAATCCTGGTTATGGCACAAACGCCTTTCTCATTTGAATTTCAAAACGATGACTGATCTCGCTCGTTACAAATTAGTTGAAGGCTTTCCAAGATTCCGCTATGCCAAAGATCATCTATGTCCAGCCTGTGAACAAGGAAAAAGTACTCGTGCTCATTTTCCATAAAAACCTGAACACAGTACTAATCATGTTTTACAAATGCTTCATACGGATTTGTGTGGTCCGATGCGTGTTCAAACGATCAACGGTAAACGCTACATCTTAGTAATTGTTGATGATTATTCTCGCTGGACTTGGGTTTATTTTCTTCGAAGTAAAGATCAAGCTCCTCAAATGATCATCACCTTTCTCACCAAAATACAAGTTCGGCTACGCAACACAGTCAGAATTGTAAGAACTGACAATGGCACAGAATTTAAGAATCAGACTCTAAGGTCGTATTTTGAGAAAGTGGGAATTGAACATCAAACATCTATTCCACGAACACCCAAACAGAATGGAGTAGTCGAAAGACGCAACAGAACGTTGGTGGAAGCTGCTCGAACAATGTTAATCAATGCTCAATAACCAGATTACTTATTGGCAGAAGTTGTTTCAACCGCTTGCTACACTCAAAACCGTTATATGATCACAAAACGCCATCACAAAACCCCATATCAGATTGTTCACAAAAGGAAACCGAACATCAGTCACTTTCATGTATTTGGAGCTTTATGTTACCCAGTCAATGATCGTGATGATCTAGGTAAACTTAAAGCAAAGGCTGACATTGGAATATTTATAGGATACTGTGAAAATTCAAAAGGCTATCGGATATGGAATCGTCGTACTCGGGAAATTCAAGAAACTATTCATGCTAATTTCGATGAACTCACTCAAATGGCTTCTGAGCAAAACGGCTTAGGACCCGCAACCAACCGTCTTAACTTTCCGGTATCTTCGGCTGAACCATTGTCACTTTCTCGTAAAGAAGTGGAAACCTTGTTTGCTCCATTGTTTGATGATACACCTGTTAACCGTTCATCTGAGGCCACACCAAATTCCGCTGCACATCTTGATCAACATCAAGTACCTGATACTCCTCAACAAACAATAACTACTGTTGGAAGAAACGGTCCTCCAGTCATATCACCTACAACAACAAAACAAACCGGGTCCAACTCACAACAATCAGCTGGAGATTCCATACCTTTATCAGTTCCACAACCCGCAGAGCATGACCCAGAACCATTCATTAACTCATTTGCAAATGCTCAACCTGTCCCCAACATTGCTGAGTCATCTACACGCAATTTGGGTCCTGCTCACTTGCGAGATACTTATCAACTTCATCCTTCGACACACAAATGGACTAGAGATCACCCCTTAGTTCAAATTATTGGCCATCCAGATGCACCAATTATGACCAGACAACGCCTTCACACAGACGGAGAAACTTGCATTTATGCACTCACAATTTGTGAAACCGTACCTAAAAACGTCAAGGAAGCTATGACTTATGAAAATTGGATTGAGTCTATGCAAGAAGAATTCGAATCCTTTCAAAGATTAGAAGTCTGGGAAATGGTTGAAAAACCAGAAGGCATCATTGTCATTGGTTTAAAATGGATCTGGAAAAACAAACTGGATGCAGAAGGCACTGTCATACGCAACAAATCACGCTTGGTAGCAAAAGGATACTCTCAAGAAGAAGGAATCGATTTTGAAGAATCATTTGCTCCAGTAGCTAGACTTGAAGCTGTACGGATATTCTTAGCATTTGTTGCTCATCGGAATATGATTGTTTACCAAATGGATGTGAAAACGGCTTTTCTGAACGGTCAACTCCGAGAAGTGGTTTATGTCAGTCAACCTGAAGGATTCGTTGATCCAGAACGTCCCAATCATGTCTACAAGCTTAAGAAGTCTCTCTACGGTCTCAAGCAAGCCCCCAGGGTGTGGTATGATAAGCTTTCTAAATTCCTATTGGCTAATGATTTTACTCTAGGCTCGGTGGGTCCAACACTGTTTACAAAAACATACGGGATGGACCTATTAATCGTTCAAATTTATGTCGATGAAATTATTTTTGCTTCAACCAACAAAAATTACTCAATGGATTTTGCAAAATTAATGACAGATAATTTCGAAATGTCCATGATGGGTGAACTTACGTTCTTTCTAGGACTACAAGTTCATCAATAACCCCGTGGAATTTTTCTAAATCGGGCCAAATATGCTCTTGAGATTTTAAAGAAACATGGAATGCAGAGTTGTGATACTATGAATACACCGATGGCCAATTCCACTAAACTAGATGCTGATATACATGGGACTCCAGTTGACCCTACCAAATACCAAAGTATTATTGGGTCCTTCATGTATCTCACATCTAGTAGACCTGATATTGTATTTGCTGTCTTTATGTGTTCTCGCTATCAGTCTAATCCAACTGAAAAACACCTCAATGAGGCAAAAAGAATCCTTCGATACATAAAGGGAACCATCCACTTGGGGATCTGGTATCCGAAGGATTCTGGTTTTGAACTAATAGCTTTTTCAGACGCTGACCATGCAGGATGCTTAGACTCGCGAAAAAGTACATCAGGTGGCTTACAGTTTTTTGGAGATAAACTTGTGTCTTGGCAATCAAAGAAGCAGGACTGCACTTCACTGTCATCTACAGAATCTGAATACGTAGCTATGTCTGCTTGTTGTGCTCAAGTCATTTGGATGAGATCACAACTTAAAGACTATGTCTACCTATTCAATAAGATTCCGATCTACTGCGATTCAAAAAGTGCCATTGCAATCTCCTGCAACACAGTTCATCATTGCAAATCCAAACACATTGATCTCCGATATCATTTCATCAAAGAGCATGTCGAGAAGGGTACAGTTGAATTATATTTTATGGGTACTGAGTACCAATTGGCGGACTTACTTACAAAACCCTTAGCTCCATCAAGGTTTGCAAGTTTAGTTCACCAAATTGGTATGCGATGTTTGACACCAGTGGATCTGGAAAAGTTTTTAAAACAAAAGTAAAGTGTCAAACATCAAAACTTAAACTATCTTTGTAAAATAAATTTTCCTTTATTTCTCATAAACCTCAAAAACACAAAAATATTTTTCTATTTCATTTAAAAAAAATCGCAAGTATATCGCTTTCTTTCAACACGTTGTCATTTTACAAGTGTTGAGGGGGAGACACGCTCACATTTTTTAATTATAATTTTTTCAAATCGGTATACTTGCATATTACCTTTGATGCGTTGTTTCGGGATTTTATTGATATCTCATATCATGTTTCCTTTTCTCAAAATGGTGTCGTAAGGTAGTATACCTTAGATATTCCAAATGCATCTAACTTTAGGACTCATTATGCATTAGTTGTAGTTAAGGGACCACAAGTGACTTTATTCAAAAGTCTCAAAAATAACAAAAACAAACACCCCGTTTTCTAAACCTCACATTATTTTTCCAAAACCTTAAACCCTTTTGATATCCACGGCTATGAATCAAACAACAAATCCGTGCTTCCAATCTTCGTTTTGTAAGTTCTTTATCAATCTAGAGTATATTTCAAGCATAGGTTTTTGTTGAATCGTAAAATTAACGGTTTGATTTCTAGTAATCGAACTTTTAATATCTAGGGTTTCAAAATTTCGTAATTCATCAAAACGTGTTTGGGGGGTTGAATTTTGATAGGGGTTTTGTTACATTGCATGTTACTAACCTTTCTATGTCATTTAATCATTCTTTCCTTCATGTTTATGTTAAATTCGAAAGTTAGGGTTTTGGCCGATTTGGGTTTTATGGTTTTGATGCTTGTTTTTGTGTTTTTAATGGTGGGATATGTTGCCATGAGTGTTAGAATCATTGTTGTGCCTCTTAATTTGAAACATTTCAATGTGTGCATGATTCTCGATGTGTAAGGGTTTTCGATCATTATGGATATCTCTTGTTCTGTGTTTCTATGCGCTGTTAGTCGTGTAATATGCTTCATATACATGTTTGTAATATGCTAGAACCTGCCATCTTCAGTAGAATCATGATTTAGATTTTTATCGAAAACTTGTTCTTGCACAATTTTGAAATTATGATACATGTGTGTATATCGTTATCCTAATTGTTGCATATCCTCCTATACAACAGGTTTCAACACTTGGAGTCCTTATTATCTCAAAGAAACGTATGTTGGTCTGACTTCGAAAATTCTTGTATAAGAATTTTTCGAAAACCTCTTTTCGCAAACACCAGCTCTAAGTGATACTTTTTCGAAAACACACATTTCCAGTGTTTTTCGAAAAGATCTCAAAGTTTTGCAACTTTCTCGAAAGTTACACTTTGAAATTTTATCGAGAACACTTACAATATGTGTTTGCGAAAATTTATCATCCTTTCGAAATCATGCCCAAAGACAACTTTTTCGCAATCCCATATTTTGAATGTTTTCGAAAATATGTCAATGGATCTGTTCTCGATAAATTACTTATCGAAAACACATCCTGATGTGTTTTTCGAAAACCTTCACAATACGTGTTTGCGAAAAACTTATCCTTCGACTGTTTTTCGAAATCATGCTGTGTATCATTTTTCGAGATCATGTCTTTGTTAATTGTTTGCGATAATGTTGAATTTATGTACTATTTAGAGGACATTGTAATTTCGAAAACATGTACTATGTGATTATGGACTTTATTAAATGTATCATGTGATGTTGAATGATATTTGTGCATATGTGACAATAAAAGTGCTTCATAACTCTATAATTATCTAAGTTCACTCATCATTATACATGCAATAGTTGTACCATCCGTGCTTATATGATTCTATAAATGCTTATCTTTAATCAAACTTTGCAATCGTGCTAACTCGTAACAAATCTCGATGTTTGGTTTATGATAATGCTTTTCAGATCAACATGGCTGAACACAACGAGAATGTCCCTGAACAAACCCTTCCACTACTCACCATGGATGACATCACTCCCACTGACTAGAACGTTAAGATTGGCAACAACAATCCTCGAGTTGATTTCGACAAATTGAGAATTCCTGAGAACTCGTGTAGGATTGTCAAAGATATTCTACTTGCACATCCATGCAAACATCTGCTCAACAGATCTACTTCAGTTCCTCTGGTTTACCTTCATCAGTTCTGGCTTACGGCTAAGGCGAATTTAGATGATGAGTCTTTCACTGTTACGCTGGATCGACAAGTCTACACTATAGATCACGACGTCCTTCGTACAGTCCTCCTCCTGCCTCAAACTGACAATGAATTTGCTCCAATACTACCTGAACTGGATCTTCTTGATTTCTTCATTGAGTTAGGATATGATGTTGATGATGACTTACCTCTGGTCAAACATTCCAGATTCAATGCCAAGAATATACCTCAGCCCTGGAGAACATTCTGTCTGTTAGTTGTAAGATCTATATCAGGAAGAAAAGTGGTCACGAACATCCCAGACTTGAGCATTTACAAACATTTTGGGGAATGGTGACCATGACACCTATTGACTTTGCAGTTCCAATCATGACCAATCCACTAATCCAGAGTTTCTTGCATAGGAAGCAGAGGAACGCAGAAGAAAAGAAAATGAAGAAAAGGAAGCTTTCGACACCAACATATTTCTTCAATCATCTTCGCAATCTAAACAGACTTCTTCAGTACAACCTCCACCTCCTCAAGACTCTCCACCAAAGGATCCGACTCCTCCAGCTTCTTCTTCAAGCTCTCACAACGAGTCGTCATCTGAATCATCACCTGAGCACTCATCTCCTACACCTTCTGAAACCGCATCAAAGCAACAATCAATCAATGAACCAGCCAAACCAGTTGATCTTTAGGAGCAAGTCAACACACTCACCACCATGGTTACCGGTCTTGCCAAACAAGTTGAAGACTTTCAGGAGTCAAAGCAGCAGATCGATAAGTTCTTGAACGGTGATTTCTCAGGATTTATCAAGACTGTCACACTAGATTATCTTACTGAAAATCTAGTTGAAATTGTCACTCCTGAAGTTACAAACCTCATTGAACCTATCAGGGACAACTTGGATCACAGAATTAGAAGTGTGGTAAAGAAAATGTTGTCAACCACACCATTCACGCTTCACACTGCAAAAGCTTCTACTGCAACTCCAACCATCCCTAAACCATCTTTCGAAGAACTGCTTGCTCAACTCTACGACAAAGTAGCCTACAAAACTACACAGACTACTGAAGAAAAAGCACTTGTTGATGCTATATGTGCTAACTTGTCCAAAGAGTCGTGCAAAGATGCTGCTGGAACCTTAAAGAGGTCAAGGAAAGATGACGACCCGGACCCGAATTCAAAAGGTAAGAAGCATAAGTCTGGAACCGGTCCATCATCTTCCTAACAACCACGAAAGGATTCTACTCCTCCTGGAAATCAACAACACACCTCAGCTACCGGTCAAGGTCCAACAGAAGAGGAAGAAACTTTCATGCAACCAACTGATGACTACCAAGGTCAACCCGATACCGATTACCGTACCTCCCCTATTCCCGATTCTCAAGCTGGACCATCATCACCATCAAAGGCTAAAGACAAGGATGCCACATCTAAGTCTAAGAAATCAAAGAAAAGAAGACGTCATTCATGGCTCGACAATGATGACACACCTCAGAATGACTGGTTGACAGAATTGGTACAAGCTCAACCTCCTCTCGAAGATGAAGAACCCCTTCCTGGTAATACACTACAATTTACTCAAGTCATAATGAAGGATCTTCAGATTGTGAAACTTACGAAGACGGAGCTCAGAAGAATCAATAGGGATGCACAGGAATTCCTTAAGTCCAGATCTGGAAATAAGATGGAATATGAATATCACATGCAGAATATAGCTAGTGCAATGTCTGGCAAGTTTGACTGGCTAAACCCTGAAGTGAATATCGACATCAGTTCTAAAAACCACGAAAAGCCTTACTTCACCGACTGGACTAAACCATTACCTCTGCAAGGATTTTCGGAAAAACCCAAGTTACCTTACAGCTTCTTCTTCAACAAAGATCTTCGTAACCTCTAACTCACCCAAGAGAAATCCAAGAAGAAATATGCTTCCTCACTTACAATCTCAGTACCAGCCGCAAGATACGAAGTTCCTGCCATTGAAGAATCTACTCCAGTATTCAGCAAATCTATCGTAGCATACGACAGAGATGCCCTACACGGAATTCAGCACTGGCCAGAACGTCGTCGTCTCGGTTATACTTCCAGGTTAGAAGAAAAATCATTGGAAAACGTGAAGCATAAATCTAAGATCATTGCTATCTTGGAGATTCAAGAGTCGAAACGGTTTAACTACATGTTCATGCGTGAGATTGTGGTTAAACGACAAGATGAAAAGAAGTACAAATTCTCCGAAGCAGACTTTCCGGACCTTTATCTCAATGACTTAGAAGACATGTATCTCGAAAAGGTTCAAGGAAAAATGCGTGGATTCGAAAGAGAAACTCAGTACAACTTCATGGCATCACTACTTCTATTCATCCGATGATTGATAGTTCAAGAAAGAGTGGAAGATCTTCAGCTTGGAGTGGAAAGTTACCAACAGAAGATCAATTTGACAAAGCCACAATTCACTTTTGATGGAATCTATCAAACATCACAATATACTCTCATCCAACAACCATCATTTGGTTTCACCTACATCAACAGCAAAAATTTGCAAAGCTTCATGCGGTTCGATGAGATACATAAGTTCTGTGATGTTGCGCTCAAAACCGTTCGTGATGGGCTAGTCAAAAGGTTGAATGATGATCGCAGAAAGATAGCTAAAGGTGAACCACCAAGATGGAAATCCAGCTCCAGAATACAAGTTCGTAACTTTGTCCTGAAGATTGAAGAAAGGTTATTTCTACGGGAACAGATCAGACGATTGGAAAGCTATATCGGTGTCAGACCATCGTTTCCCATCAGCCTCTTCAAAAGACCCGAACCTAAGTTCACTGACTTTGATGCTCCTCTCACTGATGAAGTTTAAACTGATACACATGGGTATTAACTTTTCAATATTACTTGTTTCATTTGATTGAATTGTTATCACTATGGCTTGTGCACACATAACAGTGTACAACCCGTTCTTGTAAAGAAAGGACCCTGAGGTACGCATCAGTGCCTCAATCCTTATATAAGGAGCGAAGGCTTCTTACTTTTGAGTAGATTTAACCAAATATTTTCTAATTTTCATAAACTCTGCTCAAAAGACAAGTATTTCACCTCAATAAGAATTCACTTGTTGAGGGGGAGCACTTGAAACAAAATCATTGTTCTTGAAATCAAAAGTTCTTGTTGAATTCTCCCCATAAGACTCAAAAGGCATATTTTAATCAAAAATATTGTCAAAAATATCATCTTATATGCTATTTTTGAGGGGGATAAAAAGTGAATATAATTAAAATATGAAAGGTCAAAGTTGCTTATAAGTTAAAACTCATGCGAGCTAGACTCAAAATTGACCCAAGAATTGACGCAACATAAAAGTTAGTAATCTCGAAAAGACTTATCCTCGACGGGTAATAACATCAAGTTAGTTACTAGAGCTAGTTGTCACCTAAAAGCTAACAATGGAACTCTTTAACTAGCCACGTAAGCGTGTTTCGAAAAGGATTTGTCTGAGTAGAAATGTACCGTTTCGAGAAACTTTCTGTGGATTTGACCAGGCCGGGTAATAACTTCAAGCTAGTCTAACTAGTGATGTAAGCGTGTCTCGAATCGGTCAGGTTCACTGAAAGTGGATCAATTCAAAAGTGCTTGTTCCTCCCGCATGTGCAAATTTATTAAATACTTATGAGCACATGTGAAGGGGGAGCCCTTCATAAGATTAAACAAAACTCTCAAAGTGTTAAACAAAATGTTTGATTATCACAAACACTTTGAGAGATTTTCAAAGGTTTCTTGGCTTTTGACGGATAATCATGGAGTTATAAGGTGATTAAGATAGGAAAAACTGTCCTATGATCCGCCAGAACCGGAGGGATCTACCCAAGGACATCACCAATAGTTAGAATTAGAAGTCCTTAGATATGATACGAAAAAGGAGAAAAGAATGAAAGGGGAAAGAAGGAGTTGAAGAATTAAAAAGAAAAGTAAAGAAAAGGGTGAAAAGAAATAGCCCTACATATGTTCAACCTTAGGGCAGACACCGGGTTCAATTCGTATGCTACTGGTTGTTGCTAAGGCGACACCGGTATTGAAGATAAAGCCGTCATGGACCCAGTGACGCAATGCACTAAACCTTCTAGCCACTCAAGTTCTCTTAAAAGAGCTTGTTTCATTCTCACGGGGAACCGGTGTAATCTATCGACTTATCTCTTAGAGATGGTTGATATTGAAGCAGGAGACCCCTCCCTAGTCTCCGCATAGGAAACCTAAGTGTTCACTTTTCGAGTCTAGAGCCATGAGATACATCAAAGATCTCTTAGGAACACTTAGTATTTCTGCAACTGGTGTTCTACATTAATGGACACTAGCTGTAAATTATCGAGTCCTTCACAGATCTTAGCAATCTGCTGAGAACGTTTATGAGAGAATTTACTTAAGTATTTCTCAATGATTGAACGGAAATCCTGCCAGGGTCAACATCAAACAGCCCTGACAGCAGGTCACTTCGGTAACTCCTTTTGGGTTACGCTTAGTGTTTGCGGTGGTTTCTTAGCGGTCTACAGTCATGGAGTGATCCCCAGCGACTCACCCAGTCATTGAGCTACTTAGTAGGTCTCGTAAGCTCCTTCGGGAGTATCTGACATGGGAACGGCCTTGATAAGGGTTAGAAGGAGTCTTCACAATATGTTGTTGACGATCTCTAATTCCTTATCTGTAAGTACCGGATGTTTTATTGCTAACTATTTACCCGCAGGTACACATCATCTCCATGGCGACGGATTCCACGTGCTCATACATGCATCTTGAAGTCATCAAAAGCTCCCTCAAAGATCAACGCAACACAAAGTTTAAAGAAAGATTCTACGCCAAAAAGAAGAATCTACAAAGTATAAAGACTAAAGATCTAAAGTGTAAGAAAGGGAACTATGTGCATGTATAAGCCATAATTCAAAGATGTATGAGCATGTTGGAATGGCGGACTACCACCACAGACGTGGAAGTGACGAAAGGCAGACAACTTCATAACTTGATCACTATCACAACAACAATGAACAAAGCACAAAGAACGATGAATGATTATTATCTCATGATTATTGAAAGACGTCTAAAGCTATGAAAGTCAAAGATGAAGAAATGACAAAGACGTCAAGCAACCGTGATGACTGATCCTTAGGGGGAGATTTTTGGGATCAAAGTTTTACTATTTTATCAAGTCCCGGTCATTTGTAATAATAGGTTGCTTAAGTTATTATTTACTTTCATTTATGTTATGTTACATGTTTACTAGACTTAAGGTATTTTGGTCCATGGGCTTATGAGCCCACACGAAATGTAAGTGGAAGGAGAGGGAGTGTTGCCCTAGCTCCTTCCCTATAAATAGAAGCCTTAGGTCTCATGTAAAACTTGGTTGTTTATTTGATATCTTAAGGAAACTCTTGCTCTCATTTTTCTCTCATTCAAATATTCACCCAAATCCTTATATCTATCTCATTCTTGTTTGTGTGAAATCAATATGGTGACCTAACATTTATACTACGAGTGTTTGGCAACCGGTGCCTTTTCTCATGAGAATGTGTACGCTGCAAACACGGGTGGTAACAATTACCTTCCTCAAGGAGATCAAAATCTTCTCAGCTACCGTTCCACCAATTATCTTGGACCACCCGGTTTCGATCAACCGAATCAAGTCAATCAAGTGAATCAAAATCATAATGTTCAAAATCATAATAATCAAGGAAATCAAAATCAGAGTCGAGTTAACAATGATTTTCAGAATCAAAATCAAGGATCCAATCAAAATCGGGGTTTTCAAGGAAATTACAATCAAGGCCCGTATCAAGGGAATTTTCAAAACCAAGGAAATTATGGAAATCCTAGAAATTTTCAAAATACTAATCATGGGAATTTTGATCATGGAAATCAGAATCATGGAAATTTTCAGAATCAAAATCCTGGTTTTAATCAAAACAACCGAGGGCAAAATTCTAATCAAAATCAAAATGTGGTTCAAAATCCGTCGCCCTCGGATGAGCTTTTTAAGTAACTTATGAAAAGTCAAGAGGAAATGAATAGAATGTTGATTAATTAAATGACTGAAATGCACAAGCGTTTAAATGATCGACCCTTGGGTTCGGTACTACTTCTCTTCCAAGCAATACGATCGCTAACCCGAGGGGCGAGATCAAGGCGATCACGACTCGCAGTGGAGTTTCATATGATGGACCCACGACTCTGACTACCTCTTCTTCTCCTCCTCCTAAGGTAGTGGACCGTGAGACCGAGGGGACAAAGGACCCGGTACCTCCTACTAATAACGGAGAGACTGAAAACATCTAACCTTTGGTTGTCCAAACGTCTAAAGAAAAAGAAAAAGTTGTTTCTGAAAATGGAGTTAAATATAAATCAAAACTTCCATATCCTTCGAGGTTTAATGATGAAGAGATCCGCGAGAAATCTAAGAGACAAATGGAGAAGTTTCTTGATATTTTTCAAAAATTACACTTCGACATAAGTTTCATGGATGCTCTTGTTTATATGCCAAAGTTTGCCTCAACGTTCAAGAATTTTATTAGCAATAAAGAAAAATTGCTTGAGTTAGCTGAAACCCTGATTAATGCTCAATGCTCAGCTATTCTTCTCAAAAAGCTTCCCGAAAAGCTTGGAGATTCGGGAAAGTTTCTCATTCCTTGTTCTTTAAAATATCAAGAGGTTTGCAATGCCCTAGCCGATTCAGGTGCAATCATTAACCTTATGTCGTTGTCAATCTATGAACAACTTGGAATGGGAGAACTTAAACCGACTCGTATGACTCTAGAGCTTGCTAATCGTTCAATTACTCACCCGGTCACAATTGCTGAAGATGTATTTGTTCGAGTAAATTCATGTACTTTCCCAGCCGACTTTGTTGTTGTTGATTATGAGGCCGATCCGAGAGTTCATCTGATCCTAAGGAGACCATTTTTGCGAACCGCAAAAGCCCTAGTTGACCATTTTGAGGATACTCTGACTTTGAGACATGACGATGATATAATGATTTTTCATGCCGATGCTTCAAAATATAAGAAATATATCATTAAGAGCATAAATGCTACTGATTACTCCTTCGATGATGATTTTTTGAAACCAATCGTCTCCGACTCATCTCCATCTTTTCCTCCGTTTGAGGAATATGACTCCTTTTAGGAACAGGTCGATGAATTTCTTGTTGTTGATACGATTCCTTTATCAAAGATTGATGATTCTTATTTTGATTCGGAGGGAGATATTCTTTTTCTTGAAAGTTTGTTAAACGATGAACCGTCAATCCCTCCGGATAAAGTTAACAAGGAAATTGAGCTAACGATTGAAGATCCTCTAGAGCCCGAGCTCGAGGAGTTTTTACCCGACTATGAGTGTTTTTCATTTGATACGACTAAGGAGATTAGTGACATTCCCACTTTTCATCCTGATCATTCTTATCTGGTTTATGAAGCTTTTCACTTTGATATCGATCATACGGAAGAGACGAGTAGTGGCAGTACCACTTCTATCGCTTATATCTCTCTTCCGGAGTATGATTCGTTTTGTTTTGATAAGATTGATCCTGAGAAGTTCTCCGGTGAACTTTCTCATTTCATATCTCATTTAGAGTATGATCATTTCTGTTTTGATCTCGAAAATGATCATGACCCGGGTGGCATTCTTAAAAATGAGAGTTTGCATGAAAAATTTATCCCATCCCTCCCACCCGGGAAACTCTTTTAAATGAACTTTAATGATGAGATTCATAATTCCACAATTATGAAGTCTCCTTTTTATGATGATGAATTGTTCATGATTGTTATCATGACATTATTTCCATTTATCACATTTGATGTGATTTCTCTTCTCTGTCACTCCATCGGGAGTGAGGACACTATTTTTGACCCTTATATCGTTCCTAATAGTTTTCATTATTAGAATACCAGCGGTTATCTCATTGGGGTGGAGATTTCTCATAATTTATATGTTTATCCAAATATATTGAATGAAAGCCCGATGGAGATTATCTTTTCCACATACTTTCCCCTAGAACAACTTAATTCGGGGATCGAGTCAAGCTCATGTGACTCGGTGAACAAAAACAAGCGCTTCGTGGGAGGCACCCCATGCTTATCCATTTCATCTTCTTTGTTTCTATTTTCTTAATAACGTGACGTGAGGGGGGCAACCCTTTCCAAATTTGTGTTTTCGTAGTTGTTTGTGAATGCCTAGGAATTTCCCCGAAGATTGAGGACTCTCGTGCTCGTGTTTTTTCCGTATCTCCACTCGAGTCTCATTCTTCGGTGCTCTTTCGAAAATTCAACATATCCAAAATCTTATCGACTAATGTTTATCTCTTGGCATACTTAATAAACGGCCTTAGATTTTATGTAGGATTACCTTTACCCGTAAAAAAATTCAGGACAATGTTCCATTCTAGTCCGGGGGAGGTGAAACTTCGATTCAATTTGACCTTGCATTTTTCACCATGTCGTGTACTCTCACAACTCCGTTTTTCCTAAAAAATGCAAAAAAATTGAAAATTTTGAAGAAAAATGAATGAAAATGTCATGAAAAAGCACAAAAATGAGAAAAGTTGTGCAAAAATATAAATTGTGAATAAGTGTTTTGACATCTTGTTGACTTTCCAGCTGGCGAGAGTAGGAATAAATATTTTGACTTGACCGGGCGTGTTGAGCCCTAGCTTGTCTCCCTTAACCAATGATAATCACATAAGCTTGTGCTAGTCTTGTACACCAAGAGCTATAAAATGCGAATTCTTTCTTAAGAGTCTGCAAGTTCCCGTACTTGACTTTATACATGCACAGCTTAAAAACTTTTGCTAGTCTTTTACATAAGGAGCTATAAAACGCGAATTCTTCTTCTAGAATTTGCAAGTTTCCGTATCTGACTTTATATATGCGTGGCTGATTATCGGCTAAGCATTCACTGGTTTCATTACTTGAGATCTTAAATTGCGAAGAGCGAGAAATGATAGAGTTTACTTAGAAGTTTGATGCTAAACGTGGAGTAGTTGGTTCTCTTTAGAGCTCATGGAAGGTACTTGTGACTTTTTGCTCCCAAAAAATTGTTTCACCCATAATAAATAGATGTTCTAGGTTAATTAGTGGTATTTAGGTTTGGGCAATATTTAGTTTCTTATTTTCTTAAAAGAATTTTTGCTTTAGAAGTTGGGTACATATCAAGGACACATCAAAAGCAAAAATGAACAGTCAAAAGTAAAAAGTAAAAAGTTGATATGTATGTGGTTTTGAAGCTACCCGATAAGCTTCCATTGTTATTATTGAAAGAAAGAAAAAAAATGAAAAAATGAAGAAAAAAAAGATAAAATGATGAAATTGAAAAATGAAAAAAGTGAAAGTTTGTATCGAATAAGAGCTTAAGTGTTATAAAAGTTGTTGGCGCGTGAGGTGCATGTGGATAATTCTGAATTAGTCACATGAGGTGCACGTGTAGTTTTCCATAACTTATATATGAGATTGTATGTACCCAAATCCTTGATGTGGACCGAATTTCTAAAGCAGTGGTTCTTGAGAGAAAATGAAAAACTACTTAGCGTTTAAACTTGGTATCTCTATCGGACAAAAAGTTATTGAAACGAGAAAATATGAAGAAATTCATTTCTCAACAAAATTAAAAAAATCTAGATACATGAAGAAAATGGGAGTAAGAAGTTTTCACAAGTAACTTTTATGAGTAGTGTTAGCATCTAACTTGTAGATAAGCTGTGATCTCGATTTTATGCTTAGTTTGGGGGCTTGTGAAAAATCAAGGATGACGATTTTTATCCGTATGGTCATTTCTCCATGAGAAGTGTTTCTACTCGTAGACCCTAAAAATTATCAAAAGATAATGAAAGTCAAGCAAACCGTCACATATATAAAAATGAAAAAGTACAAAAATAGTAGTGATAGTTGATATTTATGAAAATCGGAAAACGGAGTGTTTTTTTGGAAATAAATGATTTCGAAATCTCTTTCGAACATCCTTGCTACTTTTCAAAGTCAGTAAAAAGAGGTTTTTGAAATTATTTATATCTTAAGCGTGAGGTGATGACATTGCGTGAGGGCACGACAATACCTTCGTCTGTGGGAGTTTTGATGTGTGCTTATTCACACATCCTTTTTAGACCAAAAAACAGACCAAAAATACCAAATACTAACCAAATATGCCAAGAAAATGTGTATTTTTGTATTTGTTTAAGTGCGGGTACGGATATGTGAAAGATGGACAAAAACAAAGCAAACCCGACAAAAACGAGCACGAGAATGGAAAAAGGTCAAAAGCCGGAGCCGGGGAAGCATAATGATCAAAGAAAGCTCAAAAGGTCAAAGAAAGACCTTGGAAATTCATAAAGTTACAAGAAAGGTCCCTAGGCAACATTTAGAGAAATTGACAATTCTAGTCCCTCAGCTTTCAGATAATTACAAAAATGGTCCCTTGAAGAAATAATTAAAGAAAAGTCAACATTGGTCCTCCATAAATCAGAGATTGACAATAAAGGCCCTTGGAATAAATTTTGAAGAAAGTCAGATTTGGTCCCTGAAGTTTGCAGATTTACAATATTGGTCCTTGTTAAATTCAATCCTAATCCTAAAACCAAACAAACCAAACGAATACTACTCTTATTAAACCCAAAATAAGTCAAGCCCAAAACACCTCCAAAGCCCAATCCACCCCTACTACCCATACCCGATCCACTAATACTTTACCCAAGTCAACCCTCCCTTTTGCCCGGTCAAACCCAATGCATTTAATCCTATTTGAGTTACCCGCCCCCCAATTCACCCGTAAACCTAGAAATTACTATTTACTATAAACCCTAGAAAATTACCACGTCCCTTTTAACCATAATTAAGGGTAATTAAGTCACTTCGTACTTGATTCTAGAAGCAACCTGACATGGCAGGTCTGCCATGTCAGCAATTCGCGTGGGAGTGAGTGCAAATGATTGGGTAATCATTTAATCTTAGGGCAAAGATTGAATGGAAGTATCTCGAATATGATCCAAGGGTATAGGAGAGCTCAAAAGAAACACAAGGTGGTGTGGATTGCCAGCATGGACTATGAGGACCTCTCTTTGAGCTCAGCTATATGATTCCCTCTCCTCATCACTCAGAAGTGTGTAGTTTTTTATATTGTTATGCTGTTGAAATTTTATTGTAATCCTTTTTAACTATTGTACCCAGTTTTTTTATTAATGAAATAGCAATTTTACTTTAATTTGAGTTTTTCCTTTTTGTTCTTAATTCATTAATAGTTACTGTTTTAATTTGCTTATTGTTTAATTAGCTTATATTAATCAATATTAGTTTGATAGAACTTTACTTTCATTGCTGATTCACCTTATATTAAAGGAAAAAAAATCAGAAAATCCTTTTAAAAAACCAAAAATATGTTTTCATTAATCAAATTCCAGCTTTAATAAGCTGATTTCATATTAGTTAGAACTCATATTAGCTTATCTAGCTTCTGTGACTGTTTTAGTAGCATAGTTCAATCAAAATCTCAAATAAGTTCATATAGCCAACAAAAGTCAAACTGCTTATCAAAATAAGCGGTGATTGACTCAGAAGAAACAGTAGCTGATTTAAAGCCTATTATAAAGATAGTCTTATGACAAATGTTGCCTCTGTTCAGCTGAGGCTTGTCAAATTGAGTTCCATTTTACCTATTATAGCTTAAAGCTTGCATAAGTAGTTCATCAGAATTATAGATCTTAGTTAATTGTTTGTTTCTTGTTTATTTCTACTAAAATTAGATTTAAATAGCTTATAGTAGTAGACTACATCATTATAGATTAATTTTCATTATATCACTTGCTTGTCTGTTTCATATCTGTCCTTATATTGCATATTGTGAATGAATGATTGCTTGTGTTTGTGTTGTTTGTTTCTGGTTGATATCTGCTTGTTTGATCATTATTAGGACTTAGATTGTAGTTTGGATTGCTTTTGAATTCATTTTCTTAGTCATTTGATCAAATCAATAGGTATAAGGGGTGTTTGGATGAGGCCTTAATCCAATATTGTGAGTGTTTTCTTGTTCACTTCTCTATTTAAATAGTCTACTCTAGGTTAGTTTATATCAGTAAAAGCATAAAAAGGTAGGTTCATTAGTAATAAAGTCAAAATCAATTTGGAACTCTCATCTTGTGAGATTTGTAAGATCTGTGCATCCATAATCTTGTGCATTGCTAGATATAGTGTACATCTAGGTTAATTCAGTCATAAACTAGTCAAACATTGCATTTAGGAATAAATTGAAGCAGTAGAAATTCATAAAAGTCAAAGTGAGTGAGCAATCTAAAAGTCAATAGCTGCAAGTTTCTTGTCCAAAGCATACATGATCTAGGGCAAAATTGGGGTTCAATTAGGTATTAGAAATTATGGATTTTGCCATTTTTAGATAGCCTGTAGTACTAGGCTTTAAATTCTGCCCTTAGGTTGCACTGATTAGCTTATTAGGAGACTTAAATATGAGCTGCAAGTAGGGCTTTTGAGCTATAAATTTCTGTTTTAAGTACAAACTGCTTAAGTGTCTTTTTGCCTAACCTGAGTGCTTATTTCATCATAATAAGTTGTTTGGTGCTTATCTGAGTTGTTGGGACTGATTGTGTAACTTTTGTGCTTATTGGTCAACGTCTGCTTATCATATAATGCTTATTGGAACTGCTTATATATCCATTTTCTTAACCTAAGTACTTAACTGGTCACTTTAAGTTATTTTGAGCATAAATAAGTGGTTTGAACCTTCTGTGAGCTTTTGGTATCATTTTGTACTTAATAGCTTATAAATAAGTCTTTATCAAACTACTTATTTGGCATTCAGCTTATTAGGGTTTAGTTGTTAGTCCAATTTATTTTTCCTAAACTTTAAACATTATTTTAGATTTTCCATAATTTTTTCAGATTTTTCCTACTTCATTTAGTACTTTTCTTATTTAATTTTAGTTTTTAATCATTTTAAATTCAGAAAAATTAAATAAAAATCCAAAAAAATTAGTTTTCTGTTTCAAAAATAGTTTGTTAATACAAATATCGTCTAAAAACGTTATTTATATTTCACGATCTTCGCTAAGTTTTGTTAACGATAAAGTATAAACTTTAGTTTTCAAGTAAAACATGATTAAGGTTTAAGTCTTGCATAATTAGACTTTTTGCTAAATTTACATTTCATATAAAACACAACATTTTTTATATTTCTTAAAATAGAAAAACATTACATTTACATATTTCTTAATATAGTAAATGTTAACATCACATCATGCATTTATGGTAAGTTTGTGTGTTTGACTTCCCATAAGCTCTTACACATTTTTGGAAGCATTCTATTTTGATTCAATGTGTGTTTGACTAACTTGATGTGACCTTGGTTGGTTTGGTTACTTTATTGCAAGACTCTTCTGTTAGTCCTGGCCGAACCTTAGGGTTACACGGGCGGAACCAATTCTAGGGTTCCGTCGGATCCGCCAGGCTGCTGTTTGGTTTTGCTATAAATACCAAACCACTTGCTAGTTTTTCTTTTGATCACTTCTCATTACATTTACACATACACATTCATATCATTCATCTAACCCTTTAACATTTCGTTTTTGTGTGAAGATTCTTTTGTAGCAAAGAAGTTCACAAGTACATATAAAGTTACAAGTATTCAACACAACATTTCAAGACTTGTTAGCTTAGCATCGTGTAGACTTTGTATAGTTTACACTTCATTTGATTGTGTGTTTTCAGTTGTGATCGGTTAGTATTTTAGGCCTTAAAATACATAGTGTGACGGGAGTTGTTGTACCCTTGTAAAATGACTAACGGGAGTGGTTGTACCCTTGTGAAAGAACTCGACATCTAGCTTAGTGTCGGTAAACGTGTATAAGCGACGTGTAAGGTTTTCTCCGCCGGTGAAAGGAGCTTGTTGACTAGTGAAAGAAACTCTCGAGTTGGATACTCGGGGCGTGGACATAGGGCAAGGAAAAAGTGTCTTTGTAGCCGAACCACGATAAATACTCGTGTTGTGGTTTGATCGTTTCTTTCTTTATACTTGCATATTATATATTGTCTTTGAGTTTATATTTTTGATTAAACAAAAAGTTTCAAAAGATAGTTAAACGAAAAACCGGTAAAACTATTCAACCCCCCTTCTAGTTTCCGACATAGTTTTTAGTTATTTTAGATTTTTCAAAATTAAATTTGTATTTTCTCACTTAATTTCCCTTTTATTTGCATTTTTATTACTTTTTAATTAGTAAAAATAGTTTTTAATTAATAATAATTAAATAAAAAGTAAAAAAAAAAATCTTTTTCCCAAAAATTTCTTTTATCATTTTTAGCTTAGGAAAATTATTTTCATACCAGTAGGATTAGCCTAGCTTTAAATTCACTTTTTACTTCACGCGTTTACGTTTAATTTTCGTTTAAGCTCACGTTTTTAATTCTACGTTACGTTTTAGGTTTGGTAATTTGATTTTCTTGCTTAATTGGTTAATTGTGCTTTATTTTCATATTCATTAGTTTAATTCTCACTGAAATAACTTTTTCTCACTTTCACGACACTTTTCACGTATTGGAAATTTCAAATTCCATTCACACCTTCACACGGACTACGACCTCGGGTTATCCTTATTTCTTGTGGATTCCTTGGAGAAAACTATACTATATACTATATTTGAGCAATCAGTTACCTTTGTAATGGATTGCTTTGATGCAGATGATTTGGTTGAAGACAGAGGAGGGCAAATACATTTTTTTTTATAAAAAGTTACATGTTGCAGATGATAATCGATTTATCACGTAAGTTTGATTTTGCTATAATTGGGTTTTGAGGTTTTATTTTTCCTTCTGATTTCATACCGGTTAATATATGCAGCTTTGCATGTTTGGCTCAACGACTTCGAAATGTTGAAAGCAACATTGCAGCTTCATATCTCGTTGAAGGTAAATATGATTGATATTTGATTTGGTGACGTTTGAATCGGTTTTAATGAATGTGGGAAATGAGAAGTTTTGATGATAGAATTTGAATATGTGAGAGTGGATTCGAGCAAAGTTGAGATTTTTCACATCGATGAGGGGTGGTATATTGACTTTGCAGCCGTGACAGATAAATCGTCCTCGATTGCTTACAGAATCAATATTATTATAATGACACATCAATTTTGAAACAAACAATTTATGAGGTTTATTGCATTAAGTTTTTGAAATAGAATATGGACTACTTTTGATCTATTTGACATTTTTATCCATTCCCCTTTCAGCAAAGTTTTTTTTAGTTGACCCATCTATCAGATTCTGAAATAATGAACCCAACTCGAGCCATTTTGAAGAGTACTTACAATTCATTTATCTTTTATTTGTTTCTGGAGAAGGATTACAAATTGCATGGCTCACTTTTTGTCATTTGTGCAAGGTATGAAATAAACATATTTTGAATGAATATAAGTACAGAGGTGGAGAGTTTTTAGGTACACATGCATTTTTATTCCTGGCACGACTATTTAGACCACTGTTTTAGCTGAGTTACATGATTAGTATGACAGTATGACTGATTTCCTAATGTTATCAGCAAGCCCGGAGTGCGGAGTCATTTTGGTAACTTTGTGGCTCATTTGTTGTATGTTAAAGGCAACATAAAACATTGCACTAGGGTTTGTGATTTATAATCTCTTAGATTGGATTTGCTGATATAGCCCATTCATGATAGGATGTGAGTGGTATAGCTCAATTGTAAAACAATTGGTTAATGAGCGTAGAAAGTTACTATTGTAGATATAGAATTTGTATAGCTCTTATAGGGACCGTTTGGAATTGCTTATTAGAACTGCTCATTATAGTATAAAGGGACTGTTTAGAACATTGAGCGAGTATTTGAGTCTGGAGTTGGAAATTCAAGTATTTAAGTTAAAAATTGGTCTTTTTGGTTTTAGTTTTTTGTATAACAGTAAAATTGAAATATTGATTAAAATGAAACTGTTTAAGCAGGTCAAATGGGTTGAAAGTCCTCTAAAGTGTTATTAAGATGTTTTCACTCTTTAATGTAGCAATGTTTTAATAAATATTGTTTTAGGGAAAATGATGCCTGCTTTTAAAAGTAGGCAATTGCCTACTTTTCTTTGTAAAAAAATGGGCCTCAGGGGGGAAACATGCATCAGGGACTGAATTCAGGGGAAAAACTGTAATTTTTTTAATTTTTTTTTAAGGGAAAGCAGGCAACAAGCCTGCATGTTGCAGTAGGCAAGATATCCCCATTGTTTTAATGTAGGAATGTTCAAAAAAAAGGGGGATAACACATGAAAGTTTGAAACTGAAGTTGAAAAAACCGCTCCTAATTTAAAATATGTAACAAACCTCCATGATTATAGCTTAGTTTATAGCAATCCATGTAGATGTTAAGATAACATTTTTATCAATCAGATATGGGAATTTTAAGACAACACTGTCATAATTCACCTTGGTTTGGTTATATGAGTGATTGTTGTTGTGCAGGTCTTAGCAAACGTACAACTTATGACGGACTTAGGGATGCCTTTGCAAAGTTTGGTAAAGTAGTTCATGGTTTGCCTCTTCTCTATAAGTTATGATTGTGAGTCGGGAGTATGTTCTTAAAAGTTTAGAATTCTGACTACTATTTTATGTTATTTTCTGCAGTTAGAGTAGTAATAGATTGTGCATCAGGTTGGTCAAAAAGGTTTAGGTTCATATAATATTCTACACTTGAAGGGGTTGCTGATGGTATAGAGAGCATGGATGGCAAGATAAACTATGTACATTCTTAAAGATATTAAAAACTTATGTAACAAAGGACTACAAATTGTTATTATATTGATTAAGGACTAATAAGTCGTCATTGTTTAATGCCTGAAAGTAACTTACTTCTGCTCATTTGTAGTGGCTTGCATGATCACAATGGTCGCTGAGTTTAATGAGCATAAAAACAAGTGGTTTTACCTTCGAGAAGGATCTCTATTTGCAAAGTAATTAAGCTCAGTTTTGATATGTTACGGTTTTAATTTTTATTGGGTATTAAGCTTAAAGTCATATAATTTGCTACAGAATTGTAACACTCATATATACCCCTTAAATTTCGGCAGAATTAGGTCAATTTACATGATACAGACCTTCTCAAGCTTTGATGGTATGTCAGCTGCTTTACATAATGAATTCAAAGAGTATCTGGGCACATTTATGTGAAGAATTGTAAGGTTTTGCTTATTTCAAAAACTTATATTCCAGCTTTAATACTCATGTACTTCAATATAAATTACTAACTAAAAAAATATTTTAGGCTTAAACAAAGATCTTAAGATGATGTTGAGTAAATTTGCTAAAGTCCTAAACTAAAGGCGTTATGTGTGAAATATACCATTACGGCTACTTATCACAATATGAAGATAAGCTACATATTTTAGCCTATCTATGTATAAGGACTGTTTGGATGTTGTTTTAAAAATTGAGATAATCCTGGTATTAGTATAAGAAATGATACATACAAAACTCAGTCTAATAGCATGGTTACTGGATGAAATAATAAAATAATAAATTAGCTTATGTATAATGTGTTTGACTGAGCTGCTATATTTAAAAGTATATAACTTGTGAACACAATTATTTTGAATGTAGATGCTATGGTGCACGATATGAAGATTTTCATTTGCACTTACTCTATTAGGAATTCAACGAGATCATAAAATGGGATTAAGTGAAATGAATAGGTAAATAAATATTAAGGTAATAGTTGTTACTTTATCGCTATTTCTTCTGTTGCATTTAAGTGGTTTACAAAATGTTAATCACATTACAACAAATAACGTGGGTCTGATGTTTCGATGATTTGAAAACAAAAGAAATATCATGTTCCAAGGTTTGTTTCCATAACGATTTAGCACAATGTAAGTCTTATAAATGAGAATAACTGAATTTGAGATAAGTAGCTATTTTATTAAAAAGGTAATTTTTTTGCAAGTTCAAATGGGTCAATTTTGTCTAATATGCTTACACTTTTTTAATTATTTTATTGAATATGTAGTAGACAAAAAGGCTCAATAACTACATTGTTAATAGTTAAATAATAAGGATGAAGCGAGTTAGGACATTCAAAAGTTTACTAACTGAAGGTAGATGTGTCAAAATTACTATGTTAGTTAGTCCTAATTGCATTCTGTTATTACATGAAAAGGAATAGTAAGTGCTTTAGAAGTTTCCAGTTAATATGTTATCAACATTTCTACTTTTTGCAATATATTTGTGACGAATCTCATTTTTCGTTTGACTTACTGAATTTTTTTCGTTTGACTTACTGTCTGACTTTTCATGATTCTGAGTCCTAAAGGAACATGCTTTTTACGATATGATAGTAAGCCCAAATAAATATTGTTTCTTTATATTAGAACATGATCTTAACGATATGTTTGTAAGTCTATCTGATCTACGTGTGATTAGACTATCTGTAATATCTATATTGTTAGATTTTAAAATGGGTTTGTTTTATTTCAAGTCCATTGTGTGCTTTTTAAAATTTGTTATAACACTACTAATGTAAAAATACGTTGACGTATATTTAAAGTTCACTGATGAATTAGTGATGTTTGTTGTGTCAGAATACAAGTTTTTTGTTTTTTGTTTTTTTTTTTGTTTTTTGTTTTATTTTTTTTTTGTTTTTCTATTTGTTTTTCTATTTTTTTTTTTTTTTTTTTTTTTTTTAACCATTACTATAATTGTCTTACATGAACATGTTTAGTTTTTTTATAGATAGGATTGGTCAAGTAATTGAGTCTGGCAAATTGAACAATTTCAACAAAAGGGTTCACCCATGGTACAAAGTTGTTCATGCATAACGGCAAAGAAAGCGTCTTAAAGGATGACTTGGCCTAAGTACGAGCTGCAAATGCCGTCTCAAATATCTCGAAGGAAACCAAGTTTTCCATTCATGAAGAGTCCATTAAAATGTTTCCATTTAGGAACATTGGTGTATGCTTATTCATACACTTTTTCTTGTCTATAATATGACTAAAACGACCAAAAACTAACAATAATTTCCAAAGATTTTGTGTTTTTTGTGTTTTTGAATGTGCAGGAACGAATATTTAAGAAAAGGACGAAAATCAATGAGAAAACAACAAAAACCGAGCACGAGAATGAAAGAAAGTCAAAAGCCGTAGCTGGGGAAGGATATTGGTCAACGTGAGCCCAGAAAGTCAAGTAAAGTCCCTTGAAGTTTAAGGAATTACAAGATTGACCGTCAAGTTGAGATTTGAAGAAATTACAAGAATGGCCCTTTTAGTTTAGAAGTTTGGCAATTTTGGTCCTTTGAAGAATAATTGAAGAAAAGTCAACTCATTTCCTTCATCTATTCAAGATTGGTAGAATTAACCCTTGGAAAATACTTTTGAAGACTAATAGTTTTAGCCCTTGTAAATTCAGAAAATTCAATTTTGGTCCTTGTTTATTCATAAATCCTAAACTTAGTCCATTAAATAATCCCAATCCATTTCCAAGTCCAAAATCCAATCCAGTCCAACACATACACCATCTGGCCCAACCATTTAAACCCGAGCCCAAAATCCCCAAGTCAAACCCACCCATAACCCGGTCAACAATACCAAAATATAATAAAAAACTTTTACCCGCCCCCCAATTTAACCCCGTACCCTCCTTCCCCAATTTCACATGAACCCTAATTCACCTCACCCAAAATTACCCCAATTCCCATCAATTACTCAATGATTAGAACTTCTAGAAACCTTTCCCACGTGAGTTAAGCATGTCAGAGAGAATGTTAGCTCATAATTGAGTCAACGTGGCAGAGTGTCAGCTTGTGATTGGAGCTAACACCTCATTTCACTCATTGGATTCTCTTTTGAGCACATGTCAGAGAGATTGCACCCAAGGATTGCCAGCATGTACTAGTCCTCACTCCTGATTGGTTTATACACATCATCCAAATTGATCCGAGGATTGTGATGATAGATTGATTGATGCGATTAATCCAAGGGCTATCATAAGAGCTTCTAGCATCTTCTGTGATGACACTTATCCACTCCTCAGCTCTGCTATAAATACAAGCCCGCACCTCCGTCATTTGAAAGTAGAATTTAGCACGAAGTGCTGCCATTTTAGATTTCTAGTTGTAGGAACTTGTAATTTCAAGCATATTTTACTTGTACACTTCCTTTTTACTTAATAAAATTCAGCTTTAATCTCTTTTCTTCTAATAGTCTCTTATGTACTTTTCAGCTTATTTAGTTAATCAATGGTTTTTTAAGCACTATTTCTGTCTCATTAAGCTTCATAGAAGCTCTAATAAGCTCTTTTACCTTTAATTTTTCATTAGTGTTCTCTTTTATAAAAACATAAAAAAATAAGAAAATCAAAGAAAAATTCAAAAATATGTTGTTAGTATCTTAAACTCAGCTTACAAATATGTCGTGATTGCATTTCTAGTTACATGTGCTTTATATGCTTGTACTTTCTGCATTATTTCTTGATTCTCAATGTTACTTTGTGTTGTAGTAGACTTGTTTTCATAGGCGTTCAATTCATGCCTTGTGATCTTTCATATAATCTCATGTCCTATCTTGCCTTCGATCAACATCCTCAAGTGTTTGTGATTATGTCCTCTCCAGTAGTTGTATACTTTATATTTCAATAAATCAAAAACTTTAAAGTAAAGATAAATTTTATTCATGGCATATTGTAATGTTTGTACTTTCATATAATTGTCTATTCTTGTTCGTAGACAATAATGTTAAAAAAAATATATATATTACAATTTAATGATAATAAGTACTCCAATTCAATATCTACTTAAGTTTTATCTGTATCACTTTATGATTTTCAACCCATTCAACATGTAACGATTATTCACTAGACATTAATATATAAAATTAAGTGCATTAAAATTAATTTAAACTATAATCTTATGGTCTACCACCTGTCTCTAGATATATTCCAACTTTATTACTAGTAATATATTAGGCAAGTAGATAGGTCATGGATGGAATTGGATGCTAATCAAAGTTTTGTTCTTAAATGATCCCAACCAGAAACCCAAACCTTTTTTTTCCTCTTTAAGTACTTATCAGAAAAGAATTTTATATGAAAGAATATACTCCTTATCATAAAAATTATATATTTGTAAAGTGATACAACTATTTCTATATTACTTATATGAAAACGAATATACATCATCTTTAGAGCGAAAATCTATCATTTTGGTTGTAGAAGATGTACATATTGATTTGTAACTACTTCTACCACTAAGATGGATAAAACAACGAGAAAAACTCTGAAATTACCTAAGAAGTCACATAGGATAAGAAATTATAGTCCTAAAAGGTTTGATCAACTTGTTATTGTTCTTTCAGATACGAAAATTGATCGCTCTCCTTAGATAAATTTACTTAGTGAAAACCAAAGAAAGGTAACGTGTTTCCCAAAATATTCTGAGAGGATCGATTGACTGTGATTACACACTATAGGTGTTGGACCTTTTAACGTGTAATATGATATTTTGTATTGACTGTGATTACACACTATAGGTGTTGGACCTTTTAACGTGTAATATGATATTTTGTGTGAATATGATTAAGTATGCGGAATCTACTTAACCACACTTAGAAGTTTATTGGAAATGGAACTGTGATGCTTGTTTTTTTTTTTTTTTTTTTTTTTTTTTATTTTTTTTTATTTTAACAAAGAACAATGAAAGTATTTCACCAAACGATTCAATATTATTCAACAATAATACGAGTGATCTTCACTATCACTAGGGTTACAAAGACCTTGAATCTTGTGTTTTGTTCTAATGTTTTTCTCTATGTATATTGCTACACATGTATGTATATTTTGCACTCACGTCGTACACAATACATATCTAAGATTTTCCTTTTATATTCCAAGGAAAGATCTTTTACAAACTATATGACTCATCTAAATACTAGCTTATGACTAAGCTTCATTCGAGCTAGATTGATGACTTATCATGTGAGTCATTAAGATACAACATGTATCTAAGATTACAACTCTCTTGGAGTGTTCAATTTGATGACTACAACAAAGATATTATCTTGTATATGAATCAATAGAGTAAGTCGTACTTATCTACACAACTGTTCGTATGAGTCATAAAAGTATCAGCAGAATCGTATGAGTCATAGTAGTATCAGCAGAATCCATCAGCAGAAACACCTTCAGTAGAAAACGTTCTTCAGCAGAATCCATCAGTGGAAACGTGCTTTGTGCTTTATCAATAGAAACATACTTGTGGTATTTCCTTAAACTTTTATGCTGATTCTTCTGATTATTTAATTCCCAACAATCCTCCCCTAAACATGTGAATTACATTCAAACATGTTTTTCTGAATTAAACGAGGACTTTGTGAAGATCTTTCAAACACTTCATTGTCAGACTGAGATCTGAACTTTCTTCTCTTTTGAGTGATTGAATGTCTTTCTCTGTAACTCATTTGCTTCTGTTCTTTGCTCCATTTTTGGACTAAAAGATGGTGCAATTTTCAATTTGAAGAATTATAAGAGGCAATGATGCTATGTATCTTGGATGCTTGTTCCAAGAAGTAGAAATCATCTTTCAGCATGTCTTTGGAAGTGATGAACAAACGTAGTGAACTGAACTTGAAACATTTCTTTGAATGATCTAGATAGAACTTTCTCCTATCATCTCTGTTCTTGTTCTTTATCAGTAGAAACCATTTCATCATCTTGTATGCTCTTATCTTTTCCTTCTTCTTCTTTGGTTAATCTTCCTTTAAAGAGCTTTTGTAACCTCCCCTGAGATTTATTTCTCTCTTGAGCAATTTTCTCCCCTGTTTGGAAGATCTCTCACACTCATATCTCATCATCTGATCTAGCAGTTTCCATGTTTTCAGACAATTTGTACATGAAGCTATCAATTCCTTAAGAGTTTAAGATTCTGCCCTCATCACTTCTAGGTGTGTTAACTCCTATGAGAGGTGATTCAATGGACGTTTTTGACTTATGGTCCATCTGTTGATGGTTTTTAAAGTCATCTTTGAAAATCCTTTTTAAGAAATATTTGACTTAGTAGTATGAACATGATTTTATGATTAAAAATCATACTGCTTCTAACAATTTTAAAGGGATTAAGTGTGGTAACTAACACTTAATCAAAATTTCGGTTTAAAGCAACCTCTGGTTGTGTGAGAACCAATGTTTTCAGTTATAAATAACTGCCTGTGTATAGATAAACCTATTCAAAAGGCTTTCTTTACAGGGTTTCCAGCTCGTGGCATTTGTTACCTCTAACACAAGTGTTAGATTCACTTTTGCTCGCTGTTCTTTCTATCAGATACCCGTAGATTAGTCACATTATACTTGAGAGTATTAAATGATAGAAAGTGAGTTGTATCAGTTAATACCTGATCAACTAATTTATCAATTCAAGGTGAAATATCATAATCAGATTCCAAGAAAGAAGTTTTAAGGAGTTTTGAAATCCTAAACTTTTTCTATCATGAACCTATTATATCAACAGCAATGATCAGCTTTCAGCAGCAATGATCAGCAACTATGATCAACAGATTTCACTTGAAATAGCCTTTGAGCTCAAACATTCATACCTGAAATTGTTAGTCTAAAACCAAAAGAGCAAAGTACAAAGTACTTGTCTTGAATTAGAATAATCATAGAACTAACTGTATGAATAACTTTTAAATATTGGTAATAGTAGATTTAGATGAAAAAGTTAGATGCATTAACAAAATCTATATACAAGAACACATTATATTGAAAATTTTAAAGATTTAGCATTCCAATACCTGCTACCAAGTACTGAAATCTACCAACATCAAAAGCTTTTGTAAGAAGATCTGCAAAGTTTTGTTCTGAAGCAATTTTCATTACTTGAATTAACCTTTTTTTTTATTGCAATCTCTAATAAAATGATGTCTTATTTCAATGTGTTTTGTTTTAGAATGTTGCACTGGATTTTTAATAATGCAAATTGTACTACTATTATCAATATGAATAATGGTATGTAAGAAATTGTACCCATAATCACGAAGTTGGTTTTGAAGCCATAGAACTTGACCACAACAATTTGCAGCAGCTACATATTCAGCTTCAGTTGTTGAAGTAGCAACCATTGTCTGTTTCTTACACTGCCATGAGATAAGTTTGCATCCAAGGAATTGACATCCTCCGGTTGTTGACTTTCTGTCCAAGCTAGCACCAGCATAATCACTATCTGAGTATGCTACCAAGTCAAAAGATGACTCCTTAGAATACCACAGACCCAACCTAGGTTGACCCTTGAGATATCTAAAAATTCTCTTGACTGCTGTTAAATGAGAAACCTTAGGAGTTACTTGATATCTTGCACAAGCACAAACAAAGAACATGATATCAGGTCTTGATGATGTGAGATACATCAAAGAACCTATCAAAGATCTGTATTTATGTACATCCACATTAGTTCCTTCTACATCTTTAAGAAGTGGCTTCTCAGGATCAATTGGTGTGCTTGCTGTTTTGGAATCAGCAAATTGAAACTTTCTAAGAATCTCTGCAACATATTTGTCTTGACTAATAAAGATTCCTTCTCTTGATTGTTTAACCTGCAGACCTAAAAAGAATGTAAGTTCCCCCATGGAACTCATCTGAAACTTATTGTGCATAAGCTTCTCAAACTCCAAACACATCTCCTTCCTTGTAGATCCAAAGATGATATCATCCACATACACTTGAACTAGCAAAAGATCCTTCTTATGCTTCTTGGTGAAAAGTGTCTGATCTATCTTGCCTCTTTGAAATCCATTTGAAATTAAGTAGGAAGCCAATGTTTCATACCAAGCTCTGGGTGCCTGATGTAGGCCATATAGAGCTTTAACAACCTTGTACACTTTGTCTGGATGGTCAGGATCAACAAAACCAGGAGGTTGTGAGACATACACCTCCTCTTCAATAGTACCATATAAGAAAGCACTCTTGACATCCATTTGATAAACTGTGAATCCCATAAATGAAGCATAAGCCAAAAAGAGTCTAATGGCTTCAATCCTTGCTACTGGAGCAAAAACTTCTTCATAGTCTATCCCTTCTTCTTGTGTGTACCCTTGAGCTACTAATCTAGCTTTATTTCTTATCACTATGCCCCTTTCATCCCTTTTATTCCTAAAAACCCATCTAGTGCCAATTACCCTTACACCACTTGGTAAATCAACTAGCACCCAAACCTTTTGAATCTTAAACTGAAGAAGCTCCTCTTGCATAGCCTCCAACCAGCTTGAATTCTCTAGGGCTTTATGAATATTCTTTGGTTCATCTTGTGAGAGAAAACATACAAATAAACAAGAGTTTGAAAACTCATGTTGTTTTGAAGCATAAAGGGCATCAAGAAGCCCTTGTTGATCTGAAGACATCAATTGTTGTCTTGTCTTCACTCCTGATTGTACATCTCCAATTACATTGTCCAGGGAGTGGACTTTGTGAATCCTTGAGTGTGGAGTAGAAAGAACTTGATAATCAGGTGGAAGGTTGTTGAAATCCACCTCATCTTCTGAGATATTTGCTTGTGTTTCTTCTGATGGTCCATCAGCAGGAACATTTTGCTCATCAGCGGGAACGATTTGCTTATCAGCAGAAACAGCAGTGTTACTTCTGACTTGAAACTTTTGTTCCTTAGCTCTTTCTTCCTTGTATTCATCTTCAACATCTTCTTTAGATTTACCAGAAGAAGATTCACCATTTATTGAAGTTGAATCCACACTTGCATTTGTCCATATTGGCATCAACACATAATCTTGATCTGTCTCCTTCTCTAATCCTTCTCCATTTGTTGCATCAGCAGTTTGTGAACCTGAAAATTCATTAGTTTCTGCAACAAAAGGCACATAATTCATTGATTTGGATAGAGTTTCAAGATCAAATAGCCATTTGGGACCTTGACCTTCTACATTGTTTTTGTTTTCCAAAAACTTCACATGTAGATTTTCCTCTACTCTTCTAGTTCTCATGTTGTATACTCTGAATGCTTTGCTATTGATAGAATATCCAACTAAGAATCCTTCATCTGCTTTTCCATCAAACTTTCCAAGATGGTCTAAGGTATTTGGAATTGTCACATGACATCCGAAAGGTCTAAGAAATCCTATTTCAGGAGTTCTACCTCTAAAAAGTTCATACGATGTCTTATTGTGAAGTTTTACAACTAAAACTCTATTTTGAACATAGCAAGCAGTGTTGACTGCTTCTGCCCAAAAAGTTATAGGTAACTTAGAGTCAGCTAACATAGTTCTAGCAGCTTCTATTAGTGTTCTATTTTTCCTTTCAGCAACTCCATTCTGTTGTGGAGTTCTTGCAACACTAAATTCTCTTTTAATACCTTTTTCTTTGCAGAAATCATCCATAACTCTATTTTTAAATTCTGTCCCATTATCACATCTAATGACTTTTACTCTTTTGCTTACTAGGTTTTCTATCTCTGTAATGAAGGTCTTAAG
The DNA here is from genome assembly GCA_030686995.1 of Artemisia argyi. Lineage (NCBI taxonomy): Eukaryota > Viridiplantae > Streptophyta > Magnoliopsida > Asterales > Asteraceae > Artemisia > Artemisia argyi. Next base: position 108,674,857 of record CM060693.1, read on the forward strand.
GATGCTAGAAGTCTCATCCTTAGTTCCTAAAAAGAATACCCATGTAAATCTACTAAAGTCATCAGTAATAACTAGACAATATCTCTTATGCAACAAGCTTCTAACATTTGTAGGACCAAATAAGTCCATATGCAGCATAAACAATGATTGATTGATAGAGTTAAAAATTTTGGGCTTACAAGTGGCTTTGTGTTGTTTGCCTTTAAGACAAGTAATGCATGTTTGATCATTTTCAAATCGTTTTTGAGGTAAACCTCTTAGCAAACCATCTTTGACAATTTTATTTATGGTTTTGAAGTTAATATGACCAAGCCTCCTATGCCATTTCATAGATTCATCCAATGTGGCCTTAGCAATAAGACAAGTAAGAGAATCTTTTGGAACAATTTTCTTCATATCAACACTGTACATGTTGCCTTTTCTTGGAATTCTAAGAAGTGCTTGACTTTCATCAGGCATCTTAAAATCAGAAGAAAATACAAGACATTCAGTGTCAGTAAAGAGAACTTTGTTCTTTTTGTCACACATTTGTGAGACACTAAAAAGATTATACTTAAGCTCTTACACATAGTACACATCTTCAAAATCTAGTTTACCGGTTTTAATAGTACCTTTACCAGTAATTTTTCCTCCAATTCCTCCTCCAAAGGTAACATAGCCTCCATCTACTGATTGAAAATTTGAGAGATAAGACTTGTTGCCTGTCATGTGCCTTGAACATCCACTGTCTGAGAATCCTTGATCTTCAGTATCTGTTGATGAATGTCCCTGCACATAAATAAAGGAATTAGTTTTCTTTGGGGATCCAAGCCAACAATGACTTGGATCTGCCTCTTGCATCAATGAAATGTAATTTCTTGAGGATAGTTGATGCAACATTGGATTTAAGAATCCAACATGCTGAGGCCTTAACAGCATTTGCCCTGTTTCCCTTAGCAGTGATATGAACTGTTTGGCAATCAGCAGAAACTGATGGCTTTGCAGTTGTATCCTTTGGTTTCCAAACTTGTTTTTGGACCATTGCCTTTGTTTGAATGGGCCTTTGAACAATATTAGATGCATGTTTAAAAGTTGTTTTTGCACCCTTAATTGTTGATTTTGGGTAAACAGTCATATATGGTTTGTCAGCAGTAACCATTTTCTTTTCAGCAGGAACAATTTTTGCTCTATCAGCAGGAACTGCTTTTGTGACTGTTTTGGGTTTTGATCTTTTAGAATTAGAGTGAAAATGAGATTTAGGTGTTTGCCTTTTGTAGTTCACTCTATTACTTTCATACCCATATACCCATTGGTTGCAGAAAGCTGTAAGATGGTCAAAACTACCACATGTGTAACAAGCTTTGTTATCTCTTTGTTGGAGAGACTTGAGACTATACCAATTACTTTGGTTACCTCTGTGCTTGTTTATGGTTCTATATTGTTCACAATATCTAACTGGTTGCCTAACATGTTTTTCATTGGTCTTAGGCCTATCAGTATTGTGTTTGACTATCTTAGGAACTCTTGTTCTTGCTTTCTTAACCACTTCAGGTTTAGACATAACCTGTTTTAACTTTTTATCATCAGATGTTGAGTCCTCAATGATTGGACCATCTGACTTTCTACAAGAACACACCTTGTCCTTAGGAAGTGAAGTTTTACTTAAACTTTCACTTTCTTTCAAAGGTTCATTATCAACTACATTAGATTTTGGTTGAACACCATATTTTAATTCAGGTAGTTGAAATTCAGGTAATCCTGTGTGTTCTAGGTCAATTCTTGGGGGTGAAGGAATACCTCTATATGGTGGAGGAACAGATTTGTATCCAACACCAGACTTAGCTTTATTAATTACTTGACATTCAATTAAGTTAGTCACACCCTTAGATGCATAATCTAGTGTTTCTACACTCATTTGAATATTCTCTTTAGCCTTACTAAGCCTATCTACTTCAACTTTTAAGTTACAAATGTCATTGTTTTTAAACATTATTTCTCTTTCAAGAAGAATTTTGACATCAGGAAAGGTAGATTCATTTGTTCTAAAATGTATTAATTGTTCCTCTAGAGTAGCTAAACCTCTTTTATGATTTGTTAAGCTATGAGCTGTATCAATTAATTCTTTTCTTTAATTCTCATAACGTTTGGTTAAGGTTTCTAAACTTTTAAGAGCAGAACAATTATTTGAACAAACTTTATCAAGTTGTACCTCTGTTGTAAAAGCCATAAGAGCTGTCTGATGAGAAGCTTCTTCTTCTTCATCAGCAGTAAAGCTCCAATCAAATCCTAATCCATCAATAGCTACCATAGCCTTTGGATTGGTTGATTCCTCTGTCTTGGACTTGCTTCCAAAACCTCTATTCTTGCTATCTTGCTGCCTTGGCCTTCTGCATTCTCTTGAGAAGTGCCCCAACATATGACAGTTATAGCATTCTATCTTTGACTTGTCAAAACCAGCAGTATCATTGCTGCTGATGGTGAGTTTCTTCCCCGTCCTCTGATAGAATTTCTTTGCCCTCATGCTAAGAAGAGAAATTTGCCATTTTAGGTCAATCTCTTCTAAATCATCATCATTGATTTCTAAGAGATCTTCATGAGTAAGCATGGACCCATTATTCTGGCTTGTGAAAAAGGCACAACAAGCCTTTTCATTCAATATACCAAAGGTACTACTTGATGAACTAGCAGCACCAGCTCCACTATCAACCTGTTCATCTTTAACTGGGTTTGAACTACTAGGAGATGACATAAAAGCCATGTTCCCAGTATATGAACTAGAGACACCAGTTTTCTTTACTTCTTGTTCCACAATTTTAAAGTTACTATACAAATCCATAAGATCCATAGTGTCTATGTCTGGTTTATTCTTCCAAACAACAACATGCATAGCCCACTCTTCTGGTAAGCTTCTCAGAAATTTTGAGTTTAAATCTTCTTGAGGTATATCAACCCCAAGAACAACAAGTTGACTCACAATTTTCTGTAGCCTTGTAAACATGTGGTCAAGAGATTCATTCATGGTTGAGAAATTTTCAAACTGCTGCTTGAGAAGGGTTTTCTGGGTCTTCTTTGTGGCTTCATTCCCTCCATATCTTGCAACTATTGCCTCAAATAATGACTTGGCATCTTTGAATTTGCTGAAGTTTATAAGTTGATCATTTGGAATGGTCATCATCAGCATACTTCTGGCCTTGAGGTCATTCTTCTTCTTTATCTTTTCATCAGCAGTTGTAGGGATAGTTTGAACAACTGAAATTTCCCTATCTTCAACTGTTGATAAAGAGGTTGTGGGTTTGAAAGAGTTTCCATCTTCAATGATTTCCCAGAGAGTATAATCCTACACCTGGAAAAACTGTTCTATTCTTAACCTCCACAATTCAAACTCATTCTGTTTGAGAACTGGCAACTTTGCAGCAACATTTGTTTGAATAGATTCTGTATCCATTTCTTCTTCTAAATCAAAAGTATCAACCTCAAGCTCTGATACCAACTGAGAGGATCGATTGACTGTGATTACACACTATAGGTGTTGGACCTTTTAACATGTAATATGATATTTTGTGTGAATATGATTAAGTATGCGGAATCTACTTAACCACACTTAGAAGTTTATTGGAAATGGAACTGTGATGCTTGTGTATTTTTTTTTAACAAAGAACAATGAAAGTATTTCACCAAACGATTCAATATTATTCAACAATAATACGAGTGATCTTCACTATCACTAGGGTTACAAAGGCCTTGAATGTTGTGTTTTGTTCTAATGTTTTTCTCTATGTATATTGCTACACATGTATGTATATTTTGCACTCACGTCGTACATAATACATATCTAAGATTTTCCTTTTATAGTCCAAGGAAAGATCTTTTACAAACTATATGACTCATCTAAATACTAGCTTATGACTAAGCTTCATTCGAGCTAGATTGATGACTTATCATGTGAGTCATTAAGATACAACATGTATCTAAGATTACAACTCTCTTGGAGTGTTCAATTTGATGACTACAACAAAGATATTATCTTGTATATGAATCAGTAGAGTAAGTCGTACTTATCTACACACCTATTCGTATGAGTCATAAAAGTATCAGCAGAATCGTATGAGTCATATTAGTATCAGCAGAATCCATCAGCAGAAACACCTTCAGTAGAAAACGTTCTTCAGCAGAATCCATCAGTGGAAACGTGCTTTGTGCTTTATCAGCAGAAACATACTTGTGGTATTTCCTTAAACTTTTATGCTGATTCTTCTGATTATTTAATTCCCAACATATTCATTTTTTAGTACTCCTTCTGTCCCATATTAATTATCATGTTTGACTTTTTGAAGTCTTTCTTTTTTAACTTTGACCTTAACTATATCTTTTTGTGTTATATACATTTAAAAAGCTTGATAAACTAGTGTTTATAACAGGCCATAAACACAACAAACCTAGCTATAATACAAATCACCTAACTAGGTATAATAACAAGAAAAATATTCTAACAAGCAAACATCCCACATCCACCCAGAAGCACGAAAGGAGCAAGGTGACCCAGGTAAGCTTGCCTCCTTAAAAACCCTTTCCAAGAAAAAACCCAGAGAGAAAACCTTGGAGTATGGAAAAAGAGTACAACCCTTACTTGGCACTCCCCTCATGAATAAGACAAACACTTGGAATCTTCCATTGATCTAAAAGTAGACAAGACTGAGGGGTTATCTTCTTGAATTTGAAGGTAACCAGCTTCAACCGAACGGTAGAGACAATTACTTGAACCACTTGAGCAACAGTACACTTCTTCTGCTTGAAAAGTCTTGAATTGTGTTCCATGCATAAATAATAAGTAGTAGCAGCAAGTAACAACCGAGACTCCGAGAGATAATGCTAATAACCAAACGGCCCTTGGATATAGGAGTGAGGAACGTGATAGCATCAACCAATGAAGGTGGGATAACATCCATACCAGATAAAACCCGAATCTGCAACTAAACCTGCAAAGAAAACCGGCACTCAAAAAACAAGTGAGGGTGAGAGTCAAGAACTGCATCACATAGTGGGCATCTAAGCAGGTTCAAATCAACATTAGGACCAACATCCGTTTGGTGCAACCTATCTTGTGTCATCAACTTCTGCTTAAGAACAAGCCACAAATGTATAGCAACATGGAATACAATGAAGAAACCACGGAATATGAAACCAATCAACTACATCACGCCATAATAAACCATCATCAGTATCATCAATAAGATTTGGGACCGAAAGAATAACTAGGTCCGGAAACCTAGAAACCCAATCAGGAGGCCATCTCCAAGTACCATTATCAATCACATCACTAACCGAATCAGATAAGCTTAAACTAGCCCGAGCAATGTCTTTAGCAGTAAGCATATCACGAATGGGGCTTAACTCACACCACTTATCAAACCACATGGAGGTAGCCTTACCATTATTAATCTTATGCCATATGAACAGGCGTGCCTTGGGTCTAATAGCAAGAAGCTTACACCAACCCCAACTGATATCACCCAAGCAAGGGACATCCCAAAAGCTTCTACCTTTAAGTTTGTATGAATGAATCCATTTAACCCATAAAGAATCTTTATGGGCTAAAATACTCCAAGTATGAGTAGCCATAAGAGCAACATTAAAATCAGCCAATCTACGAATACCAAGGCCACCTTCATCCCTAGGCTTACAAACCGACTCCGAAGCAACTTTGGCCTTACCCCGTTTCATTTCGCCTTGACACCATAAGAAACCTCTCATAAGTTGCTCCAACTCATGAATGATATGAGCAGGGAGGATAAAAACAGAAGCCCAATATATGTGCATAGAAGATAAAACAGATCTCACCAATTGAAGCCTCCCCGCAAGAGATAAAAACTTATTGCGCCAATCATTAATCCGACCTTCCAATTTCTCCACAAGGACCTTACAGTCCCTATACAGTAGTCTTGAAGAGATAAGAGGGACACCAAAGTACCTTACAGGAAGAGATCCTTTTGCAAATGGCATAGATTGAAGAATAGTAGCTTTTAAAGCAATAGGAACATTACAGAAGAACGTGGTACTTTTGGGAATTCTCGGGACAAGGCCTGAGACATTCTTGAAATCCTCCAAGGCTTGCATAATAACGTTAATAGAAGAAGGGTGGCTTTTAGAAAACAAGAAAAGATCATGTGCAAAACAAAGGTTAATAATTCTCCAAAGATGGTGAAACTCAAAAACCACCGAGTTAGAGACCTTTTTCTGCAAAATAAGGGTTAAAACCTCCATAACCAAAGTAAACAAATAGGAAGATAACGGATCAACTTGCCTTAAGCCTCTTTTACCTTTAAACCAGCCATAAAGATCCCCATTAACACATATATAATATGATGTGGGAGAAACACACACCATGATCCACTCCACCATTTTATGATGGAACAAATCCAACCAGAATAGACTTAAGAAAATCCAATCAACCGTGTCACAATAACAAGGGTGCAACGAGAAGGGCACCTGATTGCCAAAGTTGATGTTCGAAATTTCATTATGATATGATGATGAAAGACCCATCCGGATGATGAAGACATGTCCTTAAGTAAACATCATATTATCGTTCATCATAATTATTTTTCAGTCTAGATTATTATTTTTCATCGAAGGAGCAATAGTCATGCGTTTTAGTTTTAGGTTCAAAGGGTCCGAACCATCATGATCCCAATTGGTAGGTAATATACAAGGATGGTACCCATGCGGTTGTAGTTCGTCGCGACATGTTACTCAAAATTCCCACCTCGGCTAAAGCTGAATATCATGAATCTTTAACTACTAAGCAGTCTCTCATAACGAGCTTCTAGTATTACAAATACTCTTTTTTTCGGTGATGCTTAACTCCAAGATAAAACAAATAGTGTTTCAACAAGATAAAAGGTCTTAGAAGTAATAAAGAAGTGTATCATGAACCTTTGTTTTTCTTTTCTTAATACTAGAAGACTATCCGTACAGAATTCTATAACGGCAGATAGTTGTACTGTTAAAAAAATTTTATGGGTTAAAACGAAAAATAACCTGGTTCCACCAACAATCTTAATTCGGGTCGGGTGAAGATCTAGAAATAATTTGGACCCAAAAACATGCCATCCATTGGAAAGGAGAAAAGAATAATGGAAGACGATGAAAGAGGAGGAGCGCCGCGATTAAGCAAACACTTTTCAGACAAGAACGCAGAGGGAGAAGTAGATTACAAAACAAAATCAGGAACAGCATGGTCCCACTCTTTCTTAAACCAAAAACCATGGCATCCTTTGTCCTACCCAAATCAAAGACGTAAATGGATCGCTGAACAAACTCATGCTCAACAACAACGCCGTGCTCAAGAAGTTGCTCGTGAGGTGGTTAATCCTTTCTCTTCTGTATTATAAACCCTTCTTATTTTGAATTGACATAGGAATTAAGGGGTGTTCCGGCTTATTTATTTTTCATCTAAAGGTCATAAACAAGCTGGAAAATTGGGTTTACTAAATATAAGCTGACAAATAAGCTTAAACAAACGCCCCCTAATAATTACTTTACTCCTCTTGCTTTTAACATAACAGCTTTGATAAATTGACACATTGGATATGTTTTCCGTGTCTATATGCAGCATTTTTGACACTTAATGCAAATACCAACATTGTTTTGTAAACCACTTAGGCATTGTTTCCCTTTATGTGTTAGTCGTTCGTAGGTGGTTTTATCTACAGTTTAGGTTATTATGTATTAAATCTATAGCCGGACTTAGACATCAAATGACTCAAACAGTCCTCAAGTTTTTAAGAAACTACGAAAACAGGAAGATACAAAAAAAAAACAACTAACATCTTTTGTGGCAAAAACCTTTTCTGTTTGGAGCCAAACCGTTAATTGTTAACACAAACTTACCAACCGAGTTTCTAGTTTTATCTATATGTTTACATGCTGAAGCATTGGGGGTGAGAATCCCATTTGGTTAACCTATGTTTCACTGCTGTGTATAACTTGTAATGTTTCCGTTTTCATCATGCAGTATGCTCAGGAACAGGAGTTTTTTCGACAAGCTGCGCTTGTTTCTAAGAAGGAGAAGGAAAAAGTGAGTTTGTAGATGTTTTTTTCACTGTTTAGGGTAAAAATAGGAAGGGTAACATTCTTTAAGCAATTGCATCGAGATATAATACAATGGGCATTCTGTTGCAATTAAAGTATAAAACCGTAATTAGGAACTTCAAATTTTGCTTTTTCATATGAGCGTAGCTTCGTGTTTTACTTTTCTTTTATCTTCAGACTGAGCATACCACTTACCAGATAGGTAGGTGAATAACATTGAACGTTAATAAGTTACTGTAGTTTGCAACAGACTTAAACTTTTGTAAATAAATGTGATTACTAAGTCTGTATCAGTAGCAGCAAAATTTGAAGAATGCAAATGTTGTCTCTAGCTTTAAACCATATCAGTTTTCCCTCTATAAAAAGGATAATCACTTTTGCGTTGGAAACCTATGTACTTGGTCAAAGTTTTCTTTTTATTAGAACTACGGAGTACAAGTTATGAACATTTCTATATTTCCAATTACAGTACCAATTTTTGATTAATGGAATGAGATGTGGGACTGGGAAGTGGGAACTCAACGTCATGTTATATATATCACTATTATGAGTATGTTTCTCTTTTGATCAAATTGAAGATTTAATGAGAGGTTCTTTCCTTTGTTAATAATGGGATTACTTTGGTTAGTGTAAACTTTCTGTTTTGATGTATGTCTGAAATTATTTTGATATTTCATCTTTGATAAGATCTGTTTTTTTGACTTTATATCTATTTGATCTGTATATTTGAAGATGGAGAATTTGAAAGCTGTTAGCTTTATGTATATCCGACCACCTGGTTATAATCCTGAAAGTGCGAAAGCAGCAGAGATTGCCGAAGAGAAGAAAGCTCAGGAACCCTCACAAGATCAACATTCAGAGGATGCGGGGGCGGCTCATATGTTAGTATTTATAGTTATACTTATGTGATTCACTGAGTTTATTACAGTGATTATATATTGTAGATAAACTTATGTCTATCCTTCTTTTGCAGGGTAGAAAATCCTATTCCACCTAATGAGCAAAAGAAGAAGGCAAGGCCTAAAGATGTTTTTGGCCGTGTTCTACCAACAGAAGAACAATTTGATGCCCTTAAAAATGCTCCAAAGTACAAATCTTGTTTTTCCAGATTAATGTTTCATTTCAATTTTAGTATGTTCTTGTTGTGGTTTACCATATAGGGACAATTCTTTATAAGTTCATTTGGCAGAGGATGTCATTGAGTTTTTTTGCATCACCTTCTCATTTTTGTTGCCATAACTTATTCTAGAATATATTTATGTGGCTATAATAGTTATGTAATCTAAATGTGTCATTGTTTCAGGATGGAAACTGGTGTTGCAGGAAGGGCAAGGCCATTTGGAATTGAAATAAGGAATGTAAAATGTGTGAGATGTGGGGCCTTTGGTCATCAAAGTGGTGATCGAGAATGTCCTTTGAAGGATGCCATTATGCCTAACGAAGAGAGTCGATTGAAGAGAGATGATCCTTTAACAACTATTATAGCTCAAACAGAGTCATCTGAGGTAATAATTGCAAACTGGTCGGTCACTTTGGTTTTTGAATGCAAACTGAGACGTAGGCATGTAGTTGGCTGTTATTATGTTGTAGAGGTGTCAATTTAGACTCATTATAAATGGGTTGATTTGGTCTATGCTGTATCCCTAACTGGTGAAACCAAATATTTACCTAAAAGGGAAACAGGTCAAATGGTTGGAAAGTTATCCAAAGCGGTATTTTGTTCTTACATCGTTTGTTGTTTTTGAGAGTAAGATTTTTATTATAATAACATAGTTTTTGTAATCATATTTAACGCATCAACTTATTATTACGAAAGTGAAAAAAAAAGTGTTTCTAGGTCAACCCAATATGTTTAAGCCCAGACACTCCCGTTTCAATATGAATCTGTTTTCACTCATTGCCTGACATGTTGAATCGCCCATCTGCGACCTCTATTATGTAGCATATGTTGTGGATGATAACTATGCCAAAATGATGTTCTACCATCCAGTTAATGTAAACTGAAACTTCTATAATGGTTAAATAGGTTTGCAGAATGCGTGAATAAACTTGATGACGTAGTAGTTTTAAGAGAAATATAATCATTAGAGATCCACTTAGTAGTTATTCACAGTAGGTGTTAGTTTCTTTTACCAGATTGGATGATCACTCAATTTCTGGCTGGAAGGTTACGGGTTTGAATCACTAAAACCCCACTTTGCGCAAGTTATGGAAAAGATGCCTACAAGTAGATTAGTAGATGTGGTATGACATGTAGGTTGGTTCGAGTCAAAATGGGTAGTTTTTTTACAGATCTGGTTGGTGATAAGACTTATAACAGAACTCAATTGTAGAACAAAATGATTATACAAGCGTTTGAATGACTCAGTTCCAATGAAAGAAAGGATATGTGATTAATTGAGAACAGCCCAATTGATCTAATTCACACAAGTACTGCTTGTGGAATTCAATATATTGGAGAGCAACTCTCGAAGTGGTAATATGCGAATGACCAGAAGATACAGGCTAACTAGTTCCCTTATTTTATATTAACTCAACTAACTATTAAAAATGACAGGAAGGTTCCTGAAGTATTAGACAAAAGCTGATGAGTAAACAACAACGAACAACAACAACAACAACGAACCCAATCCCGCTGGAGCAGGGTATGGGGGAGGTAGAATGTAGACAGGTCCTACCCCTACCCCAGGATACACCCAGGAATAGAGAGACTGTTTCCAATGAGACCTCTGGCATGTGTAGGTGTGCGGGTGAAAAGGAAAAGTAAAAAGAGCAATAGGGCAGTAAACAACAAGCAGAAGCAAGGCAAACAAAAACAAGAAACACAAACAAAAACGCACGGGGCCTATAGCTATGGCAATGCAAAAGCAAGACAAAGCAGGCAAACCTAGGGGGCAACAAAAAGCAAGGCACAAGCAACGCATGGGGCCTAGAACAAAGGCAAAAAAACCGGGACTACCCGCAAACCCTAATTCTATCTTTCCACACCTTCCTATCTGAGGTCATGTCTTCGGACAAGTGCAGCTCCTTCATGTCGAGCTTAAGTCTATCCTCCCACCTGAGATTGGGTCTACCCCTTCTTCTCACTCCATCTACAACTAGCGCTTCGACTTTTCTAACTGGTGCTGATTGTGACCTCCTCCTGACATGACCGAACCACCTCAACCTTCCTTCTCTCATCTTCGAGATAACATTCTCGACTTCGAGTTTAGCTCTAAAAACTCCGTTCGGGATCATGTCAAGCAAGGTTTTACCACAGGTCCATCTTAGCATTCTCAGTTCTGCCACCTCTACCCTGTTAGCTTGGACCTTGGTGATAGGCCAGCACTCGGACCCGTACAACATAGCAGGTCTAACCGCCACCTTATAGAATTTTCCCTTTAACTTTAAGGGGACGTTCCTGTCACAAAGGACTCCCGACGCCGCCCTCCATCTCGCCCATCCAGCTCTAATCCGGTGGGTTACGTACTCATCAATCCTCCCTGATTTGTGGATCATCGATCCCAAATATCTAAAGGATTCCTTGGGTGGCAGGATCTGGTCACCAATACGGACATCAGTTTCCTCGTGTCCTGACTCGGTCTTCCTAAAATCACATCTCAGGTATTCACCCGCAGACCATTGTCTTCAAGAGCCTCTATGGAACTATGAGGATAACCAAGTTACAAGTCATAAAGTCCAAGGATCTAATATGTAAATATTGTAATATTAGTTCATAATTCCGTTATTAGTTACTAAGACAGTTAGTTAGTAGCTTAAGTCTTTTACTTCTGTATAAATGGAAGATGATATCTTCTTCATTTGCAACAAATTCACTATCAATAAAATCACATTTCACTTCCGCTTCATAACTTTGATATGGTATCAGAGCACAGTCTCTTGATCAAACCCTAATTTTGTGATTCATATTGATACCTAATCAGTTCAATTAGTTGTTGATCTGATTAAAGTGAGTTAGTTCATTCAATTACTGTTACACGCCATTGTTTTGATCAAGATCCTGATCAATTTTTTGTTAGTGACGGTTATTTTAAGCTTTTGCTTACGTCATCAAAGGCAACTTCATCTTCAACACCACTAAATCAAGAAAATTTTCCCCCACTTAACAACAATTTCATGAATTCAACCACCACATCAATGAATCCAACCAATAATGCACTTAATGATCCGTTATTCATTGCTTCTTCAGATCATCCTGGAATGGTTTTAACCAACACTCAGTTCAATGGGAGCAATTTTCATGGATGGAGTAGGAATATTAAGATGGCTCTAGGTGCTAAGTTGAAACTAGGGTTCATAGATGGTTCTTGTGGTCGACCTCCAATTGGTACTGAAGAATTGCAGAGATGGATTAGGGGTGATTACATGGTGACATGTTGGATATTGAATTCTATGGTTACTGAGTTATCTGATGCATTTTTGTATTCTCAATCTGCTTGTGAATTGTGGAGAGAAATTGGGGAAAGATATGGACAAAGCAATGGTCCACTTGTGTATCAATTGGAAAGGGAATTAAGCAAAATCAGCCAAGGTAATCTCTCTATTGCAGCTTATTTCAATAAGTTGAAGAAATGTTGGGATGAGTTGCAAAACATCAATGGAATGCCCACTTGTAATTGTGGAAAGATGAGAGAATGTTCTTGTTCTGTTCTTGAAAAGTTTGCTTTAAGAGATAGTAATACTAAGTTGATTCAATTCTTGATGAAATTGAGTGATGAATATGAATCTGTGAGAAGTCAAATACTGGCCATGGATCCTCTTCCAACTGTAAACAAAGTATATTACATTGTTCAACAGATTGAAAAACAAAAGCAAGTCACTAATCAGTCTTTTGAACCAACTGCTTTCTTTGCTAACATGAACAATAAGAATAGCAATACAGGGAGGAGAGACAATAGGAATAACAGAAATGAAACAAAGAATGAATCAAGAAATGATGTAAAGAAGGTTTGTACCAATTGTGGTCAAGAAGGACATTTGTATGAGCAGTGTTTTGAAAGATTGGGTTATCCTGATTGGTACAAAGGTAAGAAGGCCAAGAAGAATAATAGGCTTGCTGCTCAAGTGAATTCTGGTTTTGATGAGCATTTTCATGGAGATAGTCCTTTTGATATGGGATATGAAAATGAGGTGAGTATGACTCATAATGGTGTTGTGGATCAAAAGTTAGTGGCAGCTGTTTGTCAGGAAATGATGAAGCTTTTCAAGGGTAAAGGAGTGATGGAAGATGGTAAAGGACCTGCAAGCAATGCACATGCAGGTATATTATCATGTTTCACTGCCTCATTTGCACTCTTTTGTCACCCTGACATGAATATTAAGATAGATTGGGTAAGTGATACTGGTGCATCAGACCATATGTCACCACATCTAAACCTTTTCATAAGTCATAGATATTTAAAACACCCAATTATTGTTCATTTACCTGATGGAAGATCTATAGCTGTAATCACTCCATCATTGATCCTCACAGATGTGTTCTATGTCCCTGATTTTCAGCTTAATTTGCTCTCTGTTGGCAAGCTTATTCAAACCAAAAACCTTGCTGCTCACTTCTACCCAACTGATTTTATGTTTCAGGACCTTACCACTAAGCAAATAGTTGCTGTTGGCAAAGGTTCCAAGTGCTTGTACATTTGCAAACCTACTCTTGATCAAACAACCTTTGATGATGCTGTTTCAACCTTCTGTAATACTTACTCCAAGTCTATTTCTTCAGTAAGTGTAGAAAATAAAGCTTTTAGCAATTCTGTAGCTAAACATTCAGTAGATCTTAAGATTTTTCATGAGAGACTTGGTCATACCTCTGTTTCAAAGCTTGTTCATATTCCTGAATGTAAGATCTTAAGAAATGATTCCTTCAATTGTGAATGTTGTATGTTGTCCAAACATCACAGATTGCCATTTCCCAAAAGTACCACTATGGCTTCTAGTTGTTTTGACCTGATTCATGTGGATTTATGGGGGCCTTATAAACATTCAGCATTGAATGGTGCACACTATTTCTTTACCATTGTGGATGATCACACTAGAGCTACATGGGTCTATTTAGTTCACACAAAAGACCAAATTAGTGGCATACTAAGTTCATTTTTGGCTTATGTGGAGACTCACTTTCACACAAAGGTTAAGACAATAAGATCTGATAATGGAACAGAAGTAGTAAATGGTTTATGTAGCTTTCTTTTCCAGTCCAAAGGTATCCTACATCAAAGATCAATGGCATACACACCACAACAAAATGGTGTTGTAGAAAGAAAACATAGGCACCTTTTGGATACTGCTAGAAGTATAAGGTTACATGCCAATTTACCAATAAGTTTTTGGGGAGATTGTGTATTAGCTGCAGCATACTTGATCAATAAAATGCCAGTTGAAGTATTGGGATGGAAAACACCTTTTGAGAAATTGTTTGGCCTCATAAGGACAAATTTGATAATAGGGGAATTAAGTGTATTCTATTGGGATATCCCTCAAATCAAAAAGGCTATAAGTTGTATAATTTACAGTCAAAAGAGGTTTTCACTAGCAGAGATGTTGTGTTTGAGGAAACAGTTTTCCCATTTAACAGTTCTAGTTCATCCTCCACACCCATAGCTGTTACACATGAATATCCAACATTTGGGGATATGGAAATAGATAATGATGTTCATAATCCTGACACACCAGGTCAACATATTCCTATCCCAACCATTCCTCTCACATCACCTGAAACTACAACCAATCCCACAAATCATGATCCACCAGATCCACCACCACCTACTAGGAGGTCCACTAGACAGTCAAGTAGACCAACCTGGTTAAAGGATTTTCTAACTTCAACTGGTTCTAAATCAACAACTCATTACCCTCTTTTTGCTTTCTCTGAATTTCATGGGGTACCTCAATCTCACATTGCTTTCTTGGCAAATGTCTTTACTGTCCCTGAACCCACAACTTACCAACAAGCTGCTAAAATTCCTGGTTGGAAGAAAGCCATAGATAAAGAACTTGATGCTCTTGAAACTAATGAAACATGGATTGTTACCACCTTACCACGAGGACATAAACCTCTTACCTCCAAATGGGCTTTCAAAACCAAATATAAATCCAATGGGACAGTGGATAGGTTGAAAGCAAGGTTAGTTATCAGGGGTTATAACCAAAAGGAGGGACTTGATTACAAACACACTTTTTCCCCAGTTGCCAAGCTTGCCACAGTTAGAGTTTTAATTGCAATTGCTACAGCAAAACAGTGGGATCTACACCAATTGGATATCAATAATGCCTTCCTTCATGGGTATATTGATGAAGAAATATATATGCTTCCTCCAGAAGGTTACACCAAAGCTCAACCTGGTCAAGTGTGCAAGTTAAACAAGTCTCTTTATGGCCTCAAACAGGCTTCCAGACAATGGAACCATGAGTTAACCAAGTTTTTAGTCAATATGGGATACACACAGTCAAAACATGATTACTCATTGTTTGTTAAGGTTCAAGGTGAGTCCTTTACAGCAGCTCTAGTATATGTGGATGATATTCTCATCACAGGTAACTCACCTCAAGAAATTACAACTTTAAAGACTGCTCTTGATGATAAATTCACCATCAAAGATCTTGGTTTGGCTAAATATTTTCTTGGCATTGAGATCTGTAAAACAGCACTTGGGACTCACTTGAATCAGTGAAAGTACACTCTGGACTTGCTCACTGATGCAGGCCTCACTGCAGCTAAACCAAATCCTTCTCCTCTTCCTACTAATCTTAAACTTTCTCTGGATAAAGGCACACCTTTGTCTGATCCTGGTGCTTATAGAAGATTAGTTGGCAGACTTTTATATCTCACCATGACCAGACCAGACATATCTTATGCTGTGCAACACTTGAGCCAATTTGTTTCTTCTCCAAAGGATGTGCACATGCAAGCAGCTCTTCATCTCCTCAAATACCTCAAAGGAACTGCTTCTAAAGGTCTCTTTTATCCAATTCAACCTCATTTACAAGTTACTGGATTCACTGATGCTGACTGGGCATCCTGTGTTATGACAAGAAAGTCTTTGACTGGATATTGTATCTTCATTGGTCATTCTCTGGTTTCTTGGAAGACTAAAAAGCAAGCAACAGTAAGCAGATCCTCCACTGAGGCTGAATATAGGAGTATGGCAACTACCACTTGTGAACTTTTATGGTTATCATTTTTACTGAAAGACCTTCACATTCCAGTCAAATTACCCATAACTCTTTTCTGTGACAACAAGTAATGTCCATATGTTTTGTTCTGTCCATGTTTCCATGACAGAACAAAACATATGGACATTGATTGTCACTTTACCAGAGAAAAGATTCAAGATGGATTTCTCCAAACTGCTTTTATTCCATCTCATCTTCAATTAGCTGACATTATGACAAAGGCACTCAACAAAGTTCATCACTCTACTCTTGTTGCCAAGTTGGGTCTTTCAACAGCTCCAACTTGAGGGGGGGATATGGAACTATGAGGATAACCAAGTTACAAGTCATAAAGTCCAAGGACCTAATATGTAAATATTGTAATATTAGTTCATAATTCCGTTATTAGTTACTAAGACAGTTAGTTAGTAGATTAAGTCTTTTACTTCTGTATAAATAGAAGATGATATCTTCTTCATTTGCAACAAATTCACTATCAATAAAATCACATTTCACTTCCGCTTCATAACTTTGATAGCCTCTCTCCAGTGCTCGAGTCTGCTGTTCAGCCCTTCTGCCGATTCTGCCACCAACACAATGTCGTTAGCAAAAATCATGCTCCACGGGATACCCTCTTGTACCCCTCTAGATAACTCATCTAGAATCAAGGCGAAGAGGTAAGGACTGATAGCGGATCCCTGGTGCAGCCCAACTTCAACCGGGAAAAACTCTGAGGTCCCCACTGTGGACCTAACACGGGTCTTAGCCCCCTCGTACATATCCTTAATGACCTTCACAAATCTCCTTGGGGTTCCTTTATCGATAAGCGTTCTCCAGATCAACTCTCGTGGGACGCTATCATATGCCTTTTCAAGGTCAAGGAACGCCATATGCAGGTCTTTTTGTCTTTCTCTATATTTCTCCATGAGACTTCTCAAAAGGTGAATAGCCTCAATCGAAGACCTTCCTGGCATAAAACCAAATTGGTTTTCAGACACCCTCGTCTCCCTTCTCAACCTTCTCTCAATAACTCTCTCCCAAAGCTTCATGGTGTGGCTAAGAAGCTTAATGCCCCTATAGTTGCCACACACTTGCGCATCCCCCTTGTTCTTATATATGGGGATGACTTCACTGAGTCTCCATTCTTCTGGCATCTTAGCACCGGAAAAGATCTTGTTGAAGAGGCATGTCAGCCATTCTACCCCCTCATCACCTAGACACCTCCAGGCTTCTATGGGGATTTGGTCCGGCCCTACTGCTTTGTTTCTTCCCATCTTCTGTAGTGCAACCTTCACTTCCGGTTGGCTAATCCTCGAATAGTAACACTCTGGCCGTTGGCTAGGGTTTTCATCCTCCCCGCTTCCCTCAGTACTTCCTACGGAACTTCCTTCGTTGAAAAGAGATGAGAAATACTCCATCCATCTTTTCCTAATAACATCTTCATTCACAAAAGCTGATGAGTCCTTGAGCTAAATCGATCCATAGCAGTTGGGTTGCCTCAAATCCCTTTTTCTCCAAAACCTGTTATGTTTTTATAAGTAATTAATTCATCAAGTATGCAAGAGTTATAGTATTTCAAAAGAAAAATAATTTAGGTTTATTTTGCTAAAAGTGCATTTTCGGCTAGTTTGAGCCCATCTGGCTCTTATCCTTTTTTTGCTAATTCTTTTGATTTTACCCGTTAGAATGAAATATAACCCGAATCGTCCCAGTAGATAAGTGGATGGATTGAAATTTTCACCTCTATTATGTAGTTTCTATCCCGTTTCTTGCTGCATGACTATCCTCTTGACACATGATGTCATGAGACTGAAAATTGTAAAGTCTGCATTTCCACAACATTAAGCATTGTTTCAAGGTGTACTTGTATTGCTTCTAAGATGTAATTCCATTTTGCAGCCTCTTAAGTGGGAGTTGAAACAAAAGCCTGGAATGAGTCCACCTCGTGGTGGTTTCAGACCAGATGATCCAAACCAGCAGATTGTTGCAGAGGATGCAGAGGATATATTTGATGAATATGGAGGTAAGCTTACTTTAAAACATAATTTCACACTCACGACTGCCTCTTACCAGTTAACAATGAACTATATTCAAATAAATCTAAAATAAGAAATGATAAAGGAAACGAGGTCTGTGAATAAAACTCATTGAACGTTAATCCTACTTTGCACCAGTGACTAACTTTCTTTCTCTGTGTTTTATGTTTCTTGTTTATTACTAAAGCTATAAAATCCTAGCGACTCATGTATCTATACAATTGCTACTCTTATTATTGCTGCTATCTCAGAGTCCTCACAGGATCAGTTTGAGAAAGATGGCCAAAGATTTATAGGTGGGAAAATGGGTGGGTTTGGTGGCCCATTAAAACGGGTTTATATTTGGGGCTGGTAAAATCAGGTTGTATCTAGTTAAAGTGCAGATACTTTTTTCGATTTTATTTTTCATTGCAATTTGGTTTATATCTTGGCAGAAACTATTGTTGAGATAATGAATCAACTTTGTCGAATAAAACAAACATTTGACTATGCTTTTGGCAAACATTTAAAATTAACCATTTGACTCATTTTATGAGTTGAACTTGGCCCATGTTACAATATGAGTTGAAATTGCGCTCTCAGCCTATATAATGTTTTACTTACATGATGATCAGTTAGATATAGGAATCTCACCCGACCATTTTGATGCAGAATATATGAATTGCATGTGCATGTCACATGCTCTAATATACTGTTGACTATATATTAATTCATAATACGCTGTAGATTACATATGATTCAACTGATTTTTTGGTTACATATGATTCAGCTGATTTTTTGGTTACATGATTCAGCTGATTTTTTGGTTATTCAGTAGTGCACTAGTGTGTAAGCACTTTTTAATTGCACATACACACTATTATTCAAGTATTTGGAAACTAGAGTCTAAATTGTGTAAAACCCTAAATTTATCTGCTATGTGTAGGGTTTCTTGGTGAGGATGTCATCCCCAATCTGCTAGCCAACTTCTCTTCTAGCAGGCAAAAGAAGTCCTCCAGTAGTAAGAGAAAACACAAAGAACATCAAGAGAATTTGTCTTCTGACGATGAAGGAAAGAGGAAGAGAAAACGCAAAGAACATCAAGCCGATTTGTCTTCTGATGATGAACGGAAGAGGAAGAGAAAACACAAAGAACATCAAGCCAATTTATCTTCTGATGATGAACGGAAGAGGAAGAGAAGACACAAAGAACATCAAGACAATTTGTCTTCGGATGACGAAAGAAAGAGGTCAAAGAAGAGTAAAACTCAACATAAGAAGAAAAAGAAGCGAATACAGTCTGAATCAAGCTCATCAGATGATTCAGAGGCTGATAGGCGTAAGAGGAGCGGAGGAAGCAGCATTCATAGGCGGCATGGTCGATCCGAGAATTCAGACTCTGATCGAAAGCAAAGATACAAACATCATCGTAACAGCCATCATCATCATCATCACCACCACCGTCCTCGTAGACGTTCAGATTATTCTGACTGAGAATCTAGCCACATTGTAGTATTGTACAATGTTATTTGATATTTTTTGGTTGTAATAGTTTCTTATGAAAATGGAAAGTGGTTGAGGTTAAATTTGTGTCTTTCATACATAAACCCTTCAACTTTTATTTGGTTCATGGTCTTGTTAACTTGCTCTGAACCGGACCTTGGTCCAGTTTTTAGTTGTATTTATATTCCTTTAACCCATTTTTAGGCTCTGATCCAGTTTCAACTTAACCCACTTATTCCCAGGAGAAGAGGTCTAAAGCCTCCCGGAAAGGTTTCACATTAACTAAACATGCTGTCAAATTTGTTGCTTCCTACATGTGTTTTGCAATGAGATATGAGAAACAGTCTTCAGTGTGGAAGACCGATGGGACTAACTCCTAGGACTTTCATATGATTCTAACAAAATCACAGTAGCCTAGAACTGCGCTTGTTCTATACAAAACAACTGTGAACTTGGTGAACATAGAAGTGTTTGGAAGAACCGAAGAAGTGAAGGTTTGTCTAACCATCTTGATAGCGATTTGTGAGGAGCACGAGTGCCCTTAGTTTGCTATAAAAGACAATTACCAAGTGTATATAAAATGAGACGTTAGGTCATCCCACATGTTTTAGACCTGCAAGTAGACAAAATAACTAACAAGTCATATATATCTTCTAGCCTTTTTTTTTTTTTTTTTTTTTTTTTTTTTTTTTTTTTTTTTTTTTGCGCGAAAGGTGAATGAATTATATAAACTTCCAAGAATGTACATCATAAGAATAGAGAAACTAAGATTTTGGACATCCCTAAATCTTGATACAAACAGAAACAGATACTAGTAGCACTTCCTAGCTATTACTGCTTATCCAATATTAGATAGAATAGAACTACCACCCTATATCTCATAATAATGTTCTCTGAAACAGAGCAACATTTTATGATTCTTCTTAAGAGCACCAAATGCATCTTGCCAGGGCCGGTCCTGACATTTTTGATACCTTGGGCAAGGCGATCAAAAAGTGCCCCTCCCAAATCTCGAAAACAAACGACACACTATCCTTTATAGGTTTGGCTTGCAAACCCCCAACCCCCAACCCAATGTCAACTTGATAAAATTTGAACAATTATTGAATTTATTTTTACATTCGTGAATTATTGACATGAAACATCTCCTAGTATTTTTCTTATTTCTCATTGTTTGTATATACGACTAAAATTCCCAAAGAACACTGTTCGTTGTTCTAACTCCCAACCCAAACGACACACTATCCTTTATAGGTTTGGCTTGCAAACCCTCAACCCCCAACCCAATGTCAACTTGATAAAATTTGAACAGTTATTGAATTTATTTTTACATTCGTGAATTATTGACATGAAACATCTCCTAGTATTTTTCTTATTTCTCATTGTTTGTATATACGACTAAAATTCCCAAAAAACAGTTGTTCTAACTCTCTCACCTAATGAGTATCAAGCATCTTTTATAATCATAACGTCTCACATAAAATTACTACTAAATGTACTACTAAAATTACTCTGATTCTACCATATATATTTTAGACATGTTTCAATAGCAATAGGAACTTGTGTATTTTCACTATTTTGTTTCTATTGTTAATACATGCTTTATTTCTTTTGAAAATGTCATTATATTTTCTAAACCGCTAGACAGAATCCGTAAAATTCAAGATGTTAGTGTAGTAAGAGGCAATACGTAGTTTTGCTTTTTAAGAATATGGGTGTTGTTTTGGCATTTAGAACAAAAAATTCAGAGCCTCGTATTTTTGTATTTAACATAAGATCTAGACATATAAAGTTATAAGACTTAAGGGACTAAACTTGAATATTACAAAAATAATAGGGTCATAGAAACGTCATTTGGTGGTCCCAGTCATCTTCCTTGCTCATCTTTCATCTTCCCCATTTGCAACTGACTTCTATTAAAACCTAAAATAGCAATCAAAGCTTTATATTTTTAAGGCTTCAATAATTAGTTTATTAGCAAATAAAATGTATCATAAACATTAAACACCACTTAGTAAGTTTAGATCAATGAATCCTTGTTTCCATAAAGTCCAGGTTATATAACCGATTAGAAAAAAATGATGCCCCCTATTTTTTTGATGCCCTGGGCCGTCGCCCATCTCGCCTATGCCGAGGGCCGGCCCTGCATCTTGCCAATACCAATTATTAGCAACCATACTCTTCATCAATTCACCAATTTAACACCTACCATCTAGCTACATTTCCTCTTCTCCATTCTACCCAGCCACTCAACCTGCCACCACAGTAGACAAGGTAGAATGAAGAGAGGCATCACTAGGCACCCATAACCCATCCATGGTAGGGCTCTGCCAAACAACTTACATTTCCCTCTCAATGGAAGGCTTCAGTTGTTTGGGAACACACTCCCACAATGATGACCAACCATTACCTCCTTGATGGTATATTGGGTGGACCAAGAAGGATCATCTTTCATTCCTCTCTATTCCACCCATCATATACCATCCCCCCAGCCATTTACCCTTCACATTGGAAGACCCTACTTTATGGTACATTCCAAGTGATAGAGACTTCCTACTTAGCCATACAAGATTGTCCAATCCCCCCCCCCCCCCCCCAAGGCCAAATTGGAACAATCAAGAGGTTATCATAGGTACAGTCTTACAGTATAGGAACTCCAAGATACAAGGAATCTTACCATTGTAATGGCCTGATAAAGAAGACAGCAACAAATTATAGTGAGATTTGTTGTTGTTATACAGGTATCCAAACACTCCTTTAGCTTCAAAGGAGACCATATGCTTCATATCATACTTGCAGAAATTGCTCACATCAAGTTTGTTAAATGTTGCTTAAATCAATTTCTTCCAATAAATTCTGCATTCCTTTTTGACATTCATCACAATTCTCCATTCTTTTTCAATATCCTCAATTTGTGCAGACTTCTTCACTTTCAAACTTGACAATTTTAGTCTAATGTGATTAATCACACTAGCCAATAAATCTTTATACTCTCTTCTTTCATTAGTGAACAATCTTTTATTTCTTTCATTCCAAATATAGTACACACAGGCTGCAAGAACAATCCTTCTCAACACACTTCTTATTGATCTGTTATGCTTTAAATTAGTCATATCTCTTACAATATCCTCCCAA